>LN890970.1:381849-408614 GCA_900010015.1 Tuber aestivum | reverse complement strand
AGAGACGTACTCATACGCACCAGGGTTAGGCCTGAGAGAGAAACCCCCCCGCGCCGCCACAGCAGAAACAGAAATATGAAAACTCAATGAGAAGCCACTTATACTCATACACCTCCCCCTTATCACGAGCGTGTGAGGCGTCGGAAAGCCTAGGCTGGATTTACCCGACTCGATGGGTGACTCGATGGGTTGTGAAAAGTGAGATGGGAAAGGTAAAAAAATAATAATAATGAAATAATATAAAAAAAAAAAGCACGGTGCCGCAAAAGCACACCTCGTCGACCAGGAAAAATTATGGGTCCCAAAGGTGGAGTGTGTGGGATAACTTGGTGGAAGAGGAAGGGGTGTGACGGGCGGGTCGAGGGCCCGGGCGCTACCGCACTTCTTCCACCTTCTCGATTCAAGTGGTTCCCCGAAGGTGGATTTCCCCCTCCGGCTCTGTCTAGCTCTGCTTGGGGCTTGGTGATGGCAGGGGTGGGTCGGCTGGAAGTAGGGCTCCGATGGGATGTGATAGGATGTGATGATGGGATGAAATGGAGGGAAATTTACTCGAGCACTGGAAAGAGAATAAAAAGAAAATAAACAACAGGGAATCAACCCCACAATCATGAAGGGAAAGGGAAGAAAAAAAAAGAAAAGGGGACGACGGAAGGGCAGGCGCGAGTACCCGAGCAGGGATGAGAAGGCAAAAAGCAAAGAAGCAAAAAATAGGCAAATAAAAATTTGAAAAAGTGAAAAAAAAAAAAGCCAAAAAAGAAGCCAAGAAAAAAACTTGAAAACTTTATCGCTCGTCCGAACCGGGGCTGGTCCGCCGGTATGATATATGCGGTATCATAAATTTACCTGGACCAAGTCTTAAGCTTGAGTCCCGGATTGCCCGCGTCCACTTGCTTCCCTTTCCTGCGAGAAAACACGCCACAGTAGAACTTTCAGGGAGATAATCTCGGCCCGGTAGAGTGCTCGAGCGCAGATAGGTATTGCATTTCACGAGTAGAGCACTGATCATCCCTTAGGTCACAGATGATGGCCAATCCTTAACTTTCTCTCCCCCCCCAAAAGAAACCCCATCAACCTCCGTAGGGGCGTGAAGACTTACTGTGGTCTGCTCCATGTGCTCTTCCCTACCAAGCACACAAGTACCTCGGTGCATAAACGCTTCTATGCAATACCAAATGTTTCTTACAGGCATTCTGAAAATTTTTACCGCCCGGGGAAAAAAAGGAAATAGAGTTCGCTGTGAAACTTGCAGTGCTGTACCGTACTCTACCGGTGAAAGGGTGAAAAAAAGGCTTGATAATCCACCAATAAATCCCCCAACACAAAATGCACCGCCCACATCTCGAATCCGTGAGCAGTGTCGACCTTGGCTCGGCACCGCTTTACCATAATGTCCTCCATGCCCTCCAGTTCAATGGACAAACAAACAAAAAACACTATGACTACGCCCGTACCCTGTTGCCCCAACCTTCCCCCGACTGCCCCCTGATGCACCAATTAGCGTCGTACCTTGAAATCCGGGGAGAAAAGACTCATCTAAAAAATTGCTAGGGTCGGTCTCATGCGAGACACGACCCTTATTCCATCCACCATATCACCCCCCCACTAGCACCAGCCCCAGCGGAACTACCACGATCTGCCTTCGCCCCCTACGGTGATCTCCCTCGCCTCTACACACATGATCGCCATCGCCTTTTCTACGACACATCCCAATTCGTAGACTCCCATGAATCTGCTCCCTCCAGAGAAGGAGGATGAGTACGGACGAGCACGGAGCTCTGACTTGCACATGTGTGTGTGTCCCGTCCATCCAACTCCTCTGGCACTTGCGAGAATATGGTGGAGATGGATGGCTAGCGGTTGAGGGTGAAGGGAGGAAACGAGGGGACTATCAGCGGATCACCGGTAGGTAAACACCATCATCTCCGATCATTTATTTGAACCCACGTCACACAAAATTTCTTTCGGTCGTCACTCCTGTCTACCATCTGCTCTCTCCTACATCCCGAGATATTCACGGCGATGCCCGTCATTCCTCAAAACGTATGTCCCGCATCTTTCGACCAAGGGTCGAAAAGAACATTATCGGATAAAGGCTCTCGTCATGTCCGATACGGCGCCAGGCTCTCATGAGACTCCGTATGTGATAGCAGAACCCCCAGGGACGTCTTTGTTTTCTCTCCGACTCACTGGTGAGCCGAAGGCGCGGACAAAAGCCGACGTCCAGAAAGCCGCGTAGTATGGTATGATTCGGCCCTTCCTCAACAAGTTCCCAGGAACACAGAGGAAAGAGGCCCATGTCGGTGCTTGCCATAGTCATTAAGAGTTGGCAATTAACGCAGATGGCTAAGTCTATCGCTTGCGAGAACTGACAAAGACGTCAAGTCTCAATCAGGTGAAGGGGGCGGGAATAGATCAAGGATGATCACGATGAGAGCAAAGATCGGGGATAAGCCAAACTTTGCAAACACAAAGTATGGATGGACCTGAAGGGATTGCGATGTGAAGTTTGATATGCGAGACTTCCCATTCCGGAGCGTGACGACATGCCATCTTTTTGACAACCGAGGTTTGCTTCCGTATGTAATCACAAGAAGGTTCGCTATGTACGCAATGTTTCCACATGGGCAGTACAGTGCCGACGATAGCCTTCGAGGAGGTTTCATGCATCTATTCAATTGAACAGATACGAAAGAAGCAAGACCTGATGTCCGTTTGTGGGGCAATTTGCAGTCCGAGTCGTGCTCATAGAAAAGCCAAGCCTTCACACACAATCCCTAACGGGATCATTGATTGACAATGGCCGTCAAGCCTCCCCACCACCAATCTCAGCCCCCAAGGGCCCAGCACCAGTAAGCTTCGGAGACGGCAAAAGCCGTACAGAGAAACTGCCCTCACAGACCATACATTCAACCGAGGCAGAAATGTACCCAGAGCCGAGCCCAACGGAAGCACTCAAGGCCGAGCCCGAAAAGATCAGACGGCGGGTGCTCCACATGTAGGCAATCTGCGAAGCACATGACTAAAAACTTAGGGTTAAGTTCCGATACCGCGAGTGAAAATAGTCAACAAAGCAAACTCAACACCGAACACATTTCCCATTGGCGACAAACGGCCGGGAATTGGTTGAGGAGAATGCCAGGACGTAAGCTTTCCTCAAGAAACGAATTCCTTGCCGGGGTATCGAGAAACCATAGGGGGGGTTGGACTGCATTGTTATGTAATTGCCTCAAAGGAGACGAGTCGGAGAGCGATGGCGCCGAAAGAACAGGAACGAAGAACGCGGGAACTGGATTTTTGGTAATGGAGATGAGGTAAGGCTACCGAGAGATTTAGGTTGGAAAGCAGAGGAGAACAAGAGAGGGACAAGAGAATAATGTGGGTGGAATAGGGATGATCGGTTGGATGATGGGTGGCTGAACATGGTCCAGTGGTGATGGTATGCGGGTTGTGTGGAGGTGAGAAAAAGGGGAGGAAGGGAAAAGCAGAGGAAAGTGGAGCAGATGGGGTGGGAGGACGCGTCTTGATGGTTGTCACGCGCTGCGATAAACGTGACTTGTCATGACTCCAATACGGGAACTAACCAGAAATAGCCTAGTGAAATGATGGCAAAACCGTTAGGGTCAAGTGACTCTGGTGGCGCTGGATCGGTGCTTAGTGACCTTTGAGTGTGGCCTGTGCACGGCTTCGTCGTTGTGTGGCTAGTGAGATGCGGGGCAAAATGTCAGCCTCATTTTCCCCTCCATGGTAACCCTAGAGGGGAAAATCGATCGCACAGCAAAAAAAAAAAACAGACTCGTTCCAGCCAAACATTGTCAACGTTGCATTTTGCAATAGCCTAGTCACAGTGTTATAGAGCCCGTTAGTTTTTCATCCAAAAGAGCCTTCAATAGTTCCATCGCCTCTCCGCTCCCATTCGACGCTATATCAGTATTAGAATTACACAGAAAGCACTTTTCGCCTTGTCAACTCATCCCGTTTGATCTGCCATCTCCCCTGCCCTCTGCCCTATCTGCCCCCTCCCCCTCCTCCTCCTCCTCTTCCCATCTTGTCACCTTCTCATTCACTTCACCTTCCAAGTTCGCATCTGCCCCACTCCTTACAGCGCTTATCTATCTCATTGCACTTCCTTTGTCGCAATTACAACTCCCCGGTTGCCGGACCATGGATGCCCACCAGCCGACGGACCCTGGCGCGTCTCTTTGGTATATCGGTAATCATCTTCCAACTCCTGATCTTACGATAAGCGGCCAGACCCTAGAAGATGAGACCGCTCAAGGTGTAAGTCGCTATTATGCCCCACACTCTTGTCGACAGACCGCCAATATTGACCGATCAAACTAGTATGATATGATCACCACATTCATAACCAATACCAATTTCCGTTCTCGCATTAACCAGGTATTATTGAACGCTACAGCAGAGAAGAGAACACACATGAGAATCGATTCCCTCGATGCTGAAGAGGTCACAGTTCATCCTGGTGATCACATATCACAAGTTATTGGCTTTGTTTCCCCGTGGTTGGAATTTGACTCGGATGATCTACTTGTCTCTCACGTTTCAAAACAGGCTTTACTCTACGAACTTGATTATGCCGGCTTTTGCGGTATTGGAAATGTGGTGATTTCTGGGCCTCGCAAGAAGGAAAATGTCCCGCGGTTCGCGCAGATCATCAGTACAGCACTATCCGCCAACGGCTATGCCCACTTACTGATCCTTTTACCTCTGGCCGAGAAACCCTCTTGTACGGCTGAGGGAGACGAGTATGATGAGTTTTCAGCTTGGGATACGTGGAACACAATCAGGACAGTATGCAAGTACAATCCTCGACTGTCTTTAGGTCTGCACCTCTCGAATTAAATTGTTTGTCCTAATTGCTCACCAACCGCGCGCACAGCACTTCAAATTCCGGCAGAATTGCCTACCCTCCATGTGATCAATCGTTGGTTTGCCGAGCCTATACGCGTCGTGCTGCTATCTTCTTCAACCTTTAGTCCCAATCCAACAGGATACCCTGCTCTTTCTAAGCTTCACCAGGCTCTATTAACAAAATATACCAAGCAGCGCCCAACACCCTTTATTCTGCTATCGGATCAGCGGGTGGTCGTTAATGAGAAGGTTCGGTATGAGCCAACATCATATTTGGTTTATATAAGGCATCTGCAAAAGAACCAGCCTCCACAATCGACAGTGGAGAGATATAGTTCCGGCTATCAAGACTACCTCCAAACACCGCTGCAACCATTATCTGATAATCTCGAGAGCATCACGTATGAGGTGTTCGAGAAGGATCCAGTCAAGTATGATCAATACGAAAAGGCCATTAAATTGGCGCTTGATGCAAGAGATGCTGCAAGTAGCACGTTAGTCGCCCCTTCTCTCATACTTTTGGCCGATTGGTCATTTCGCGCCTTTCAGCTGTTTAATATTCAGTATGTGATCATACCAATGCTCCTTGTGGTAATGTCCGTGTCTCACTCGGCGGCTATGCGGGCTATCATGGCTTCCGTCCCTTTGCATATCAATCTGCCGAACGCTGGGGCTTCAAGGATTGCTTGCATTTTCTACGCTGTTTCCCTGATCGCCTTGTTTTCGCTCCCCCCGTGGTCTAGATGAAAGGCTAAAATTTGTGCTTCTGTTTCTCCCTCCATGCAGCGTGGTGGCAGTAGTTGGCGCGGGTCGTGGGCCCCTTGTGTCCCGGGCGCTGCGAGCCGCCCAGGCTTCTGGCAGGGCGATCATGCTCTTTGCTATCGAGAAGAATCCAAACGCCTACGTGCACCTGCTTCGGCACAACCGGGACACGTGGAATGGGCAGGTTACAGTGATTAAGAGTGATATGCGGTCGTGGAATCCACCTTTTGCTGTAGATATCCTAGTATCAGAGCTACTTGGGAGTTTTGGCGACAACGAACTAAGTCCCGAGTGTCTGGACGGGGTGCAGAGGGTATTGAATCGTGAGTCACAATTCCTTAAATTCCTTGTGCATCCCACTTCCCACTTCCCTCGCAGTGCCCCCTATATTTAGCCCCTCATTCTTCACCTCCGCAGTGGGGGCGAGTCCAGTAACAAAAAAGGCGGGTATCCTCACCGAGAAGCGGTAGTTTTTTTTCTTTCTTTTTTCCATTTTCCCCTTTCTGATTATTTCGAGTTTCCTGATTAATTTAAATAAAATTTTCCGCAATTTTTTCTCTCGAACCGATGTTACGCTGAATGCCTCGCTTACGCCATGACCAGCATCCGGAGGAATATCAATCCCTGTCTCATATTCAGCCCATTTTACACCAATCATGGCACCCAAAATCCATGCTGACATATCCTCACGGAAGAATGATTCCGAAGCGGCCGAGACGCCATACGTTGTCATGCTACAATCGTTTGAGATGCTTGCTGAACAGAAGTACATTCACCGGGCTTGGGAATTCACACACCCTTTACCGCCCAACGTTCTTAGCGACTCTGCCGCCCTCGGTGGAGGTCTCATTGGGCTCGGCGATGGAGGAAATGATCATAATGCGAGGAAGTGCAAGGCCACGTTCAAAGTGCCCAGGAGGGGTGTTGTGCATGGGCTTGCGGGGTACTTTGAGAGTGTGTTGTACGGCGATGTGGAGCTCAGCACGAGACCGGACACAATCGATATGAAGTCCAAGGATATGATCAGTTGGTTCCCAATCTTTTTCCCATTAAAGGTACGTAGCCTTATCTTCTCCGTGGGCTTTGCCCGCCATCGTCTCAGGGGCATAGGCAAAGTATATTGCTTTGCGTCCGATAGCGTCTCCCCTCGGCCCGTGGATAAGCGTTAATATGGGATGAACTGAACTAGGCTCCGCTGCATGTCCCAGACAATTGCGAACTTGACGTATGCATATGGCGACAGACCAGTGAACGCAAGGTGTGGTACGAATGGGTTGTCGAAGCCTTCTTCCGCAATGGGGGCCAGAGGTGCTGCCTTGGAGCTACTGACCTTCACTCCAGTAAACAGAATGGCTGTCTGATGTAGATTAGTACCCGTACAGTGCTTTGCCCTATCTCGGCTCCGCATGTATTTCTCCATTTCCATGACAAATATAAACCAATGCACCAATATCGCTCCTCTGCCCTCTCGGTGAATGAAATGACGTCCATGCGCGTGTGTATTTTGACTACATGCTATAGCCGCCCAGTCCCGCACTGTACTGTATCAGCGTCCCCATTCGCAATCCCTCCCTTTGCTCGCTCAAGCTGACTAAACTGAGGTGCCAACTGCCCCAAGACCTGGTGGCATGCCGTAACTCGGCTCTGGATGCAGCCTCTCCACCTCCTCCCACCGGTACATGAGAAGTCTTGGCCCGGTTGAACCGAGCTGCCCACAAGTACTCGTACAGCGTCTGTGTGAGTGTGCGACATGATACCAGCACTGCCGGCAGAGCTGACGTCCCGTACCCTTCGTATGATACCATCCACCCAGGACCATAATACTCTCGGTATATAGCCCTCCCCCCCTAGCGAGGCTCCGTTCCATCGTGCGCATTATGTTGCCGGAGGGAACAGCAAGGCTTCGACCAGGATGTACTCGTACATGTATAAGCGGTTGTGGAAACAATTTTATCGCTCAGACAAGAAAAGGCTCAGTTACAGGTAACCTCATGCAGAGAGATAAGATAGACAGATAGATCGATAGATGGTGTAACACCACGGAGAGAGGCGAGCAATTACCAACGACCGACCAGCCCAATTCCTTGCATGGGTTTTTCTGGTTACCCACGATCACTATTTTTACCCCGTCTCGATTTCTAAGGGATGTGAAATGCTTCGGCCGGAGCTGAGAGACGCACGAGCAGATTACACACCGATGGTCCACTCTCTTGGCATGGGTATCCAGGACTGCATGGATGGGCCGGAATCCACTCATGGAGATTTTGCTTTATATCTCGTTTGGATAATCTGCTGGTAAAATTACCCTAATTATGAGTAAACAATTGGTTCCGTCCGTTCCTATGATGGTCTACTCGTATAGTCTGTGAGTACGGATGGATAGTGGCGAAAGGGAAAAAAGAGGGAAAAAAAAGAATGGACCAGTCGGACGGAAGATGGCTTACGGCATCGGGTCACAGATATGACATTATCCAATACTCGTACATTCCCTTTCCCTCCCACTCTTGAATGAAGTTACAAGTAATCGAAGCCGTCCCCGGACAGCTCCGCCATCACGATAGCTCACTCGAATCTACCCTCTGCTTCGGCCAATCGCTCGCTCCTGGTGATGATGTAATGGGGATGAAAATTTCCCACCACCGGATCGTATCGTATCGTATCGTATCGTAACGTAACGTAACGTAACGTAACGTGTCACGCTGTACGAGTAATGTGCAGGGGCCACGCTATCCCCAGTGTCCGCAGTTTGGTCGGTGGATTGTTACTCGCCACGCACTAGATCTGTTCATCTACGGGCTCCTCGGCGCGCACAAGCAAGCGAGCGAGCCAGGAGGATGAGCAATCGGTGCAGCAGTGGGGAACTCGTCGGGGCGGGGCCGATGCGACGCAGATGTGTGTGTAGCAACCCGAGCCCCGCCTGCCGCCCCGACGACATACGAAGAACTTGTGTGTGTGTGTGCTTGCTCCGAAGGGTGGCTTTTCGGCGAATTTCTTTTCTTCTCCTTTCTGCTATCTCCGAATTATCAATGTTTGCACTTTTTCCTCTGCCCATTCGCCTCTGCAGCCTCGGCCTGGGCCCGTCTGTTTTGCTTGCTTCGGCGTGAGCGAGATCCGACATCGCCGAGGCAGGCAAATGAAAAGTGAAGGTGAGGCTCTGGGTGAAACTTTCAGTTTATGATATTCTGGGGTGGGGCATTCTCTCTCTTTTTTATTTTTTATTTCATTTTTTACCCCTCTGCGGCCCTTGGATGGGGGAGAGAGAGGGGGATCTACGCGACGTAGGAAGGGGAAGGGGAGATCTTGCGGGTATGATGTTAGAATGCTCGCCGTGTCATATTTGGCGTTCGGTTCTGATAATTAATTTTGTTCACCGTTGTGGGGCCGTATTACTCTTCCTTCTTTTCCCCGACACCATTCACGCCATGGGGGGATTTGGCTGCCGATTTCGGGCGATTTGCACTTAAGGGGTCTCTCACCGGTCGGGGGAACCTTTGAGAGGAGCCAAAGGGAAAGGTATATCCCGGCGGCGGGAGCGGTGGGGAGCGGGCGTTCCTCGGACTTTCTAAAGGCATGAGCCGACAGCTGACATGTGCTGTGCGCTTCTCGTTTTCTCTTGATACCGTCTGGATTGTAATACCATACACATCATACAGGGGGGGATGAGGGTGATTTCCATTGACTGACATACCTGCCTACCCAGGGTACCCCATGCTCGGGCTTGCATCTCTGCATTTCCTTTGTATGCCTTCCCCCTCTTCACCACTCTCGCCCTCTCCACGGAGAAGGTTGCAGGAGGAAAAGAAAGCAGAGGAGAGAAATGTCAGGGACAGTACGAGTGCAGAATGGCGCCTTAACAGACCCCCAAGCGCAAAGAGGGCGGGGGTTACACGCGGCGGAGGAAAAACGGGGGTACTCGAGTACTGTGCAACCGATGATCGACATGGTACCGGCGGCGGCGTTGAGAGATGGGGTTTCATATGGATGGGCGGCGCTACCAGCAGTGGAGATGACGGCATGTGCACTCCGTGGGGGCTTTACTGGCTGTGTGGTGATGCGGTACCGGTACTTGTATGTTGTTGGGGAGGGGAGAGTAGGGTCGATCTACGGTACGGTACCGTGGTACAAGGGTGCTTGAAAGAACCATGTTGAGAGTGTATGGATGGCGTTACTGGGGCCAATTTTTCACCAAGGTATGCTGATGTTTCACTCGTACAGGTCGACTTCGGGTACTTTGCGAATGTGATAGCGGTGGCCCAGTGCTGGGTCAAGTTACTGCACGGTGCTACTACAGTACTGGTACTCCTCCTGTGCCCGTGCTTTAGGAGTATGACAACCTACTCGAGTACCGGTACTTGGACGCACAAAATCCCAAGCCCACAAGTCCGGGTATAGTGCGGTATGTGGTAACATTGATGCCCTACCGGTGCAGTAACTTGCTGTACTGTTCAAGTATCATACGGCAGTCCACAACCGCCACCGTCACACAGCCTCCGAAAACTACAACTGGCTTATCAATCATGGGATGGTTCTGCCAAGGGCTAGATCCTCCCGCCATTCTCGGTCCAGATGGGCCCGGGGGAGAGTAATGACGGTGATAACTTACTGTGCTGCAGTGAGCTGCTGCGTTCTCCTATGTATGTATGAATGAATGTTTGCGGATGCAAATGCAAATGCATCCCCATTCTTTGCTCATTTCCCTCGTGCCCCAATCTAACAGGGGGCGCGAGTCGTGGAAGGGCTAATCAACTGATTGTGGTACGGAACGGTAACCGCGAATGTGCACGCGCAGTACGGTAGCGTAATATCATTTATTACGGGGCCACAAGCCTTTGAAGAAAAGAAGAAAAAATGAGAAAAGGAGGAAAACTTGGCCAGGGCCCCCGAGGGAAAAAGAAAAGAGAAAGAAAGAAAAAGGGATGAGTTTATCAAGTTCTCGTTGTCCGTGTCCTCGTCTTTGAGGAAAATCGGGACACTGGCGGTGGCGGCGGCTGATGGTGGGTACGGGTGTATATTATCGTGCTTGTAAAAGTTATAGAGAGGCAGGTCTCGTGAGTTGATGTGGGAGTGGGTGAGCCTATGTGACTGAATGGGTCAGGCAGGGAACCATGGAAGATCTTGCCAGTCATGACCTGAGTGTCTTTTCTCTTTTTCCTTTTTTTTTTTTTGCTCGGAGTTCGCGAGCACATCGTGCTGCACCATAGGAGCAAGTGCTGTTGGGTAATACTTTTGGAAGAAACATCTGTCTCATTAGTCCTGCTTTGCAGGAACTTTGTTACAGCCATTATCTATTTTTTTATTATTATTTCCTTTTTCTTATTCTTCCTACCCTCACCTGTGTTCACAAGGGTGGAGTCTCGCTTGCGCTGCTTTGAGCTGGGATTGTGAAAGTTGTAATTCCCATACCTGTATTATTCTTTCTAGAACAGTATTGTGATAATGGGGGGGTTTTTTCCTTTTTCCTTCCCACCCCTCGAGTACTGTACTGTACAAGTACTCGTACAGTAACCACTACTCACTCAACCTTGCCATATGATATGCATCCGCCGCAAAGCATACAATGCCATCCAATAGAACGTGGCCAGTACGTTATTTTTCCCACCCTCCAATCTCGCGAGAACGCTGCGGGACCCGCCAGTTCTTGTACCACGGGAGACACCGCGGGGGAGGGAAAGATGGGAAATTTAATACTCGTACAGGGGAAGCAGAAGAAGGAAATGTACACGATGAGTGAATGAATCCTCCCCGCACATCCATCCACCCATCCATCATGATGCGTGGAAGATTGGTCTCGCTTTGGGTTTGTCCGATTGGTCGAGGGATGTTCCCACCACCGCCGCCCCCTGCCCCGTGTTCTCCACACTCCCTACCGTACCAAGCACCCCTTGAGATTTTTATTATTTTTATTATTATTATCATCATTACCGTATCGCTCGCTCTCTCTCCCTCAATGCGCCCACCGGGGTAGTTTTTTTTTTTTTTTTTTTTTTTGCACTTCACCGTGTTACTGGTATCGTGCAGTACTTGTAACCTGTTCCGGTATTTTTCTCCGACTAGGGGGATCTCCGCAGGAGGAACCCTGATCTTCGATTAATGGGCCCATTGAGTGGCGTGGAGTGTGGGGTGGGGAGTGGAGTGGTGGGACGGAGGGAGGGAGCATGATCCCAATCCTCTCCAATAACTCGACCATGCTTCGCCCGCCTGCATACAGCGATACTCGAGTATAATCAGGCAGACTGGGTCAGGATAATTGCGGGGATCATAGTCGATTGGGAGGAATGGGAATGTCTCTCTCTCTCTTTCCCCTCACTCCCCCCCGCCGCAGTCATCGCTGCCTATTGTGTTTCCCTTTCAGCGCTGTTTTGAATGGCGAAGGATTTCAGGGATCCATCGGGATATTTCGTTTTCTTTCCCTTTCTTTGGCCTGCGCATGAATGAAGGGTTTGCCTCCCCTTCCCCTTTGCGCGGAGATTTGAGCTGCGATAAGGTACAAGTATGATGCTATTATTGCTTTGGTGTAGGCTCCCGTGCACTATACCACTGGTGGACTCCCGTGCAGTACAGCACTCTATGGTACAGTACTCGTGTTTTCCTCACTTATGAGCGCAAGTGCAGCACTTGTACCGTGAAAACATGGCTGAGGTTCCGGGTCTACCCTACCTACTTTGCTTTACGCTGCGTGTACTGTACTCGTACTTTGTACCCCACTCGTACCGCGAACGAAGCACGGTACTTTTTTATATATAGTCCACCGGTATCTCATCAACTATAACCAACTACCCGGCCAACACCTCCTCTACTGGGTCCCTTGTACCTTTGAACCACACCAATGTAGCCTGAGTTGAATCTGGGAAGACATCCGTGGACCACAAAAATGCCACCGAAACAAGAGTGTTAGGGATGGATGGAATGTGCTGCTGGAGGGGGCGGGGATTTGGTTTGTCCCGCCCGAGGCCTGAACTTATATCATCTATTTTTAAAGGTGAAAACCCTTCCTTCCATCTGATCGTCTCAAGCTTTAGACGTCCGAAGCATCATCTGGACCGGGATATTGGGCTGGGAGGAACATGCCTTGTGTTTTCTTCTTCTGTGACTGACTGACTGACTGACTGACCAGGTGGCCGGCCAGCAAAATCACAACCTAATTTGATCTTTCCATTTCATTCTTGATCGATTTTTTTTTGGAGGGGGGGAGAGGGTTGCTCAATTAATCTCTCCCTTTATTTATTAAATTTCCTGAATCAAAACTGGACGGGATATCCTTCCCATCTGTCGTCACAATAAATGAATGAGTTACACCTGAATGAACTCTGATCCACTGACCAGGATCTATCTAGCTATCTATCTATCTATCTCTTCCTGCATGTCTCGCTGCGGTATCATAGCTGAATTATAGCACCGTAGCTTTGTGATGCATTTTTTTTTCCCCTTTCCTTTCTGTCCCTCACTCTTCCCAGCCCGGAGAAACACAGCATCATGTGCGTCGTGTCCGTATGATACCTTGAGTTACGCTACCATCCGTCACGCGAATCAATTTTTTATTTTTATTTTTTTTTAGAAAAAATAAAATAAAAATCGACATGTAAATACCAACAAAGCATGAAATAATCATTACAAATAAATGAATAATAACAATTTTTTATTTATGATACCGGCAACCAGATTTTTTAAGGTTTTCAAGTGCTAGAAAATAAAAATAAAAATAAAAAATAAAAATAAATAGAAAGGGCTGCTAGGATATATCATAATATTTCCCTCCCCCCCGTACAAGTAGCACGACAAATCACCCACCTCTGTCCGCCTGTACAGTACTGTACAGCACCGTATGTCCGTCCGTTTTGTCCGTCCGTCCGTCTGTCCGTCCGGGGCGCGGGTACGCACCCGCGCATCACCAGATTTAGCAACGATTCACCTGCTCCGTGTGCGCTGAGCGAGAGCTGAAAAGAAAAAAAAAATTCAATCAATCAATCGATCGATAAATCAACGGCATGACTGTGACGGGGTATAAACGTGTGCAGCGCAGTTACTGTGTAATACGGTACGCATTGTTTTTTTTTTTTTTTTTTTTTTTACCTTTCCGCCGTTGAAACCCATTCCTTCCTTCGCGTGGTCATGCTGATCATGATGATATTACGATTCGGAGCTTGCAACTTAAGTTTGTATCACTCACTCGAACTATCCTCGACTCGAATCATCCGCAATCACCGAAGAAAAAAGGGAGAAAAATAAAAATAAATTACCCGAGTGATCGGCAATGATCTTCGGGTCCCTTGCACTAGTACTGTACTGCACTCGTATCATACATACGATGCATAGGCTAGCGTGGATAGACAGATTCCCCCACCGGTGAAACCGTGTGTTCCATTCATTCCCCCCGACGGGACAAGGCAAGATAGGGCAGGGCAGGGCAGGGCATGGCATGGCAGGAAGGACACCTGTCATGGTTGTCATGGGTTTCAAGAACGGCCGCCGCGCCTGGGTATCGTACGGTAGCGGTACCGGTGTATCGTAAGTCCGCGTTTCCCGGGCTGGGAAGGGGGAAAAGGAAAAAAAAAAGGGTATTTGGCATCAATGTCCTTGCTTCTTCGTGCTTAGTGGTGGAAGCGCCTAGATGTATGATGCCGTATGATACCACCACTGCTGTAGCAAGTGGAATGTGCTTCTCTCTCTCACACACTCTCTTCCCCCTGTCGCCGAGGCATAGGGTGAGGGGGCCTGGATGCTACATATACGTGCGTACAGTACAATAGGTACATACGCATCCCCGCTCCGTGTGTGACTGTCGGTGCGAAATTCTGGACATCCCCGCACAACATTGGACAACTTGGACTCATGGTTTTTTTTTTTTGCCGATACTCCGCGGTTGCTTGCGAGTGATTGTTCATGAGGGATAAATTGTATACCAAGCAAGATAATAATAATAATAATACACATCAACCTTGCGAATTTGTTTTTTTTTTTTTTTTTTTTTTTCCTTTTGGAAAAAGAGGGGGCCTAGAATTTTGGGTACGAGGATTCCTCCGGGGTTGACAGCCGCGTTGTCAATTCCAGGGGTTTTTAGATTAACCACCACCACCCTCTTCTTCCTGGAATCTTGAACCTGGTGCGTAAAGAGGGGGACTAAGAATTTCTTCCTGACGAAATCTCGGCCGCTGGGTGTCACTGCCGCCACTAGTGGCAGAAAGTCCAAACGGGGGAAGGGCGGGGTACCCTGCATAGGAATGGATGAATAAATGAATGAATGAATGAATAGTTAGTCAAAGTCCTCACTACCCGACTCACGATTCTCACTTAGAGGGGTGGGGGTGGGGGGTGGGGTACATCGGCATTCGCTATCGGCACAGCAAAAGGATCCGGAATCCGTGGTTTCCCCAACGCGGATTCCCGGTGGGAACGTTTCTGGAAGATATCCGGCCGTTCTTCCGTCCGTCCCGTTGGGGGTGGGGTACGACGTGGTGTGGGTGTTTTTTTGCGAGTTGTTGTAGGGGTGATGGTGATAAGTAATGCGGGGGGAGCTAAGCGCAATCGACAGGATGCAGGGTTGATTTAAATGCTGTTTCGGAGTTCCGGGAGATTGATTGATTGATTGATTGATCGGTGATGAGTGATCGGGGAGGAGGTGGGGGGAGTAGGCATTCGGAAAAGATAGCTAACTTGATCTCCTCATTGGAATGGTCGAGTGATTGTCTGTGTTTTCCTGTAGCGTCTCCCTCTGGTGTGTGAGTGATGCCTTTGGATTTGAACATTTGTTGGAGGTTATATGATACTGGCTGACTTGACCGCCTCACTGTAATTCATTAGCCGCTTCGAGCGGGTCATTGGGAATGTCGGGTGGACGGCTGCGGTAGGGGTTCTCATTTTCGATTGATTGGAGCGATGGTGCATGGGTTTGGATGGGTTTGATACCTTGCTATTGTGCTTGGTGATTTATTGTAGTGAATGGAAGGGGGGCGTGTTTAGGTCGCGTTGGGTAGATTCTACATGTTCTTGTTTCATTTAGTTTCTTACTCCTGGCTTGCCTGCCGTCGCGCGAAGGGGGAGGAGGAGCATAGGATGGAACAAGTAAGTGCTTGGATCTAAGAGAGAACCATCCCACAAGACAAGAAATAGAATTATGGAAGAGTATGCTGGTGAGGAAGGCAGTTATAAGATATTGGTTGCCCACAATTTCTTTACCTATTTCTTTCTGTTTTCTGATCTACGATACCACTACTCCTTGTCTTGTAAAAGCCAATGGTCGCGGATATACCATTATAACAACAGAAACAGGAATAATAGCAGATACCGCAGCCAGGAGCCTTCTCATCTCAATTGTTATTTTTTTCCCCCTCATTCTCCAACCCCTTCTGAATTTTGCAATTGTAGCCGTCCTTCAAGGTATTTTCCTGACTGAGCATGAAGAGCGGTCCGCACTTGCTACGCCCTGTCAAAACTCCAACAGAGGGATGTGGACTGGCCTAGATGGATGATTCCTAAATGAATTGGGTGCGCCATCTGGATTCTCTTAGGTGAAGTATCTCACAGAGTTTTTTTGCGGAGATACATCGATTCCATGTAGTGAAGCCTTTGGCGTGAGGGCAATTCACCCCTTGTGGTGGATCTTGCGCACATAAACTCAGGGCTTTTAGGAAGCGAGAAAACTACTCCCTCCCCTTCACCTCCCGTCTCCCCCGCAGGGTGGCGAGCCGTTTGAATCCCAAGTTCCAATTGTGGTGGGCCCGTCATTCTATCGGGGGTGCGTTAGGCCATCAAATATGAATCGTGCATTGTATCACGTAGATGCATCGTACTGCTCATATGTAAATTCTTCAATACCGGATCATGCCATTCCTTGTAGAGCTATAAAATAAAAATAAAAATACAATTTCATGAATGCTCACTCGTGCGCCCCGTCACAAGCAAAGTAACAAACCCGTCCCAAAGGCGGAGCACAAAGACTAAACCCGAGCTCTTTCGGCGGGTATCTGGGAAAAGGACACCGAATTGGGGTCTTCCGAAGAATCCGTTCTCTCGCGGGAAGATGCGCATCCGATCAGGCCACAGAGTTCTTGATGGAGGTTTGTTTCTCAAGAGAAGTCGATATATTCTCGTGTCGGGATACATGTAGCTCCTCTACCCCCTTACCCTCCCAGTATTTGGTAATTCGTCCTCTAGCTGTGCCTTACTGAGAATCTCTGTAAACCTAGGAAATACGGCGCTGTACCCGGCCTGGGTAATGCCGGCATAAGTTCGGCAAGCGTCATTCCATGCGTTGGTGATGAACCCCACCAACTACCTTTCCTTTCAATTGAGCAGCGCGATGTCATTTCATGCTTGGGGACTGTCGCTTTCGTACACAAGCTATAAGTTTCGGTAAGTTGTGGTTGGAGATCTGTTATGTTTATTCAAGAAATGGGGGATGTGAATTATGCTATATAAGGCCTTGCCGAGGATACCAAGTTAGATAGGGAAATATCACTTTTTGCTAGTCACACCTTGTCACTCGAGTTGAGGTATCCGGAGAGAGGAGGGGTTATTGAAACACCACCTTCGCGATGTAGTGTTTTCATACGTAGAAAGCCCCTAGTATAGCGTGCGCTCGCCGTTGATTGACTCGTCTTTGGTAGGTTGTGCTAACGCTGCTCGTGTGGGGTGCTCGCTCTGTTGGGAAGCGCTTGTAATAGAATAGGCATTGGCATCCATCATATTTCCAGAGAAGGCTTCGTATCGCACATGTATCATACCTCCAACAGACGGACAAAAGAGAGGCTTAGTTTGTCTTATTGAACAACCACAGCTCTCCGCCTAGAGCTCCTTCTAACCTCTACAACCTATACTTCAGTCACACCAATTTTTTTCGGCACTTCCTCTTTTTTTTTAGTAGCAGGCGCCCTGACAGTGGCAACTTCTTTCTTGGTAGAGGTAGCCTTCGCTTTTAACATAAAACCTTCGACTCAACTGCCAAAGCCTTCACTTCCTTCCTAACCGCCTCGGATGCTTTCTTGAGGACTAGCCTTTGGCTCGTCTTCCGGGTGCCGGCAGAAGTCTCTTCTGGCGCCATCCCATTCGCTCCCGGCTTTTCTGTTACTTGTTCTTCCTTCTGCCATATTATTTTCGGCGGGCTCAGCCATTCCTCTTTGTCCTGTGACCAATACGCCATCCTCTCTACACTGCCCATCCCCACCTCTTCCCCCGGAACGATGGCTTCTTCGCATATGACTTCTTGAACACCTCTCTTTTTCCTGCCAACAACCGGCCCGGACTCTTCGGTGCATGGGTGAGGTATCACTTCATTGAACAGATTTGCCGGGCCAATGTTGTGCTTCAGGTATGTTGAAGTGATAGTGATAGTGTGTCGTGGTTGGTCATGGAAGGCATGGGAAGTGGAAGAACAAGGTTGTCCACAGAAGTGGCAGGAGTGTTTTTTCGGGGTTTAGCAGTATGATAGATTTGTTTGAAGGCTGGAAGCAGATTTTACGGATATGTCTTTTCCTTTGTTATTACGGATGTGGACAGAGGAGTTTGGACATGGAGGGAATGTTAGAGATGGGTGTAGTGGTTTATGGAGAGATCAGATTGCTTAGAGGATGTTTTCCTTATACACCTGTCATTACCTATTAGCGAAGGAGAGAGACGAAGAACACATCTTTCTTAGTGATTCCACCACAGATATTCTCTTTACTGTTCCGTTCTATTAGCACTGCGCATTCTGATAGCGACCACCATCACAACAAGGTATAGATCAAAGGCGGCTTGTTTTTTTGCTCTTGGCTTCCACCATGAGGTCCGTTGTGTCGTCACGGGAGGACAGGACGCTGACTCCGGACGTGTGCTTCTGGTGGACTCAACCCGCGATGCCGCCTCTGCGAGGTTCTCAGTAGTGCTGTTTCTGAGTTATGCGTTTGCGGGTCATGACTTCTTTATTGCTAGGGAGAGGGCAGAAGGTCCATGTTCCTCTCTCGGAATGGCGGATATTAAGTGCTTGGCAAATGGGAAGTAAGTCGTGGACTGTCCACGCTTGGGAAGCATTGCTAGTGTTGAAGGGAGGATAGGGATGGGGATAGAACTAACCACACCGTCGTTCTCGAGAACAAGTATGGCTTTAACATTGTCCGAGAGCTTAAAATAGATCTTCCAGAATGGCGACAACGTCTTCCTTGCTTCAAATAGTTCTCCCATGTGCGGGATCATTACAGTGTCGCTATCTTCCTGACCCTTCAACCCTAGTAAACTTAGCAATTGGGATTGATAGCCCAAATCACTGGTCGAAACCTCAACAACCTCCTTTCGTGTGTTTCCTACCCGTGTGAATTGCCCCGCGTGTGTCATCAACCAGCGACCATACCCCATCGCCAGCCTCCCCGCCTGGCCAAAAGGGTTTTTTTTTGCAAAATCGAGGGGATAGTTGTATTTGGCGTAACTGGCGAATGGATGAATCTCACTTGATATCCGCAAAAACCTGAAACGTACTCGTTCCATTGATCAACTTGCAGAGATCCCAGGTATTCACGAGACCGAGTGACCCGACGTATGCTTAGCTAGAGGTGCCATGTTTTTAAGATGGTATCTAGCCGGCAGGTTCTGAAAAAACGAAACAAGGAAACACTGGAGGGTTCGAGTATCTGAGATAGGTATTTAAGCACGCCTGATACTCTCATAGGCTCTCTCTGCGTGGCCAGAGGAGCCGAGAATTAGACACCAAACAAGTCCCAACTTCCCTTCCAACGAATCCGCACGTCAACCGCAATCGGCCTGTCAAGAGCATCTATTTCCACCTCAAGCTTCGCCCTTGTCTTTGCTTTCTCCCCACTTCCCACCTTCCCCACTAACTTCTTCGCCGCCACCCCATCTCCAAAGGAACTGGAGCCGGGCATTGTTTGAGCGTTCTTCCCCTTCTTGGTCTCCTCAAAGCCACTTTCTTCCTCAGTAATCTCTTCCCCCGGAAGCTCGAATTCCTCACATTCAGAAAGGGACTTTCTATTTCCCTTTGCTATCTCATAGGATCATAGTTTCCCAGTCGGAAAGCTCCCTCTCAAGGTCAACAGAAGCCGTAGTGAGTGATTGCGGGGGTAAAAGAACCGGTTCTTGACGTATTAAAAGAGTGTATGGATCCTCAAGATAGAAAAGTAAACGGCATTTCTTCCCCCCCGACCGTAGTGGTGGTAGTCTGTGAAAGAAGCCCTCTTAAGTGAGGAACAGCTTAAGGAGGGGGGTGCTTTAGGTTGTTCAACCCCCCCCCCCCCCGCCGGCTATTTGAAGGTCTGTGTTTGAACCCAACAAGCGGTTCCCTGCGTGAGCCAAAAATTCTTAGATCTTGGTAAGTCAGGTCGAAGGCCTCCCTAGCGTCACTGATTGATCAGTAAACCGTGCTCGGCTTGGAACTGGGTTGAGACGTGAGTCACTGGTTATGGTGTTTTTACGGATTAACTGTATTAAGTCGGGCGGCCTGCGTAGCTGGCTCTTAGCTTAGGAGTTGGTACCGGGAAGCCATGTTTAGGCATGAATAAATAAAAAGTACGGTATTGTAATCTACAAGTTATCATCGGTACCGGCACTGTTCTGGTACAGATAATGGCGTTCAATCTACGATATTTGTAACAGCCACCAAGGATATGAAACCGGCAAGAAACACCATGTTTGGCTCGGATATTATATCTGAATTTTAGCACCATCTTACTATGACAATTTCGCCAACACCCAATCCGGTGCTTCCCATGAACCTCCCTGAGGGCTCAGACTAAAACCAAAAAGGCTGAAAAAGAGGGAAGAAAGGTTTTAGTAGATGTATGGTGGAGCCAGGAGTGTAATATCTGCTGCCAGAAAGTGAGGGAGCACCGCTTGCCCCCTAGGCTCAACCACCTAAATTTCAAAAAGAAAGGGCAAATGAAAAGCGAGAAAAAAAGAGAGCTAGCAAGTACTAACAAAATAGATGCATTGAATGCGAAGAATACCGTAGTCGCCCTCCAGGTGGGAACGCTGGATAGAAGAGAGTAAATGAAACAACAATACAAAGGAAACTAGAATCAGGACTTGTTGTCCTAACCCTTTCCACATCCTTGACAACGAACTAGCCGAACTAACAATGAAAAAAGTGGCTATTCTCCAGCAATGCTGGGCGGAAAGCCCAAATCCAACTCTGATTAAATGTTTACCCAAACCCTCCCGAAACATTGTCATAACTTGTCATCGACGACGTTCGATTTACTGTTCCACGAGCATCCAGAATCAGCTTATTATTCCCCATAACCTCGTAGGCCCTGACATAGCAACTACTGGTGCGATTGTTTGGCTAGGATCAATGAAGGCTGGTCCTTGCAAGGGATGACTGAAGGACTGTTGAAAAGTGGATGGCTCACTTCAGCCTATACCATACGTAATGCGAACTAGGCGAAAAGATTGTGCAGAGGAGCCCCGGACCAATCATCGTGTCGAACATGAAGAAAAGAAAGAATTGTAATCAAGGTGTACCAACCAAAACATCATCGTCCATGCCGACATCACCACCATTGGTGGTTTGAGCTGCTTCAGTAGTAGCATTATTGGCTGGAGCATTTCCGGAATTGCCGCTCTCAAAGTAATCGGCCATTTCAGCGTCGAGTTCATCCGCAGTCTTTCTCTTTTCTCTGCCGGGACGCCCAGTGCCAGGACGTCCACCTCCACGACGGGACTTGCCAGCGCGACCAGGCTTAGAAGCAGCTGGCTTAGGCTTGTTATTGTTGACGGTTTTGGTTCCTGGGAGAGGCTTAGGTGCTCTAAGCAAGGTTAGAATAAGAACTAACTGGCAACTGAGCCAGGGCTACCATACCCAATACGATCGGCAAAGTTAGAAGATGGCGCGTTGGGATCAACAACGAGCTCGACCTGTCATCTTTATTAGCAACCACACTTCCACCACAAGAGACAAGACTCTGCAGTTTACCTTCATTGGTCTTCTATCAACTTCAACCCCGTTGTATTTCTGAGCGGCCGTGGCAGCATCAGATGATCTAGAGAACTCAACTGTGGCAATGCCACGAGACTGACCATTGGGGCCATAGGTAATGACGCAACGTTTGATCGGGCCGACAACCTTGGTGAAGTACTCCTTTAACGCAAGAAAGCTATTGTTAGAATAAGTTGCCATAGAAAAGATCCCATATCCGCTCGCAGAAATATTGAGGCGATTGGAGAAGAAGAAAAAAGGAGCTGTTGCAGGGAGCATGCGGATGGGAAGAAGGGGATGCATGCAACAAAGCTACGGAGACCGGAGCGAGCCTCAGCCAACAAGCGTCCCAGGATGCTGCGAGAGAACTGTGAGCGACTCCAAATTGCAACCGCAGCGAACGACGATGTATGGCCCTGAATAGTAGATGCCGTTGAGGCTCGACAAGCTTGAAGTCCTAGTTGAAAACACAAAGAAAAACGCAACTTGACAACCGTGTAGAACATGATATGTCTTTCAACAAACGTGAAGCATGCGGCGCCTTAACAACTTTGGGCTTCGTGGATTTCTTCAGCTGCTTTCCCAGTGACCCAACCTCTCCCGATCCGAGTCCAATCGATGTAAGCTGCTAGTAAATGCTTTCGATCTTTCATCGTTTCGTTCCTCAAGGGTAAATCAAGTGGGCGCGTGCTAAGCTTTGCCAACAGGGCATCATTTTGAGATGTTTGACTTCTGGATCATCTCTACCCTAAAGCAGTGATGACACAAACACCGCGATAGATATTGCCAAAAGGTCGCCGCCTGAATAAAAGGAGAGGGGGAAAAATTCTTGCCAGTTGTGTATGAGATGCACACCCACACCAGAAGAAAATAAGACGTCAGAAGCGCCCCGTCAGGAGCCACATCATCGTTCGCTTTGCACGGAATTGGAATCGAGCCGCAGTTTAAGGCAGAAGTATCACAAGGGGGTATACGGTCTTCATCCTCAATCGATCATCCTCAAAATCGAAGAGCTTGGGAGAGTTGAAGCTTGTTGCCCGCTCCCAGCTCCGTAGCATTCGTGCTTCATCCCCAACACATGCTGCTATGACTTCGTTCTGCAAGTCAACGTACCTTGATCATCGCCTCAGAAACATCGAAGGGCTATTTGGAAAGATGTTAGTGGATGACACGAGAAAACATGTGTGGTAAATAAGAATGATAGAAATTAAATAAAAATCGAGAAATGACTCACCAGGTTGGAAACAATAATCTTTGACGCAGTAACCTTGCCCGAAGGCCCAGTAGGGACATTGCCAGAGGCCTTCGAAGTGTTTTGAGTAACAGCGACATTGGCCTTGTGGGCAGCGGCTCTCTGAGACCGTTTGCGAATAGCGCCAGCAGGGGGGTTGGAAACACCTCCCTTGCCACCACGGCGAGAGCCACGGGGACGCTCGGCGAGAATCTCGTCAAGGGACTGGTCAAGTTTGGATGTCATCATTATTGAGGTTGATGTAAAAAAAAAAAGGTTGGGGTAGGAGGGCGAGTAGGAGGGGTTCGCGGTTTATTGAGTTTCTGGCGCGGGACAGAAGACGAAGCGTTCTGATCACGATGAGGAAGATACAAGAAGGGTGGGGATGCGCGAAGAGGCGGTTTGTCTTGTTGCTGGTGAAGGGAAGAAGGGAGGACGGAAGGAAGGTACGAAGAAGGTGTTGGAAGTTGGAACTATCGATGTGGGAAGGTGATGAGGACGGAGCGGAGGGAAGGCAGTGAGAAGGAAATGAAGGAGAAGGGCAGGGGGAAAAAGGAGAGATGGCAGCAGAGGCAAGACAGACGAGCCACTTAAAAGTCAGCATAGGAGTGACTAAACAGCGCTCAGCCACGAAACACCCCAGCTGCTCCCAACAACCAGACGTGGATTGAGGCAACCGTCTTCACTAGGGTGGGCAAGAGCCGCAAGACCAAACTGAGCGAGTAACGAGCGGGGATCCTTAGCCAACAAGCTTTGTTACCCTGCTTTGACGAATTCAGTTACCGTATGCCCATCCCTTCGTTCTTTCCCGAGTTTCACGCACTTTTAGTGCTCCACTAAGAAGACGATCGGCAAGCCACAGAACAGGAAAGGCAACAATAAACTACATAATATTATCATGAATTAATACCCAAGAGGTACAAAAGGTGAAGGAAGTGAAATCAGGCAAAAACTAAACATTATGATTTAGGGAATGAAAAAAATCAAAACAAAAACTTTTACATAGAGGAACCTTAAAGTCAGGAATAGTACAATAGCTATCATACAAACAAAATTTGCTGTTTCAATACTACCATGAGGGCTACTTGATGCAGAAGTAAAACCATAATACAACAGAGTATTGAGAGGGCCTTAGATAGGGGTTGGTAAAAAATACACAATTGTAGCCTTTTGTAAATGTTACTTTGAATAGGCTAATAGAGTACAGAATCTTTACATATCAAATATAGTAGTGTATTTTTTGTTACATATACTTTTACCTGACTTTAAGGGTTAATACCAGAAGGGACAATACTGGAGCAATATTAGCTATTTGCTTTAAGAGCTACTATAATTTCTAAGTACACATAGGATTGAGCTGCTGAAAACCTTTATGGACCAGTTTTCAAGTAAGATTTTCTTGGAACTTGAAGTAAACTTGCAAATAAGAAGCTTGTATTCTTCTCATTCTTTTTCTTGTAAGAATATATGAGTTGATAATAATTATACCTAGAAGTCAAAAGAAAATAGATATATACATTTATACTACTTGAAGTTGAGTAGAATAATAACTTTGATGTAGGTCTGTAGTATTAACACTACTCATATACAAATTGTAATTTCATATAGTTGTTAGTATAAGTAAATCTCTAATCATATATTTTCCTAAAACTAATTTAGTATATTTTAATATATATTATAGAATTTTAAGTAGTAAGATTAGTAACTTGATTAGATTGTATAATTGTGAGAATATAGCTGCTAGTATAGATCATAGGTAGTACTAGTAGTAAGGAATTAAACCAAAGTTTTATCTTGTCAGATAAAAGCAAGAAAGTAGATGAGAAGATTTAACAAAATTGAGTTATATGGTCCTACAAGTAGTAATTTGAAAATTTTAAAGTACTTGAAATAGTAGAACTTTTGTGAAATAATTATTATAGTGAAAAATACATCCTCAATATTTATATATTAGCAAAAATTATTTCAGTATTAGAGGTATAGATAGTATGTTCTAACATATACAGGAAAGATTTTGCATATAGTATGTCTAGTGTGTCCTGCATATAGGTTTTTGGATCTTCCGCTATGAAACTTGAACATCACTAGTTTTATATAAATTTGGATAAAATTCTTTTCAGATTTTAAAATATGGCACATATGGCTTTGAAATATTATCTACTTATATATTATAATATTGGTATCAAAGGTTATGTTATGTTTAATGGCTTATATCTACAATATAGATAGTATAGTGAGAAATTAAGAAATTTGATTAAGTATATTGCAGGTAAGGGAAAGTAACAATATTACCTTAGGGAGAAAGTAGATTGAAAAAAATCTATTATTGAAAAGACAAGAGAGAAGGTAGGATAATTTGACATTGATGGTAGAGAGAGTCTATTTATTTAATTATAGTCTATTTCTATATTATATTCTTTGAAGTTAAGTCTAAAACCTATTAGAGACTAGTAAGAAATCTGATACTTTCTTGTGATTTCTAGGCATCAGAATATCTCAGATCTTATCAGATTGTAATGACTCTGCATTAAGGAACTATAGTAACCTATGTCTATACCTACACATAATACTATGAGATTAAGTGGTAGACTAGATAGATATGCAAGAACATCTTTAATAAGATATTTAATAGCTTAGGTATTTTAATAAGTATAAGGTACTGAAGGGAGCAGGTTATCTAAATAGTAGTAGTAATATGACTATGTTTAAATGATTTTAAGGGTAGGATGAAATGCCAGTTGAAGTCATACTACTTATAAGAGTTATGTTACCCTACTATACTAGGCAGCAGCTTCATAATATTATTATGAAGAATATAATTAACCTACCTTAAGCATACTATTAGCCTACTTTACATCTGAAAAGTTTGCAGAGGAATTTCAGAACATATTAGAATTGTTTGCTACATAATGATTATTGATAGACACTTACTTATATATTGATCAGAGGACTATAGATGTCACGGCCACCCGGCTATGGAGACGGAATGTGCATGGGTTTTTTGTTGCATATATTGGTTGTGGTTTTCTTGGTTGTATGGTTGGATTTCCTTTGTATGAACAATTAGGATGCATTGCCATGCAACGGAAGATAGTGGAACCAGATGGAGGAATTGTGGCTGCGTGTAACACCAAGGACTTTCTTTGTATTAGTGATTACGGATGATTTTCTTAGTATATAAAGGGGTGTGCCCCTTTATATTTTACTTTCTTTACGCAATCTGGTAATCTCCTTTGGACACCTGTACCTAGGAATTATACCCTCTACTTTCTGGCATCCTCTTGAACCTCTGAACCCTGACCCTAAACCCCTGAACCCCGAACCTCGTACAACTCGCTTTGGTTGTACCCCCGCACCTAGACCTCGTCTCCAGAGTCCTACCTGTCCTGATTGTGGTGTGCCTTGGGCTACCCGACCCTCAGACCCTGTCTGTTACACAAGATTGCGTCCACCAGCACCCAACCCACACCACACCATGGCCATGTCCCACCTCCCTAATGACATCAACGGTCCCCTTCATACCCTCGCAAATCTGGGGAATGACCACGCTTAAAGCCTAGACCATGAACAGCTCCAGGCCCAGTTCAACCTCGTCAGAAATCTGGCTCGTCAAATCCTGAACGCACCTGCCCCTCCTTCTCACCAAGCAACCCCCGTCCCTCCAGAACAGACCCCTCAGTACCAACACCTGCAGCAACAGTATAACCTCCTGGCGCAAGAATGGGATGAGGCCCATACCGAAGGCCAAGGTGTCGAGGCCCGACTCCTCATCGTCGAAGCCAGCCTCGCACAGGCCAACGCTACCATCATATCCGTGAACACCGCCCTTACCCTCATGCCCACCCCCGGTGCCGCAGCTCCTGCTGGTGGCAACAAACAAGTCTCGATACCTGACCCTGAACAATATGATGGCGCTACCAACAAGTTGAGTGTAACCGGAGCTGGTACTCGGTTAGAGTTAGTTTGTTTGATGTTTTGTTTTAAGTCTCGGTTGATACTTAGTTT
>LN890970.1:344900-369838 GCA_900010015.1 Tuber aestivum | reverse complement strand
TGAGGGAGCCCCCGTTACAGGGTCCCCAGAGAAGTCCCGGGTAGTACCGGAGACATCTGGGAAGGTTTACGCCGATCATGCCTACACGTGCCCCTTTGCCGTAGGCTCTTTATGGGTTGTTTGAAGACTCTAATAGCATGACACTTATCACGGTGAGTGGTGTGCCGGGGGTAAGGGACCATGGGTAGCGCCTATGGGTCCTGCCGCCGACACAGCTCTCCGCGGGAGCGTCGTAGACCCCCTAAGTTCGCAATCAAGATAGATAGAACTTAGCCGGAAGACAGCTGATGTCTACGAGTGCTTGCATAGGTCATAGCATATGGGAAGAGAGTCAATTAGTTAGCTTTCCTAAGGGTCTCGACAGTTAGCCACTGACGAGACACCGATGCGCAGAGGTTTTCACTCCGGCAGGTGTATTGGTAAACACCTCGCAGGAATTAATGTGCATATGGGAGACTTCAGCTAGAGTGCGCTGACACCTATAGCCCTTCGGGGACACGGTAATGGTGCCGGGGCAACCCTTACGGAGAAGGGCATACTCACGTTGGTCGGGGTAACCTGATGGGGGAGTTTTTGGTATAAGTCTGACTACTTAAAGATTATACGAGAACTCTCCTACCCCGACACAATCAACATCCCCTCGAGAGACTTTAATTGAGATAAGCCTGAGCTTAACGATATTAAGTTTTACCGTTTTACTTTTATTCTTTATACTTTTGCAAGAGCTGTGTTCGAGAGATTCGAAGTTTGGTGCGGTCGCATCCTTAGGAGCCATCTACCTGAGGGAGCCCCCGTTACAAAGAATATGACGATGTTTTCCCGGACAAAATACCGGAC
This sequence comes from Tuber aestivum, assembly GCA_900010015.1. Taxonomy (NCBI): domain Eukaryota; kingdom Fungi; phylum Ascomycota; class Pezizomycetes; order Pezizales; family Tuberaceae; genus Tuber; species Tuber aestivum. The sequence continues at coordinate 369,001 of LN890970.1, read as the reverse complement.
GGACTACCGCCACTACGAAAAATCAACCACCGAGTGCAGCTTACCCCTGGAGCACAGATCAAGGATGAGCCAACTTACTCGGTCCCTGAGGCATACAAATCCAGGCTGCATGAATGGATCCAAACGAAGCTAAACCAGGGCGTCCTTTACCGAGAAGCGGTAATGGGAGCAGCCCCTATGTTTGTGCAACCCAAAAAGGACGGAGTGGGTATCAGACCCCTGGTTGACCTCAAGCGACGCAACGAATTAATAATCAAGGATACGCCCTCAATACCACGGCAACAAGACATTTTAAATGCGGTAGAAAGAAGGAAGTACCGAAGCAAGATAGACCTACGCGACGCGTATTTCCAAACAAGAGTGGACCCCAGGGATGAGAAAAATAACTCGCTCAAATCACCATTCGGAACAATGATAAGCAGAGTAATGGTGCAAGGGGACAAGAATGCCCCCGCCACATTCATGCGCATAATGGAGGACTTATTGGGCGAATACCTACATGATTTTGTGTGGGTATATATCGATGATATACTAGTATTCTCGGATACAGCTAAGGATCACGAGAGACACCTCCAACTAGTATGCGAAAAACTGCGCGAAGCTAAGTACTATGCAAGCAAAGGGAAATCCGACTTGTTTGCAAAGGAATTAGACATTTTAGGCCACATTATTGATGATAATGGAATACTTGCAGCACCAGAAAAAATACGAGCCTTGGAAGAATAGACGACACCAACAAACAAAAAGGAACTACAATGATTCCTGGGATTACTGAATTATGTGGCACAGTTTCTGCCCCACCACGCCACATTCGCGGCCCCCACTTTCCGACCTAACGGGAGGAGCTGAATGGGTGTGGACACCGACACATGATAGGGCATTTAAAAATATTAAGCGCCTATTAAAAGAACACGCAGTCATGCAACCCCTGAAGGATTCAGGGGAACCAATATGGCTAATAACAGACGCTTCAGATGTCGGAGTAGGAGCTTGGGTAGGACAAGGACCCACATGCGAAACGGCGAGACCGGCAATGCTCCATAGCCGAAAATTCACTAATCCACAACTAAATTACGGAACAACCGACAAGGAAGCACTAGCCATAGTGGACGCCTTACACAGTTTCAGCCACATATTGATAGGAAGAAAGTTCACGATTGTCACAGACCACCGCCCGTTAATATTCCTGAAAACCATGAAGCAACCCAGCAGGAAACAAATTAGATGGGTAACGGAACTTAGCAAATACGACACAAAGATAATCTACTAAGAAGGCAGCAAAAACTATTTAGCTGACGCTCTTTCCCGGATCTATGAAGACATTCCTCTAGAAGAACATCCCTACTTTACCCAAGACACTACAAGTCAGGACGACGACCTATCTGATACCACAGAATTCGAACGAAACACCACAACCTGCCAAACGACAATGTCAAACTACCAGCCACCTTCGGTCCAAGACACTCCAAACTCACCCACTCCTGCACTCCAGGAACCCGAAAGCTGGGCAGCAGACTGTACCATCCGAAAAGGCAACGATTGGGGAGACCGAACCACTCACACTAATACCCCCCTGGCAGAACGAGAACATGCAAGCCTCCATTTCACTGCATGCGATATTGATGAATGCACTTATCATGCAAGCGACAAGCTAGGGTCAGGGTATTCCCCTAAACCAAAGTCTCAAAGGTCAGGAACATCCTACGGAACGCCCGATGAAGACGCCCTTGCAGAGATGCAACAACTCACATCAGAAGCCGATATGCCCCATCCAAACCACGAACCCTCCATCTATCACCCCCGCCCAGAAACATGGGTCGATCCATCTAGGTTGGAAATCCCAATCGAGGGACCACCAAGCAGCCCGCCACCCTTCTTACAAACGTGCGGTTATACAGAGGATGCACCCCTATCCAGAGTAAGCGAAGAATCGGAGGTATATGCCAACGAAGTGATTGAATCAGTTATACCACCAGCAATGGACGATTACAGAAGGAACCTATATCACAATACTACCGATGACACTGCCCCTAGACGAATAACCAATAGAAACACAGACATCGAAGAGGAACAAGCTACGTTCTGAGTATGCAGGAAGATGGAAAATAACCTACGGCAACAAATGATCAAAGCCTACCGAAATGACCCACTATATGATAAGATAGTAAGTGGTGGATCAACGGACCTCAACCTCTACGAAGTGGACGATGGTTTAGTCTATTCGCCAACGAGATATGGTCAATGGTGCCTGTATATCCCACACGGGTATGCAGGGGACAAGGAAACCCTGCGAGAATATATTATAAGGAACATCCACACAAACGGTCACCATAGGGCAAAAACGGACCTTCACTATGCGACTGGTTATTTCTTTTGGCCGCAGATGGGAAACGACTTCCGCCAATACGTGGCACAATGTGACACATGCCAGACCAACAAACCCAGAACCCAACTACCCGAAGGCTCAGCAAGAATGCTACCTATCCCAGCAGAAGTGTTTGAATCGCTCGCTATCGACTTTGCAGGACCATTCAACAAATCGGATGGATATGACATGGTTATGGTGGTCATGGATAGATTAAGCGCATGGACCTGGTTTATACCCACCAAATCAACAAACACAACAGAACAAACAATCGCGGAATTAACCGAACATGTATGTACACCACATGGGTACCCTTGCTCCATAGTAACCGATGCGGACCCACGGTTCACATCCAAATTCTGGCAACAATGGTGCAAATCCCTTGGTATAGAACACCTTTGTGCTCAGCCAGGCCACCACGAGACCAATGGCCAAGTGGAGCGACGGATCAGAGAACTCAAAACAGCAATGCGGAATATCACGAATAAAAGACAGAATAATTGGAAACCAGCATTAGCGGAAGCAGCAGCACACATAAACGGATCATATACAGAAACCTATGGATGCTCACCCTATGCAGTAGTATATGGGAAAGAATATCCAATGATGAAGACCCTCCGATTTGGGAATTCATCTGTGCCGGCCACTGATGAGTTCCTTAACAGGCACGAGGAAATGAGGAACCTAGTGTACCAGAACCTTCAACTGGCCAGATTCAGGACAACTCGGAAGGCTGCAAAACGACGCAGAATACACAAACGGATCCCCATCGGACAACAAATCCTAGTATATGGGAGCCAATTTGCAACGCAGTCCGGAAGAAGCAAGAAACTTGAACCGATGTGGAGAGGTCCCTTCACGGTAATCGGATTTGACGAATACACAGAAAACTACATGGTAAAAATGAACCCAAAAATATAGCGCCGGCCTGAAGGCACCTTTCATGCAAGCGCAATTAAGAAATACATCCCAAACGATGATGGGAAATTCCCAGGACGAGCCCACACGAAGCCAGCGCCAATACTGGTAAATGAACACCCAGAATGGGAAGTCGAGGGGATCTTGGACCACCGACAGCGCTACAATAGAGACGAGTTCCTAGTCAGTTGGAAAGACTACCCCCGAAGCGAAAACAGCTGGGAACCCGTTGAAGGACTCGCAAATGCGACAGAACTAATCCACGAATGGTGGTCTACTAACAAGGAAGGAGACCCGCCAACAATCCATGAAGTAACAATGTGTTGGGCACCAACAATTCCCGAAGTAAACCGATGGCAATTCACCCCGTGGACAGCAAAGGGCTTTTGGGCCCCCTACAGCGACGATGAATTCTCACCAGGAGACGAAACTGGGCAGGACTCAGAATCACTCACACCATCAGAAATCTAAGCGAGACCCACACACACACCACCTACACGAAACCCACGCACCCACACCAAAAATATTATTCTAAGCGAGACCCACACACACCACCTACACGAAACCTACACACCCACACCAAAAATATTATTCTAAGCGAGACCCACACACACACCACCTACACGAAAGCCGCGCACCCACAGAAGCACATAAAAAGGTGCACTTCGCACCGAGTTACGAACCAATAAACAAATCCTACCTCCCTACACAGCGACGCACACCACCTGCAATACCTCCTACCCACATACGCACACTAAAAAACGCACCCCATTCTATACTCCCCATGCATAACTCAGACTTGGCGAGACTTAGCGAGAAAGATTCCCACCTCTGGCGACTCAACTTCAGACGCCTCGGAGACATACCTACCCTGCAGAGACGAAAACCTATCTACATATTCTGCTGCCTCGGATGCAACCAGATGCATTGCATAACAACGAACGCGTGGTGGAAATCGCTTAAACGTGCCTACAATAAAAGATGCGCGCCCGCATTTTTTACCTCCTACACGTGTAGGACCTGTACTGGGCCGGACCTGGGAGAGGGATGTGTCGGAGGACCGGCATGTTTTTACAACTGCCAGTGCCATTTGGGCTTCGATGACGATGATGATGAGCTGGATGAGGCTCGGGCTTCTATTCTTTCTTTGTTCGGTTAAGTTATTGGGAATTTTGTTTTGTTTTGGGAAATGTAACCGGAGCTGGTACTCGGTTAGAGTTAGTTTGTTTTATGTTTTGTTTTAAGTATCGGTTGATACTTAGTTTGTTTTATGTTTTGTTTTAAGTATCGGTTGATACTTAGTTTGTTTTATGTTTTGTTTTAAGTATCGGTTGATACTTGGTTATTTTTATGTTTTGATTGAGTAAGAACATGAGTGAGAATTCATGATCGTACTCAAACACATGTACTTAAAAAGACCACCGTTCTCCACTCTGGAAACGGCAGACTTCGACAGATAGTATTCTAATATACTCGGTTGAATGGTTATCTCTATTCTCCTATTACACCAGCGAAGCCTCCCTTAGCGAGCCCAGACTGTTACCCTCCGGTAGGAAAACACTCAGCTCCTATTGTACACAGCAGCGTGACTAGCGCCCCGGCGTGAACACGTTACACTGAGCCCCTTCTTCACCCAACTAAAAATGAAGCTCCAAGGTGATGCCCACCGGTTCACCAGTGACCAACACCGCCTCGGTTATGCCTTTAGCCTCCTCCTTGGACGCGCCTTGGTCCAGGTCCAATATCAAGTCAGGAATGACCGTATCGACTTTGTGAACATGGAGGAATTCTACGCTGAACTGGAACAAGCCTTTGGCGACCCCAACAGGGCCCAAACCGCCAAACGGGCTGTGAGGAGTCTTCAGCAAAAGAATCGACCCTTCGTGGAGTACCTGGCCGAGTTCCAACGCCTGGCAGGGGACACACTTTGCAATGACGCCGGCAAATGCACCTCCCTGTATCAGGGCCTCAGCACCGAGCTCAAGGATGCCCTAGTACATGTTTTCCCGGTTCCTGAAGCTTGGAACAACTACCTCTCCCTCCGCAAGCAGCTCGACAACAACGTTTGCGCCCGTGCCGCCGAAAAAAGGCTCCTCCTCCTCCTCTTGGAGGACCGCCACCCCTGCGGCGCCTCGCACTCCCACACCCGCTCCACCCCCATCCTCCACAGCCTCTGGTCCCATGGACCTCTCCGCAGGTCGTCGAAAGCTCACCACTGCCGAAAGGCAAGACCAGATCAACCGAGGCCTGTGCCTCTACTGTGGGGGACATGGACACATGGCTCGCGCTTGCCCCAACAAGGGACCTCGTCCCATGCACGGGGCTAGCACCCATGCTGCCTCTGCTCCTGAGGAGCCCCTCCCCGCCCAAGAAGAGTCGGAAAACTAGTGGTCCCATGTGCAGCCATCGGCACTGACATGGGACATGTTAAGTCTTCTCCTGGTTTAGTTATTTCTAGTTTATCTCTGGACAAAATGGAAAATGGAATTGAGGATAACCACTTGGTAGTCGCCTGTGACATTATAGACAACCAACACGTAATCCGAGTCCACGCCCTTATCGATTCTGGAGCAACTGGTTATGCTTTCATGGATATAGACTTCGCTAGCTGTCACCATCTACCCCTATCCCAACTCAAAGCCCCTGTCCACCTTTCTGTCATAGATGGAAGACCCGTTAGCTCAGGGGCCATTACCCATATCGCCCGTTTCGACCTCAAAATAAATAACCACCTAGAATCCATCCCTGCCTTTATCACCAAGCTCAGTGGTTACCGCCTCACCCTGGGTATCCCTTGGCTGAAACAACACGACATCACAATCCGCTTCGCCTCCAACGCCATTATCTTTGAATCAGACTACTGTCTCAAGCACTGCACCCCTGACGTAATGGGTATCTAAGGGATTGAGTACGAGATCGCCCATTTTCTCAAGGCCTACGCCATCCAATGTGCCCTGGACCATACAGGATTGGAACAACAGGAGGTCAAAGAGATTGTTCCTCCTGAATACCACGACTTCCTACCCATGTTCCTGGAAAAGGAACAGACCCAACTACCACCAAGCTGCCCAGGAGTAGACCATGAAATATCTTTAAAGCCTGGCTTCACTCCTCCTTTTGGTCTCCTATACAATCTGTCCCCACCCGAGCTGGCTGCCCTAAAAGGATGGATCGACGAAAACCTGGACAAGGGTTTCATTAGTCCCTCTACCTCCTCCGCCGCATCCCCGGTACTTTTTATCAAAAAAAAGGACGGTACCCTGCGACTCTGTGTCGATTACCGTGGCCTGAATGAAGAAACCATCAAGGACCGTTGCACACTCCCCCTGTTATCCGAGACCTTCATGAATATCGCTGATGCTAAAATCTACTCCAAACTGGATATCCGTAGGGCCTACAACCAGGTCCTGATGAAAAAGAAGGAACGTTGGAAGACAGCCTTTCATACCCGCTATGGACTCTTTGACTCGAATGTCATGCCCTTCGGCCTCACTAATGCCCCAGCCACAGTCCAAGCATGCATCAATATGGTCCTGCGTCAGGGACTAGATTGGTTCTGTACCGCGTACCTCGACGACATCCTTGTCTACAGCAAAACAGAGGAAGAACACATTGAACATGTCCGTTGGGGACTGAAGGCCCTACAGGACGCTGATCTCGAACTCAAACCCCAGAAATGCGAGTTTCATGTCACCCATGTAGAATACCTTGGCTTCATCATCAGCCCCGAAGGTATTCGGGTAGATAATGCCAAAGTGGAAACGGTTACCAAGTAGCCCATACCTGACCGTGTATGTGAGGTACGTGCCTTCCTAGGATTCGGCAACTTCTACCGACGTTTCATTCGCGCCTTCTCCCGCCTGGCACGTCCTCTCACTGCCCTCACCGAAAAGGACCGACCCTTTGTCTGGACTCCCGAATGTCAGAAAGCCTTCGAACGATTAAAAGAAGCCTTTACTACTGCCCCGGTCCTAGCCCACTTCGACTTTAAGGAAGTTATCATCGAAACCGATGCCTCCGACTTCATCTCTGCCGGCGTCATGTCCCAAAAAGATGATGGTGGGCGTCTCCATCCTGTTGCATTCTACTCTCGCAAACACAGCCCAGCAGAATGCAACTACGACATATATGACAAGGAGCTCATGGCCGTCGTCAGGACCTTCGAGGAATGGCGATGTTATCTCCTGGGAAGTCCGGTAACAATCCTGACAGACCACCTCAACCTCAAGCACTTCACTACCCAGAGGCTGTTAAATAACCGACAAGCCCGGTGGTCCAAGTTCCTGTCCCAGTTCAACTACAAGATTGAGTATTAGCCCGGAAAGCTGAATGGCAAAGCTGATGCCCTGACTTGTATGAAAAACAAGACCCCTAAGGAAGCGGAGAAACGACGAGACCATCGAACTCAAGTGGTGTTGGAGTCTCAGTCTCTGAGTTTGTTGGCGAACATTACGCTCCCTACCGGAGCGTCCCCTATTGAAGAACTTTGGAAAGAGGCCTATAAAGCTGACAGGATTCCAATCTAGGTTCTCTGCGCCCTCGACAATGGCGATAGACACTCTCGTCTCCTGTCACTTAATAAATGTAAACGCGATGGGGATCGGCTACTCTACCGTGATTGGATCTATGTCCCCCAACATGAGGAATTACGCCTACGGCTTATACAGGATTCTCATGACCGACGTTCGGCAGGGCACCCGGGACGTGCTAAGACCCAGGAACTCATGTCCCGACGCTACATTGGGCCCGGTATGAGGCGGGACATAGGTCACTTTGTGGCCAATTGCCATGTATGCCAACGAAGTCGTACTTCTCGGTACGACCCCTTTGGCTTCCTACGTCCCCTGCCGATACCCAATCGTCCCTGGGAACACATCTCCATGGACTTTGTCACTGGACCGCCATGGAGTCAAGGGAATGACGCTATCCTAGTGGTGGTAGACCGAATGTCCAAGATGCGCCACCTCATTGCCTCTCGGACCACCATTGATACTCCCACACTCGCCGATCTATACCTCCGCCACATCTGGAAACATCACGGCCTACCAAAGACAATCACTTCTGACCGAGGCACTCAGTTCACGGCTGACTTCTGGAGAACCGTATGCGAATGGCTCTAGGTAGAAAGGAAAATGTCGACGGCCTTCCACCCCCAAACTGACGGTCAGACCGCACGTGCCAATACTATCATGGAACAATACCTGAGGACCTTTATCAATTACCAACAAGACGACTGGTCTCTCTGGCTTCCTATGGCTGAGTTCGCGGCTAACAACCATGCCTCCGAGTCCACCGGCTTGTCTCCGTTCTTCGCCAATTATGGCCATGACCCCTGCATGGACTTCCTGGACACCCCTGGAGGGACCTCCGATAAACCAGCTCCCAGGACGTTTGTGGACTGTGTCAAAGAGATCCATGACCATCTACGCACTGAGATCGCCTTTGCTCAGGACAGGCAGCAGGAGTATGCCGACAAAGAAAGACTACCGGCACCCCACTTCCAGGTGGGAGACCACGTTTGGTTAAACGCCAAGAACATCCGGACCAAATAGCCTTCAGTAAAGCTTGAGGACAAACGTTTCGGCCCTTACCCTGTCCTCGCCCAGATTGGTACCCATGCTTACCGGTTAGACCTCCCAGTGTCTATGAGGATCCACAACGTCTTCCATGTCTCCCTACTCAACCTCGCCTCCCAGGACCCTCTTCCCGGTCAAAGAATACCTCCCCCGTCACCGGTAGAAGTTGATGGAGAACAAGAATAGCAGGTCGAGGAGGTCCTCGATGCTAAGTTTGTTCAGAACCGTCTACGGTACCTCATTCGTTGGAGGGGTTATCCAGAAGCCACCTGCGAACCAGCTGACTCTGTTAACGGCCTCTAAGCTCTGGATCAGTTTCATGAACGCTACCTCCACAAACCTGGACCCTTGCCTGAATGACTCGCCTCAAGGGACTTCAGTTTTGAAGAGGGGAGCTAGTGTCATGGCCACCCGGCTAGGGAGACGGAATGTGCATGGGTTTTTCGTTGCATATATTGGTTGTGGTTTTCTTGGTTGTATGATTGGATTTCCTTTGTATGAATGATTGGGATGCGTTGCCGTGCAATGGAAGATAGCGGAACCAGATGGAGGAATCGCGGCTGCGTGGGACGCCAAGGACTTTCTTTGTATTAGTGATCATGGAGGATTTTCTTAGTATATAAAGGGGTATGCCCCTTTATATTTTACTTTCTTTACGCAATCTGGTAATCTCCTTTGGACATCCTTTCTTACGTTCCAGGGAATTATCTTATCCACCACGATACCTTTCTTTGGCCCGACCGGGGTCAAAGTTCCTCCTCATCATCTCCATCATGAGGTCATCACCTCCGCTTATTCCGCAACCTCCTACGCAGCCTGATGGGGCTTCGCAGGTTCGGCTATCACCTCTCTTTCGGCCTCAAGGCCCCCCCTCCCTTAAACGACTACGCAGTGGTACCACCTCAACTATACGAGTACCAGATGCCTATGAAGGTACTAATGGCATCTTCTTGAAGATGTTTGATGATTTGGCAGAGGCAGCCGGGATTGAAGAACCTCTCACCTTTGGAAAAGCCTTTCCCGTTATACTCCACATGATGCAAATTTTGCACGAAGACTACAGGAAGGCGACTGATGGGCTAACTGAGCACATTACCACTGTAATCGAGGAGTTGGATGCCCTTCGGGCCTCCACTCTATCTCAGCCTGCTCATACTACTGCACAGCAGGCACCTCCTACTACTACTACAGAGCAGCCCTCTGTCCCTCCTTCACCTTCTACCCTTCCCCATACCCTCCCTTCTGGGCCAGCAGCTCCCCCTTCTTGGGCTACCATCACTAGGAGGGCAAGGAAGCCCTCCCAAAAACCCCCAAAGCCTGACCCCAAGCTAGCCAAACCCTCACCTCCCTCGGTTAAGCCCCTTACCAACAAGAAAAAGGGCTTCACCATGCGTGAGCGTCGGCTCATCATCAACAGAGACGCTGCCCCCATTACCTCTACTGCTGTACAGCTACGCGACAGCATCAACCAGGCCCTGGCCTCCACTCTCATCCAGTCTGTCTCCTTCTTGGACGGGCATGTCACTCTTACTACTATGGATACGGTTAGAGCAAACACTGTCAACAGTAAAGTTGGCACCTTTTTGCACCTCATTCCTGGTGCCTCTACCGTCCACCTTGACACCCCTGCCACCCAGCTTCTGGTACACGGTATCGCTACCTCCATCCCTCTGGCATTGCTTGCCCAAGAACTTACTACCTTTAACTCAGGCTTATCTCTCACCGAACAGCCTAGGTGGCTTACCTCAGATATAGCGCGCATCGGCAAACTTGCCTCAACCGTTGTTATTTCCATCACTGGACCCAAGGCTCCTTTCTTTGTTGGCAAACGCCTCTCTGCCTTCTCCAACACCTACCGTACCGAACGCCGTTTACGCTTCAATAAATACACTCAGTGTGTCAACTGTCACATGTTTGGCCACCACAGCATCAAATGCGTCCTGCCTCCTTCCTGCCGCTGGTGCCTCCTCCCTCACCCTACTGGGGATCACTTCTGCCCTACTGCTACCTGCCGTCTTTGTGGCCGTCCTTGCAGCCATGCCATACTCAGGTGTGTGAACTGTGATGGCCTATATGAATCCCACTCGCCTGTATGCCCTTCTCACCCCCGTCCAAATACCCACGAATCTGAAGCCTCAGAGGAACATGAGGAAGAGGTGGATATGGTTGGTTCTACATAGGGTAGGTGTTAGGCAGCAGCCAATTCTAAGTCAGGCGAATTGTAACTGGGGCCAATTAAGTTTCTCGGAGAGTGGTCAAGAAAGCTTGTAACAAAAGTAGGTATCAAAGTATAACGAATATATTGATAAGATCTCTTCTCCGTTCGCTGATGATTCTGAAAGCTAAGGAGCCACCTCGATATTTATATTCCGCGTCTGGGTGGTCGCGGGCTACATCTATCTTATACCAAATAATGTACCCTTTCCATTTTCCTACCCTTACTTCCGTAATGGGCATCCGTTTGACCCTGATAAACTTTGTGTCTCGCTCGGACTACGGTCTCCATGTGTTGTCGTGTTTCCGTGAGGGCGTTTGAAACCTCTCCGGCGAAAACGCATGATTCCTTCGTCTCGGAGGTTTAAGTACAAACGAGTGGTCTCGCTTCGAGCCAACTCGCTGTCCTCCTAACTCTGACTGGAGTGATCAGCTCTGTCAAGAGACTTATCAATGCACCGTTGACTTCACAACTTGACTGCATCAACATTGAGGACTTTCCGCCATGATCGGACTCGTCAACGTCGTGGGAAAGTCCCTCAACCATAGATAGGCCTCTGGTTGGCGCTATACTATGTGAGCGTTAGACTGGGCCCCGTGCCTCGTCTATACGGGCACGTCCCGATAACTCATTGGACTGTTGGTGATTTCGTCCCAACACTTTCTGTCCATGTCTGCGATGGTCAATCTCGCTTAGCTCGTAGCTCCGTGGTTACCTGTCCGATTGACTCCGTTCTACTTTTCAGACACGGCCTGAGGTCCCCTCTTATATATCCTGCGAACAGCTTTCGGTCGGACGGACGGCGACGACGTATACGGTGTTATGAAGCATGCTTCGTTTCAACCGGTTTATACTGTCGGGACACCAAATTCTGGCGACTCTACTACCGCGTGCAGGGCGAACGGCGGGGCCGGAGGGGGGTGTTGGCCGTGGATTTTTCGCGGTGTTCAGGAGGTCTGTGCGCGGGGAAGGTCTGTGTGTTCATATGTGTAACAGTAGGATACCTATAATGATAGTACCCTAGGGGTGTCTTGGGTTGGCTATTACGGTGCAAGGAGTGTGGCTGTTAGGCCTGCCTCGACTGATTGCCTAGGGGAAACTGGCTTTGTACCGCCCCTTTGTCATGGCCCTTCCAAGGGACAGTATTGGAACACTTTCTTGGGTGCCGGGTGGGGTTGGCTTTGGTGGATTGTTTTTTTGTTATGATATTATGAGGATTTTAGGTGCGAGGCTGGGGCAATGCTGCCAGTGGTAGTAATTTATTGATTGTGCTGGGATTTCCGTGGCCTGGCTAGGTGGAGCGGATGGATGCCGGACTGTTGATGGACTTGGACTTTAGCTTTAGTGTTGGTGCTCGCTCACTGAGGTGGTTGACGGTACGGGGACGGAGGATCGTTATCTTGTATTTAGTTGCCTGTTTTTAGCGGGGGTAGCAGGGCCCCAGTCCCATCAGTGGATCCCGACCGGCGTTAAGCTCCTGTCGGGGGGGTGCTCGATCATAAGCCATGTATTGGCGCGACGAGTATAAATAAACTTAGATATTATTTGGACACCTGTACCTAGGAATTACACTCTCTACTTTCTGGCGTCCTCTTGAACCTCTGAACCCTGACCCTAAACCCCTGAACCCCGAACCTCGTACAACTTGCTTCGGTTGTACCCCCGTACCTAGACCTCGTCTCCAGAGTCCTACCTGTCCTAATCGTGGTGTGCCTTGGGCTACCCGACCCTCAGACCCTGTCCGTTACAATAGAGAAGCTACAGAGCTCCAAAAATATTTTAACTTAGCAGAAATATTCATAACAGATACCTCCAATCCCTGGGCTTGTTCTGAGCATCATGGGCTAAGACAGGTACAGTTACTGTATTGTTAGTTAAGTGTAGTTAATAAAGACATATCTATAATACTATATAGGTTACTGCTATCCATTGAACTAGAGGTGGTTCATACAAGATACAGGAGGAACCCAACTTGCAGTTGAGAGTTATGGGTTTTATATGATATGAAGTATGAGTTATGCCAGGTAAAGAGTAAGTATATAAAGGGTTACTAGGATTCTAAAGGATGAGCTCTTTACATATTCTTCTAAGTTATTTTCTATACTTATATTTTTATAATAATATTATACATAGAAGCGTAATTGGTGTGGCACATGACCAAATACATAAGGTTATATGTTTGACTCCAGGCCTTGTATTGTTCCTTATTCTTATAATAGAAATCTGTTTGACTCTAAAAGATATTGCAGCTTACTTGAACTACAGTTTCCATGTACTACCAGTATTATGTTTCTATGAGGACTTTTGAAATCTCTCTAGTAAAAACCTATAATTCCTTTGTCCCAGAGAATTTAGTTTAAATAAGCCTGTGGTCTCAGGTCAAGCCAGTATACAATCCTTCTTTTTCTAACTAGAGTAATCAACTCTGTTGAGAGACTTATCAATATATTATTGAGTTTGTAACTTGACTATATTGACTTTTAAGGACTTTCTATCATAATGTTAAGAATCCTACCAGTGACTAAGGTGTGACAGGTAATGATTCTTACTTAAGTAAGGGGATAGTTCTTAGGCCTCTGCCTACATGACATCGATAGCTAAGTCCTTTGACTTTTATCTTATCATGCCTATTCCTTAATCTTCTTAAGTCCTTGATTAGAACTTACTCTTCCTGGTCGTAGGAGGACAAACAATTATTGGATTTCTTAAGATAAATCTTAAAGAGCGTAAAGGTAGGTTTTATAGTAAAAACTTAGAGGTAGGAAATAAACAAGAAGAATGTGTGAAGAGCTCATACTTGGGATCCTAGTGACTCTTTATATAGTCGCTCTTCACCTAGCATGACTCATACCTCTTGTTATGTGAACCCTATGACTTATAACTATAAGTCATGCGAAATCTATCAGCTGCCAGTGACTCCTATGAGTCGCTACACAACGTACCTAAAACTAATCAAAATATAATAACCAAGTTAGGTGTGCAACTCATATCACTCGAGTGAAACTCATGACTCATAAATTAAGTTATGTACGAAAATCATAACCTTGTATGACTCACAACTGAAAGTTATGAATAGGTAAACATAATAACCTATGGCGTACTGTTGTGTATTATGTGAAATCCCAACATATCTATCGCTCAGAATTCTGAGCTATGTAAAATCTGCCTTGCTTAGTTATAGTTTGTGGCATTAGCTCCCCTCTTCCTCAGCCCGAGTCCCATCAGGCTTAAATCTGTCTTTCCTTCAATTCCTATGCCCTGTCCGCTGGTAGTCCACACTTGGTTTCTTTGTTCAACCAAACACTAACTTTCCTCACTCTCATCAGGGTCCTTTCCACCTCCTTCGCTTCTCTCCTCCAGTTGTTCTGGAGTGCATTTCTTATCCTGTTCTCTTCCCTTAGCTTGCTCTGGAGCTGTTCTATTTTTTTCGCTTACTATTCCATCACCTTTTTCGTTTCTGCTGCCTCCACCAACAATTTCATTATTGTTGTTTTTAGTTTTCCTATCTTCTTCTCTTCTTCCTAGGTGATCTCAGGAGTGATGTTTTAGGTGGCCATCGGTTCGACTCCTGAGGCCAATATCCCAAACCCTCTTTCTCCATTCTGTGCACTTGGCACTTGCCGTTATAGTAACCTATTTATGATAAGTTGGTGTGTTTCCCTTCGGGGATCGTTATCTTTCTCAGGTTGAGGTCCACTAGGTTGGTTGAGTCTTCGTTGCTCTATTCCTCCTTGATCCGGATTGGAGGATGGTACCCAGGATTGGTTGTAGTAATGTGTTTGAATGCATTATGTTCCAGAAGGTTTTGTAGGACCGAGGGTATCAGCAGTTACTGGTACTTTATCGTGTTTTAATCCCATTGGTAGGAGTTGGTTCTGCATAGTGGTGGGGCCAAGTACTCGGATTCTGGTACGCCTTCAACACTCAGTTGTGAGCTTGCTTGGATATCGTTCTTGGAATTGTTGGATTGTATTTTGTACGTTTTCGAAGTTATTGGCTGGGTACCACGTCTTATCGTATTCTGGCGAGTATTCGGTCCACTTCGCTCTGTATTGCAAGCAACCGTAGTGTAATCAAGAGTCGATTATTTCTTCAAGTTCACATTCTGATTCACCGTCTATTTTAATAGGTATTGGTAGTTGTTTTTCTTAAGAGTGTAGAGGATTGTCTTGATAGGGTTTGAGAAGGCTAATGTGGAAGGTATTGTGTATTTTCATAGTGGGTGGGAGGCCGAGCTTATAAGCGCGAGTTTCTATCTTTACCAAGATTTTGAATGGTCCTATTTTTTTGTAATCCAGTTTTTTCATTGGTCATGTAGTTTTGATATTGCGTGGTAGTAACCAAACCATATCTCTTGATTTTAGGTTTAGATTGGGTTTTTGGGGGTGATCGTATTGTTCTTTTTGTCTTAGAGAGTATTTGGCCTACCAAATCTGATTTGAAATCGTGATTTGAGATCAGATCTTGGCAACTTTAACTTAGATTATTTAAACTATTAATCTAGGAACTATATGTAATTAGAAGTAAGAATCCAAGTTAAAGTTGCCAAGATCTGATCTCAAATCACAATTTCAAATCAGATTGGGTGGGCCAAACACCCCCTTAGTTGTACCATTACTATTTTGTTTTATAATATGTCATGTAGTTGACTCATGTCTCCCTTGTCTGTTATCTTTTCTTTGAGCATGTAACCCATGGTCTCATATTTTAGATGTAGGCTGTAATTTGGGAAGAAGGGTATTGTTTTAATTATTTCTTGTTTTCTGTTGTTATATGTGAATTTGGCCAATGGTAGCCATTCACACCAATTTTTCTACTGGTAGTTGACATACGTATGAAGACATTATTCCAATATCCAATTTGTTCTTTCCGTTTGTCAGTCCATTTGAGGGTGGAATGTGGTGCTCATGTATCATTTGATTCCTAGTTTTTCTATTATTTCTTTCCATGCTTCTGACATAAATAGTTATCCTCTATTATTAATGATATCTTTCTGTAGTCCATGCAGCCGATATATTTCTTTCAAGAATAATGTTGGAAACTGCTGTGCTGTTATATCCATTCTGCAAGGTATAAAGTAACTCACTTTGGTCAGGCGATCTACCACTACCAAAGTGGCGTTTTGATGGTTTGACTTTAGTAAGTTAGTAATGAAGTCTAACGAGATAGACTTTTATGGTTTTTCCAGTACCTTGTTTGATTTGAGTTGTCTATATGGTACATGTCATACCACTTTGGTTCACTGACATGTGTCGCAATTCCTAACATATCCTTTGATGTCTTTTCTTATCTTTGGCCAATAGTATTGTCAGTTGATGAAGTTAGTAGTTTTGGCCATTCTCCTATGTCCCGTATATGGAGGGTCATGATGATGTCATATGATTTTTGTATGTAATTCTTCTTTATCTGGTATCCAGATTTTTCCATCATACCATAAGTATTCATCTTTTCAGTGTCACAGTTCTAAGGCTATGTCCCTGGTTTTCTTCACTTCTTCCAGTTGGGTTCTTATCTTCTTGATTCTTTCATCCTGTAAAGCTTTTCTCCAAATATATTCTTCTGATGTTGTCCTTGTATTGATTTCATTAAGTGATTCATACCTGCTATTCTCGTCTTCTCGTTGAAAATATTTTTCTCATAGTAACAGTATTTGTTGTTTCAGTTTAATCCTTTTATCCTCAGGGTCTTTTGGTTTGTCATTTGACCTCTGAGTTAAGGCGTCTGGTTTGTTTCCTTCCTTTCCAGGGCGGTATTCAATCTTGAAGTTGTAAGTACTGAGTTTTTCTATCCATTGTATTTGTCGTCCATTTAGCTCCTTTGTAGTCATAAAGGGTACTAGATTCTTGTGGTCTGTGAGTATCTTGACTGGGACTTGATTGTTTTATACATATTTTCTCCATTCTTTTAGTGCTTAAACTATCGCTAATAGTTCTTTGTCGTATACGTCGTAGTTGTATTCTGCTGGTGTTATCCTCTTGGATCTGAAGACTACTGGCCTCCGCTTTCCATCTTCATATTTTTGTAATAGTATGCCTCAGCATACGTATTTCGAAGCGTCTATTTCAATCATTATTTTCTTTTTTAGGTCGAAGTGTACTAAGATTGGTCCTTGCATAATCTTGGGCTGGAGCTTATTGGAGGCCTTCTTTTCTTTGGGTCCTTAATTCTATTTGACGTCTTTCTTTATCAGGTTGTGTAGTAGTTTAGCTGTTTAGCTAAACCCTTCTATGAACCTTTTATAGAAATTGCAGAAGCCTATAAAATATTGAATGTCTGTTTTGTTCTTTGGGTATTCCTATTCTAATATTGCTTTGGTCTGAACTGGATCCATTTGAACCCCTTCTCTATTGATAATAAATCTCAGGTATTCAGTTTCTTTCTTGTGGAATTTGTATTTGCTAGGTTTGCACCTCATTCTAGAAGCCTTAATATCAGCCATTGTGTTGCTCATATTGTGTTGGTGTTGTTCCATATTTTCAGAATATATGAGTACATCATCTAAGTAGACTATGCAGTATCTATCCAGGTATTTGTTAAGTACTCGGTTGATCCATTATTGGAATGAAGCTAGTGCATTGGTTAGCCCAGAGGGCATAACCAGATATTGGTATGTTCCATATCTTGAGACGAACGTTGTCTTCTATTTGTCCACTTTCTTGATTCTGATATTGTGATAGGCATCCCTTATGTCTAATTTAGTGATGTATTTGGCTGATGCTAGTCGGTCTAATGCTTCTCCTATTAGAGGTAAGGGATATCTATCCTTCATGGTTATGCTATTGTGTGCTCAATAATTGATGCATAACCTCAGCTTTCTATCTTTTTTTTAATGAATAAGATGGGTGATCCTCCATTAGCATATGATTGTTTGATCCATTCCTGTTCCAAGTTTTGTTGAATGTATTTTCTTAGTTCCTCAAGTTCTGTTTCTCCTAATAGGTATATCTTTGTTTGAGGTATTGTTTTACCTTCCTCCAAGTTGATTTCCAAGTCCACATCGTTCATATGAGGTAGTAACATGGTGGATTCTTTTTCTTGGAATAGATCCAGATAGTGATTATAACCAGAACTGGAGTTCAATTCGTTTGGTCAGGGATTTGTTTTAAGTTTTGTTTTACTTGTAGTTTCGAGTATCCTTTGATACTCAGTTTATTTTACTTGTGGTTTTGAGTATCCTTTGATACTCAGTTTGTTTTACTTGTGGTTTTGAGTAGCCTTTGATACTCAGTTTGTTTTACTTATGGTTTCGAGTATCCTCTGATACTCAGTTTGTTTTACTTGTGGTTTCGAGTATCTTTTGATACTCAGTTTGTTTTACTTGTAGTTTCAAGTATCCTTTGATACTCAGTTTGTTTTATTTGCGGTTTTGAGTAAGGAATATTTAGGAACTTGCCCATGCAGGACATGGATGAAATCTTGTATTTAAGACCGCTGGTTCCTTCAAAGGAACAGCAGACTTCGATGGACAGAGTATTTCTAATATACTTGGTTAAACCGTTACCTCTTCAAGTCTCTATTCTTTATATCTTTCTCTTAGAGCTTCTCTTAGTGCAGTACGCCTATAGGTTGTAGATTAATTTGTGCACTACTTCTATTATACCCAGAAGCGTGACTAGCACTCCTGTGAGAACATGTTACAGTGATGGTATTCTTTTGGGATAACTTTGTCCAGTCTTTCTTCTTTTGCTTGGGGTTAGTTCCTTATTGCTACCTCTGTACTGATATTGATCTTGACTAGACTCATTCCTTTATCCTAGACATCACATTTGAGGATCTCTGCTGTTTCTCCTTTGCAATAGAATTTTCTGAATGCTTGGGCCGATATCCTATTGATTTCAATTCTTGGTAGGTCTTTCTTGGTTGTTTTGTTCTATTCTATGCTGCCAAACCCTTTGGTTCCTCTGGTGGTCTTGGTTAGGTTTTCCACTTCGTGGCGTTCCTCTTCATTGATATTTTCAATGATCAGTTCTGTGACTTTTTCACCTTTTTCCACCTCATATTCTTTGTCGCCCTGGTTAACCAGTACTACTTTTAGTTCACCTATGTAGTTGGTGTCTATTACACCGGTATTAGTAGTGAGTCTGTGTATGACTGCGAGACCGCTGCATAGTACTATACGCCCATAGGTGCTTTGAGGTAGCTCTATAGCTATTCCAGTAGGAACTAATACCTGCCCTCGGACTGGTATCTTAACTTCTTCTTTGGCGTACAGGTTGTGCCCTACCACCTTCTTGGACCCTCTCGTGGGTATCTTAGCCTCAAGATTTAATCTTTAAACTTTGATTCTTTGATCCTTTCTTGGTTGAACTTGGTTGAACCTTGTATCCAAGTTCTCTTCAACTGCTCTATATATTACTGGTGAACTGTTGAGACATCATGTTATACATCGTTCACTCATAAAGGAAACTTTTCCTTCTTTCTAATCCAATGTAGAATTGTGTTGTCTCCATCATGGCATTCCTAGGATAATCTCATGGTGTTGCAGATTTGCTACTTGGACGGTAGCCACTTCCCTATAGTTTCCAATTTCTATAAGTACTTGTGTGGTATGAGTGATAGGTCCCATGGTACTGGGTTTTCTATCCGCAAGGTAAATCTATCTTTCTTGTTTTGCTTTTTTGATTTTGAGTTGGTACTTCTTACAGACGCCTTCGTCTATGAAGTCTTCTGTTGCCCCTGAGTTGAGCATTGCGTGTATCATTGTAGCTTGTTTTTTGTTGTTGTATATTTTTATTTTGATCATGATATAATCATTGTTGTGGTCCTTCATGATTGTGCTTAAAAGAGTGTAGTAGTTGGCTAAGGAGATGGATTTGTCCTTTAGTAGGTCCCGCAGACTATCTAATGCTGGGGAGATTCCTCTTTTGCCACCGTTTTATACTCGTCTTCGATGTCCATTTCTCTTAGGTTATTGCGTGGTTGGAATCTAGGGTTTGGCCTCACATTTCGCTGGTCTCTTCCTTGATTTGCAACTGTGTTCACAGGCCATCTGTAATCTTTAATCATGTGTTCTCCTATTTTACATTTTAGACATAGATTATTGTTTTGTCGGCGAAGGTATTTGTCTTTTGAGAGCTTGAGTGATGGTCTTCTCCTGGTCATATCCAGGTCCATTGCATCGCCTCCTCGAGTGGTGGTTCGAAAGGTTCCGTTCTGGTTCCTAGGTGTACCTTGGTTCCTCATGTTCGAGTTGTTAGATTGAGTTGTCAATAGGTGATTTTTCTGAATCCAGTCGAGTTGTTTGAATTGAATTTCTTTTCGAATGGCCTAATGGGCCATGACTTCGGTGGTTACTAATCTTTCCTTACTGTATCTTCATGCATCTTGGTAGACTTTTCTTAAGTCTTTTATGAACTACCTTATAGCTGATGCTTTATCACATTCGGTGTCGTATTGGAGGAGTCTGAATTTGTACCAGTAGTCAGTAACATTCTTTCCTTCTTGTTTGATTTCTTCCAATTTATTCCGTGCCAATTGGCCTAGTTCCATATCTGTGAACTGGGCTTCGAATATGACTTTGAAGCTGTCCCAACCGGTCCATGGTACTGGTATCTAACTGACTACTATGGGAGTTATCCAATGTAGGGCTGCTCCTTCTAGTAGTGTTAGGGTATATCGTATCTTGTCTTTATCGTTTCCTTCTGTCCATCCTACTGCATCAAAGTAGGTAAAGAGTTGGACTATAAACTCTTGTAGTTTGCTTCTTTCGCTATCATATCTTGGTGGTGGTGTCTTGACTTTCGGCTTCTGACTTCCTCCTTGAAGCGCTTCTAGTATCATTTGTTCCACTTCATAGAGAAACATTACTGGTCCTGCAGGTGGTGGAACTGGTAGTGGTGCTGGTCCTGACATTCTTTCAGGTTTTGGGGTTTCTAGTGTTTCTTCTGCATTCAGGAGTGTGACTCATTCGGGTATAACAGGACTTGCAGTTCCCACTGAGCGTCAACTTACTTCTCTTAATACGTGTTCTAGCTCTTTCAGACCTAAGCTGTCATCTTGCAGGTCAATGTCTCCTTTGTGATCTGGATTGAACAAAGCCGTAGTGTAATCATCAAGTGTGGTATTGTAGATACGTTCTAATGTTAAGAATCCAACCGGTGTCTGGGGTACAACAGGTAACAATTCTTACTTAAGTAAGGGGATAGTTCTTAGGCCTCTGCCTACACAACATCGAATAGCCAAGTCCTTTGACTTCTATCTTATCATGCCCATTCCTTAATCTTCTTAAGTCCTCAATTAGAACTTACTCTTTCTGGTCATGGGAGGAAAGATAATTCTTAGGTTTCTTAAGATAAATCTTAAAGAGTGTAAAGGTAGGTTTTATTGTAAAAAGTTAAAAGTATGGTTCTAGAAGGCTAGCTACTAAACCAGTTTTCACACAAAAAGTATGCCAATTTTTCCTGTGACAGCAACCGTAACGTCTCTAAAATATGCTATCCTCCCTTACTAACCTAAAACCCTAACACTTAAATCCATAAAAGCTTCCTTGTGATTTACAATATTACTATAAAAATTAATAAGATCACTGGTATGTTAAATTATATGTTTATCCTATAAGAATACATTTTTTTATTATTCTCCAACTTTTTTAACTATTGTGAAATTGTGTTCACTCACATATATCATACTGGAATAATACCTTGTTATTGTAATCTCCGTAACCTACTTTGATGCATAAGTGGTTTTAGAATTTAAGTAAGATTTTATAAATTCAAAGATTAGGGTTTTGGGTTTAGTAAGGAAGGGTTGCATATTTCAAAGATGTTACAGTTGCTGTCCAAGAAAAAATTGTCATACTTTTCATATGAAAACTAGTTTAGTAGCTAGCCTTTTGGAACCATAGGAAATAAATGAGAAGAATGTGTGATGAGCTCATACTCGCGGTCCTAGTGACCCTTTATATAGTTGCTCTTCACCTAGCGTGACTCATACCTCTCGTCACATGAATCCTGTAACTCATAACTTTGAGTCATGTAAAATCCATGAGCTGACTCCTATGAGATGCTATGCAATGTACCTAAAACCAATCAAAATATAATAACCAAGTCAGGTGCACAACTCGTGTCACCCAAGTGAAACTTATGACTCATAAATTGAGTCATAATTATGTGAAAAATCATAACATCATGTAACTTACAACTGTGAGTCACAAACAGGTAAATATAATAACCTACGGCGTACCATTGGGTATCATGTGAAAT
This sequence comes from Tuber aestivum, assembly GCA_900010015.1. Classification (NCBI taxonomy): domain Eukaryota; kingdom Fungi; phylum Ascomycota; class Pezizomycetes; order Pezizales; family Tuberaceae; genus Tuber; species Tuber aestivum. Next base: position 346,726 of record LN890970.1, on the reverse strand, counting down.
TCCAACATAGTTATAGCTCAGAATTCCGAGCTATGTAAAATCTCGCTTGCTTAGTCACAGTTTGTGACACATAATCTGGCTAGTAAATATTACAGGTGTTAGGGGGTAGGTAACTCTAAAGTCAAGCGAGTATACACTAGGCCCTGTAATCTTCTGTCTCGGAGATAGTCAAGAAGGCTCGTGAAGATAGAAGTAAAGTAGAATGAATATATTGATAAGATCTCTTCTCCAGTCGCTGATGATAGACTTAAAAGCTAGGGATTTTTTTTTTTTTTGTTTTTGACTCATTTAAATTTTTGTTTATAGGACAAAAAGGAATATGGAGTGCTAGCTATGATGCCTAAAAAACCCCCTCCCCCAGACCAGGCCGAATGACAGAGCTAAAAGAACCCTCTGGGGTAGAAAAAACTACTCCCGCCCGTAATCCTTCCAGTAAACTGCTCCACCCAATAACCCCCACTGCCAAGCGACAAAAGAAAGCTAACTACCTGACAGGGAACCAAGAACCCGCCAAAACCCCTAGAACAAACACCTAAAGGCAGAAACTCAAACCGAACCCCTAAGGGCCAACGATCACAACTCAAATCCAATATAGGAACCCCTAGGCCATATGACGAGGGCCAGGAGAAGGGAGCCGAAGCCCTGGACGTGAAGGGTATAAGGGAAACCACCCCGAAGGCGACGACCGAGAAGTGAGGAGAGGCGGTGTGTGGTAGGCGTGCCAGCGACCGTGTGTCCACCGGGACGTTCAACAATTGAGGCAGTAAGGTGCCAGCTTGAGAGGAGGTGGTAGTAGGGTACTAGCCGATCTGACCGTGGAGAGGAGCCCTAAGCGAAGCAAGTGTTTTCCCGCGTCTGTCATGTAGTCCCTTGTTCTGGGAGAGATAGTATCACTGTAGTGGAAGGGATCCCACCACCTGCCAGCCAAAGAGGCCCTAAAGAGTAGAGGAGGGGTAGACCCAATTCCGTGAACAACAACTATTGGTAACCGCGTTCGTGTCTGACTAGGCAGCCTCTTATGGGGGCAAGAGAATGGAGAGATCGACCGTAGCCTGTAAGCTGTTCTCTCCTACTGCAACTGTAGTCCTGGCCGTCTGTTGAAGGTGGAAAAGGGGGTCGCCAACCATGCTAACGCCTAAGCAAGGCGGGGTAGGAAGAGGGGAAACATCATGAAGATGAGAGGCCTCAACCCGGGATGGAACCAAGGGAATCAAGAAATAAATCAGGACCCCAAGAGAGAGGGGAACCGAGCCCACCTCCTGTAGCCGAGGCTAGATGGGGGGAGATGGGGGGGGGGGTGGTGGTGCTAGACGATGAAAGCCACAATAGAAACCATGGTGTTGAGTTTTCAATCGCCGGAGGTGTAGCGGGGACGGAGGGTGACTTAAAAGGTAGGGATTTTTTTTCTTTTTTTGTTTAACTCATATATTCTTTGTTAAGGTACAAGAACCTGTATGGAGTGCTAGCTATGGCAAAAACAAAACCTTAATTCCAAATGCATTCTCCCACGCCCCAGGGACCAAAACAACCCCCCCAAGACCCTCTGGTATGGGCCTAACTGCGCATCCCGCCCCGCACAGGAACAATCGTCCTCTACAGCGAAGGCAGGAGAGGGAAGAAAACCCTTCAGCGTCATCTCGACAAAGGAAAGTACAGATTAGGAAACCCCCAAGTGCCTCTACAGGCGTCCGCGAATGAATGTGTCTGCTGTCGGGCCCACAATAGGACCCTGGTGAAATCCGATGACGGGGCTGGTGTAACGGACAGGGTCTGAGGGTCGGGTAGCCCAAGGCACACCATGATCAAGACAGGCAGGAGTCTGGAAA
>LN890970.1:293579-327486 GCA_900010015.1 Tuber aestivum | reverse complement strand
AGACGGAGGATGACTTAAAAGCTAGGGATTTTTTTTTTTTTTTGTTTGACTCATTGATTATTTGTTTAGGGAACAAAAAACTTATGGAGCGCTAGCTATGATGACAAAAAACCCATATCCCTCCTCTCGCCACAGGAAAAAGCCAACCCCCCAAGCCCCCTCTGGTATGGAGCCAACCGCACATCTCGCCTCAAAGAAAAGAAACCCAAGCCCGGCTAGATGGACGAACAAGGAAATCCTAACTAAGAAGAAAGCAGGAAGGGCCAGGAAAACCTGCTAAGAAATCCCAAAAAGACAAAAGAAAGGTTAGTAGCAAGCCACGTAGGCCCCGAAGGGCGAGTCCACTCATTCAAGCGGGAAGCGACGCACGAAGCGTACTAAGATAGGGGGCCCCCCCACAGACCCACTCCAAGGAGACAGTGCAATACCATGGAGGGAAGGAGGAGACCAGCCGGCCGTGGGCGATAACCAAGGGGAGGGGAAGGTGTAGCAGTAGGGTACCAGCCGATCCGACCGTAGGGAGAGGAGAGCGGTGGGGTAGACCCAAAGAGCTTAAGCATCCTCTATCGGTAATCGCGTTCGTGTCTGACTTGGCAGCCTCTTAGGGAAACAAGAGAATGGGGAGATCGACCGTAGCCTGTTGGCTGTTCTCCCCTACTGTAACTGTAGTCCCGGCCGTCTGACAAGGGTGGTTAAGGGGTTGCCGACCGTGAGAAGGCTAAGCGAGCCAACTCAGGAAGAGGAGAGGACTCCCCGCCATGCGTGGGGGGAGGAGGGAGGAGGAGTAAGGAAGATCATCCACGGCCGCCTGGGCAAAGCATAGCAGGTGTTTTACCGCATCTCTCATGTAGTCCCTTGTTCTGGGAGAGATAGCGTCACTGTAGTAGAAGGGATCCCACCACCTGCTAGCCAGCCGAGGAGGGCCTCCGACCGACCAACCCCTAGGGAGAGAGAGGGCCCTGCGACGGTAGACCGAAGTCAATACCCCGGGCATGAGAGGAGAGAAGAGCCAGACTCCCCTAGGCCGAGGCCAAAGGCAGGAGTGGGCAGGAGGGTGGAGAAAGTTTTGCGACGAAACCAAAAACTCACGATAAAAACTGTGGTGTTGAGTTTTCAATCGCCGGAGATGTAGCGGAGACGGAGGATGACTTAAAAGCTAGGGAGGCACCTCGATATTTATAGTCCGCGTCTCGGTGGTCGTGGCCTATATCCAATCCCTTACTGACTATGTACCTGCCATACTAATGCTTCAGTGTCTTTGGAGTGCGAACTCCGTTTGACCCTGAAAACTAACTTCCCCGCTCTCTTCCTGAGTGGAGTGATCAGCTCCGTCAAAGGACTTATCAATGACTATTCTATGTCCATAGTTTGGAGTGCATGACGAAGATAACTAACTTGACCACTAAGTAGTTATTAACCAATCGTAACTAGGTCTCCCGGATGACTCTAGCTTACGCGAGCTGAAGGGACATGCATATTCCTTCTTGTAATAGCATATAGACTTGCAGAGGTTGTAGCTCTATAACTAACCAACCAATCTGAACCAACTAAGTCTTATCTTGTAGAGTGGAGCTCCTTCCATGTTATCCAGCGAAAGCCCCTCGGTCGCATGCCTCGTATCTCCACGGAGTAGGCAGCATAGATGCCTTATCGTTCCGTGCGATAATAAGATATCGTCACAATAACTACGGCAGGGCCCGGAGTCGAACACGTGACCTTATACATTTGGTCACCTATCGCACCGATTATGCTTCTATGTATAACAACAGGAAAGTCTCTTAATTATATGTAGGCCTCTGTTTTGCTCAATTCTGTATAAGAAGCAGACTAGGCCCTTTGCCTCATTCTTATGGGTATATCCTAATAACTTACTGAACTGTTAGTGATTTTGTCCTAATACATTCAGTCTATATTTAAGATAGTCAATTTTACTTAACTTGTACAGTGCTTCATCAGAAGTGTTCATGAAACATGCCTTACTAAGCAACCTCGCCAAATGCCACCTCGCCATTGATCACGACCGTATCTACTATACCAAACCTACACCACGATAGTACTACTTCCTCTATTTTAATAATCATATATGAGTCCTGAATTATTTTCAATAGTTAACCGAACCGGATATATATCAAAAAAAAAAAGTGAACTCCAAAGACCTCCAGAACAGAAATGACTAATATTGAAAAAGGCATAATCATTGGATTTTTCTACTGCCTCTGGAATATTGCTCTTGTTGCTCAAATTATCGGCTGGCCATGGACAACTATTTAAAGCTTCCTTACTCGTGCATGTGAGCGCCAATCACTGGATAATCTTCCTCATCCTGGTCGCACCCTAACTCTCAGCCAGTGACAGCATCGCACAATCATCTGGGCAGCTAAATCCAACCGGAAAATAACCAGATCAGATTTCAGGGATCATTATGCGCCAGGTATTTCTCTCTCTACTGGTAGCACCCACTTCCTTGTACTCATTTGAGTGATAGGATATGATTCTCTAACAAATTTATAGTTGATAGAATACTCAGAGAAGCCAATATCAAGAAATGGCTAGCCAGAGCAATACCAAAGCCCAAGCCTGTACATATTACTAAAAGATTAGACTGGGCTAAGACTCATAAGGATTGGACTGCTGAGGATTTTGAGAGGGTCATTTGGAGTGATGAGTGCAGTGTGAAGAAATCCAAGGATCCTTGGCAGTTATGGGTTTTCAGAAAACCTGGGGAGCAGTGGCTAGCAGACTGTGTTCATCCAAAGGACAAGAATAAGGGAATTTCACTGATGGTGTGGGGGTGCTTTTGGGGGAAGAGAAAAGGTCCCTTGGTTCCTATCACCCAAAATGTCAATAAGACTAGGTATGTTAGGCTCTTAAGAAGACAACTTTTTCCTGTTATTCATTAGATAATTTCCTTTGGTATGCAACTTGAAGATATTTTTTTTTTCAGCAAGACAATGCTCCTGTTCACAAGGCTTATAGTGTTATGGCTTGGTTTGAGAGGAATTGTATTGAATTGGTGGACCATCCCCCATACTCCTCTGATTTAAATCCTATTGAGCATGTATGGGTTGAGCTTAAAAAGCGATTGCACCAGCAGTTTCCAAGGATTGGAGATACCCCAGAAGGAAAAGAAGCTGTTGAGAAGAGACTTGCACAAGTGTTTCCTTTGGTTTGGGAGACAATTCCAGAGGAGTTTTTTGAAAAGTTGTGGAAACCAATGCCTGATAGAGTAGCTGTAGTATTGGAAGCAAGGGGTGATTATATAAAGTATTAGCTAGTTTTATTTATCATTTTGTTCCTCTAAAATATAAACAGCAGTTCATTGATAATTAACTATTGATCGTTGAGGGTTGATCATTGAGGGTTGATCATTAAGGGTTGATCGTTGAGGATTGATCGCGCACTGTTGACAACCCCACTGGTCCCACTAGTTCCATGGCGCAACCACAATTAAACATGTCTCAGATCACGAACACTTCTGACAAGGCACTGTAGCTCTGTAGCTACCTGTCCAATAGATTCTATTCTACTATTCAGATACAGTCTGAGGTTTTCTCCTATATATGCTAGAAATAGCTTTTAGTTAGATAGAGGGCAATGATGGATATAGTGTTACGAAGTATGCTTGACTTGCACAAATTTATAGTAATAGGATACAAAAGTTCGGTAACACTATTATGATGTACAGGCCTAATAGTAGGGCCAAAGGGGGGTGTTGGCCATACAATTTTCATGGTTTTCAGGAGGTCTGTGTACTGCCAGTAGGAGGTCTGTGTGTCATATGCCAGTATACAACAGGAACTGATAGTTTATAAGAAGGAATATCGGTATACTAGAAGATACATGTGGGTGTAGCTCTGTAGTTATAGACATACAGGATACAGGAGATACAGGAGACATAGAGAATAAATATTTTGCATCAGGATATAGATACACACATCTGACGTAGAATGATTTCTGCTAATGTAGTTGTTCTAATATAATTTTTAGTATGCAATTGAATCTTATTGCTTACAAATTTGATATGGTAGATACCTTACTGTCCTGCTAGTATATAAAATTCTACAAATTCACTAAGTTTCATATTAAAACTTGATCTATTGTCCAAAATGGCCCATTGTTTAAGTCGCAAATCACCTGTTCTCTTAAATTGTCTTGTTACACATGAAAGGGTAATCGGTAAGGCACGTGACTAAATGCATGAGGTCAGGTGTTCAACTCCGGGCCCTGCCATAGTTATTGTGATAGTATTACATTAACACATGAAACGTTAAGGCATCATGTAAGTCTTTATCCTTTTACTCTCCATGGATAAAGATAAGCTGTTACACATAGAAGCGTAATTGGTATGGCACGTGACTAAAATGGATAAGTTAACATGTTCAACTGCAAGCCTCGCCGTAGTTATCGTGACGATAGTATATTATCACAAAGAATTATAAGGCATCTACGCAGCCCGCCCCGTGGAGATATGAGGCATGCGACCAAGGGGTTTTTGCTGGATAGCATAGAAGGAACTCCGCTCTATAAGATAAGACTTAGTTGGTTCGGATTGGTCAGTTAGTTATAGAGCTATGACCTCTGCAAAGTCTATACACTATTACAAGAAGTAATATGCATGCCTCATTAGCTAGCGTGAACTAGAGTCATCCGGAAGACCTGTTCACAATTGGTTAATAACAACTCACTGGTCGAGTTAGGTATCTTCGTCATGCACTCTAAGCTATGGACATAGAGGAGTCATTGATAAGTCCTATGACGGAGCTGATCACTCCACTCAGGAAGAGAGCAGGGAAGTTAGTTTTCAGGGTCAAATAGAGTTTGCACTCCTATGACACAGAATCGTTAGTATGGCAGGTACATTGTCAGTAAGGAATTAGATATAGCCTGTGACTACCCAGATGCGGAATATAAATATCGAGGTACCTCCCTAGCTTTAAGTCTATCCTCCATCTCCGCTACACCTCTGGCGATTGAAAACCTAACACCATGATTTCTATCGTGGCTTTCATCGCCTAGCACCACCACCCACCCCCCCATCTCCCTCCATCTAGCCTCGGCTACAGGAGGTGGGCTCACTTCCCCTCTCCCTTGGGGTCCTGATTCATTTCTTGATTCCCTCGGTTCCATCCCTGGTTGAGGCCTTTCATCTTCGTGATGTTTCCCCTCTTCCTACCCCACCTTGCTTAGGCGTTGGCACAGTTGGCAACCCCCTTTTCCACCTTCAACAGACAGCCGGGACTACAGTTGCAGTAGGAGAGAACTGCTTACAGGATATGGTCGATCTCTCCATTCTCTGGCCCTGGCAAGAGGCTGTCTAGTTGGACACAAATGCGGTTACCGATGGTTGTCGTTCACGGAATTGGGTCTACCCCTCCTCTACTCTTTGGGGCCTTTTCGGCTGGCAGGTGGTGGGATCCCTTCCACTACAGTGACGCTATCTCTCCCAGAACAAGGGACTACATAAGAGACGCGGGAAAACACCTGCTTCGCTTAGGGCTCCTCTCCACGGTCGGATCGGCTGGTACCCTACTACCACCTCCTCTCAAGCTGGCACCTTACTACCTCAATCATCAAATGTCCCGGAGGACACACGGTCGCTGGCACGCCTGCCACACACCTCCTCTTCTCGCTTCTCGGTCGCTGCCTTCGGGGAGGTCTCCCTTATACCCTCTGCGCCTGGGGCTTCGGCTCCCTCCTCCTGGCCCTTGTCATATGCCCTAGAGGTTCCTATGATGGATTTGAGTTGTGGCCATTGGCCTCTAGTGGGTTCGGTTTGGGTCTCTGCCTTTAGGTGGTTCAGTCTTGGGGTTAGGCATGTTCTTGGTTCACTGTCGGGTAGCTAGCTTTCTTTTGTCGCTTGGCGGTGGGGGTTATTGGTTCGTGGTCTATTGGAAGGATTTCGGGCGGGAGTAGGTTTTTCTACCTCAGAGGATTTCTTTAGCTCTGTCATTCGGCCTGGTCCTGGGGGGGGCGGTTTTTTGGGGGTCATAGCTAGTACTTTATATGCCTTTTTGTCCCATAAACAAATAATAAAATGAGTCAAACAAAAAAAAAAATCCCTAGCTTTAAGTCCATCCTCTGTCTCCGCTACACCTCGCGCAATTGAAAACTCAACACCACGGTTTTTATCGTGAGTTTTTTGTTTCATCGCAAAACATTCTCCACCCTCCCGCCCACTTCTGCCTTTGGCTTCAGCCTAGGGGAGTCTGGCTCTTCCCTCCTCTGACGCTCAGGGTATTGACTTTGGTCTACCATCGCGGAGCCCTTTCTCTCCTTAGGAGTTGGTTGTTCGGAGCCCCTCCTTAGCTGGCTAGCAGGTGGTGGGATCCCTTCTACTATAGTGACACTATGTTTCCCAGAACAAGGTACTACATGAGAGACGCAGTAAAACACCTGCTTCACTTGGCCTAGGCGGCGGTTGATAATCTTCCTTGCTCCCTCTTTCTCCTCCCTCTATGTGTGGTAGAGAGTCCTCTCCTCCTCTTGAGTTGGCCTCACTTAGCCTTCTCATGGTTGGCAACCCTTTAACCACGATCGTCAGACGGCCAGGACTACAGTTGCAGTAGGAGAGAACAGCCAACAGGCTACAGTCGATCTCCCCATTCTCTTGTTCCCCTAAGAGGCTGCCTAGTCAGACACCAACGCGATACCAATAGATGATGTTTAAGGTCTTTGGGTCTACCCCTCCACTCTCCTCTCCCTATGGTCGGATCGGCTGGCACCCTACTGCTACACCTTCCCCTCCCCCCGGTTATCACCCATGGCCGGCTGGTCTCGTCCTTCCCTCCATAGTATTGCACTGTCTCCTTAGAGTGGGTCAGGGGGAGGCCCCCTCTCTCAGCGCGCTTCGTGCGTCGCTTCCAGCTTGAATGAGTGGACTCGCCCTACGGGGCCTATGTGGCTTGCTACTAAGCTTTCTATTGTCTTTTTGGGATTTCTCAGTGGGTTTTCCGGGCCCTTCCTGCGTTCTTCTTAGTTAGGATTTCCTGGTTCAGTCTTCTAGCCAGGCTTGGGTTTCTTTTCTTTGAGGCGAGATGTGCGGTTGGCTCCATACCAGAGGGGCTTGGGGGGTTGGCTTTTTCCTGTGGCAAGAGGAGAGATATGGGTTTTTTGTCATCAAGGCTAGTGCTCCATACGTTTTTTGTACCCTAAACAGATAATCAATCAGTCAAACAAAAAAAACAAAAATCCCTAGCTTTATGTCCATCCTCTGTTTCCGCTACACCTCCGGCTGTTGAAAACTCAATACCACGGTTTAGATCGTGAGTTTTATGTTTCGTCACGAAACTTTCTCTACCCTCCCGCCCACTCCTGCCTTTGGCCTCGGCCTAGGGGAGTCTGGCTCTTCTCTCCTCTCATGCCCGGGGTATTGACTGCAGTCTACCGTCCTAGGTCTCTCTCACTCCCTGGGGGTTGGTCGGTCGGAGGCCCTCCTTGGCTGGCTGGCAGGTGGTGGGATCCCTTCTACTACAGTGAGGCTATCTCTCCCAAAACAAGGGACTACATGAGAGACCCGGTAAAATACCTGCTATGCTTTGCCTAGGCAGCCATTGATGATCTTCCTTACTCCTCCTTCCTCCTCCCCCCACGCGTGATAGGAAGTCCTCTCCTCCTCCTGAGTTGGCCTCGCTTAGCCTTCTCACCGTCGGCAACCCCTTAGTAACCACCATTGTCAGACAGCCGGGACTACAGTTGCAGTAGGGGAGAACAGCCAACAGGCTATGGTCAATCTCCCAATTCTCTTGTTCCCCTAAGAGGCTGTCTAGTCAGACACCAACGCGATTACCAATAGGCAATGTTTAAGGTCTTTGGGTCTACCCCTCCACTCTCCTCTCCCTACAGTCAGATTGGCTAGCAACCAACTGCTATGCCTTCCCCTCCCCCCAGTTATTGCCCATGGCCAGCTGGTCTCCTCCTTCCCTCTATGGTATTGCAATGCCTCCTTGGAGTGGGTCTGGGGGGGCCCTCTATCTTAGCGTGCTGTGGGTGTTGCTTCCCGCTTGAATGAGTGGACTCGCCCTTCGGGGCCTAGGTTGCTTGCTACTAACCTTTCTTTTCTCTTTTTGGGATTTCTCGGAGGGTTTTCATAGCACTTCAGGCGTTCATCTTAGTTAGGATTTCCTTGTTCGTCCATCTAGCCAGGCTTGGGTTTCTTTTCTTTGAGGCGAGAAATGTGGTTGGCTCCATACCAGAGGGTTGGCTTTTTCCTGTGGCCAGAGGAGGGATATGGGTTTTTTGTCATCATAGCTAGCGCTCCATACATTTTTTGTACCCTAAACAAATAATCAATGAGTCAAACAAAAACAAAAACAAAATCCCTAGCTTTGAGTCCATCCTCCGTCTCTGCTACACCTCCGGCCATTGAAAACTCAACACCATGGTTACTATCGAGGCTTTCATGATCTAGCACCACCACCACCCCCCCATCTCCCTCCATCTAGCCTTGGCTATAGGAGGTGGGCTCACTTCCCCTGTCCCTTGGGATCCTGATTTACTTCTCGATTTCCTTGGTTCCATCCCTCGTTAAGGCCTCTCATCTTCATGATGTTTCCCCTCTTTCTACCCCTCCTCGCTTAGGCATTGGCATGGTCAGCAACCCCCTTTTCCACCTTCAACAGATGGCCGGGACTACAGTTGCAGTAGGAGAGAACAACTTACAGGCTACGGTCTATCTCTCCATTCCCTTGCTCCCGTAAGAGGCTGCCTAGTCTGACACGAATGCAGTTACCAATAGTTGTTGTTCACAGAATTGGGTCTACTTCTCCCCTACTCTTTGTGGCCTGTTTGGCTGGCAGGTGGTGGGAGCCCTTCCACTACAGTGACGCTATCTCTCCCAGAACAAGGGACTACATGAGAGATGTGATAAAATACCTGCTTCACTTAGGGCTTCTCTCTACTGTTGGATTGGCTGGTACCCTACTACCTCCTCCACTCAAGCTGGCACCTTACTGCCTCAATCGTCAGTTATCCCAGAGGACACATGGTCGCTGGTATTCCTACCACACGCCTCCTCTCCTCTCTTCTCAGTCGCCGCCTTTGGGGTGGTTTCCCTTATACCCTATGCACCCGGGGCTGCGGCTCTCTCCTCCTGGCCCTCATCATATGGTCTAGGGGTTCCTATAATGGATTTAAGTTGTGGGCATTAGCCCTTAGGGGTTTGGTTTGGGTTTCTGCCATTAGGTGTTTCGTTCTTGGGGTTGGGCACGTTCTTGGTTCACTGTCGCGTAGTTAGCTTTCTTTTGTTGCTTGGCGGTAGGGGTGATTGGTTCCTAGTTTATTAGAAGGATTTCGGGTGGGAGTAGGTTTTTCTACCCCAACGGGTTTTTTTAGCTCTGTCATTCGGCCTGGTCCAGGGGGGGAGGCGGTTTTTTAGCCGTCATAGCTAGCGCTCTATACGCCATTTTTGTCTCATACTCAGAATATGAAATGAGTCAAAAAAAAAAAGAAAAAAAAAGAATCCCTAGCTCTAAGTCCATCCTCCGTCTCCGCTAAACCTCTGGCGATTGAAAACTTAACACCGCAATTACTATCGTGGCTTTCATCGTCCAGCACCACCACCCCCCCTCCATCTCACTCCATCTAGCCTTGGCTATAGGAGGTGGGCTCACTTCCCCTCTCTCTTGGTGTCCTGATTTATTTCTCGATTCCCTCGGTTCCATCCCTGGTTGAGGCCTCTCATCTTCGTGATGTTTCCCCTCTTTCTACCCCGCCTCGCTTAGGCGTTGACACGGTCGGCAACCCCCTTTTCTACCTTCAACAGATGGCCGGGCCTACAGTTGCATTAGGAGAGAACAGCTTACAGACTACGGTCGATCTCTCCATTCTCTTGCCCCCGTAAGAGGCTGCCTAGTTGGACACGAATGCGGTTACCCATAGTTGTCATTCACGGAATTGGGTCTACCCCTCCTCCACTCTTTTGTGCCTTTTTGCCTGGCAGGTGGTGGGATCCCTTCCACTATAGTGACGCTATCTCTCCCAGAACAAGGGACTACATGAGAGACCCGGTAAAACACCTGATTCGCTTAGCTCTCCTCTCTACCATCGGATCAGCTGGCATTCTACTACCACCTCCTCTCAAGCTGGCACCTCACTGCCTCCATCATGGAATGTCCCGGAGAACACACAGTCGCTGGCATGCCTGCCACACACCTCCTCTCTTCGCTTCTCGGTTGCCACCCTCGGGGTGGTTTCCCTTATATCCTATACGCCCGGGGCTTCGGCTCCCTCCTCCTGGCTCTCGTCATATGATCTAGGGCTTCCGATGATGGATCTGAGTTGTGGCCATTGCCCCTTAGGGGTTCGGTTTGGGTTTCTGCCTTTAGATATTTTGTTCTTGGGGTTAGGCACTTTCTTGGTTCAATGTCGGGTAGCTAGCTTTCTTTTGTTGCTTGGTGGTAGGGGTCCTTGGTTCGTGGTCTATGGGAAGGATTTAGGGCAGGAGTATTTTTTTCTACCCCAAAGGGTTTTTTTAGCTCTGATGTTCGGCCTGGTCCGGGGGGGGGGGGCGGTTTTTCAAGTGTCATAGCTAGCCCTGTATATGCCGTTTTTGTCCCACAAATAAAATACAAAATCAGTCAAACAAAAAAACCAAAACAATCCCTAGCCTTAAGTCCATCCTCCGTCTCTGCTACACCTCCGGCGATTGAAAACTCAACACCATTAGTTTTATCACGAAACCATCACCACTTTCCAGCCCAATCATGCCTTTGGCTTCGGCCTAGAGGAGTCTGGCTCTTCCCTCTTCTCACGCCCAGGGTATTGACTTCGGTCTACCGTCGCAGGGCCCTTTCTCTTCTTGGGGGATGGTCCTTCGGAGCCTGTCCTTGGCTGGCTGGCAGGTGGTGGGATCCCTTCCACTACAGTGATGCTATCTCTCCCAGAACAAGGGACTACATGAGAGAAGCAGTAAAACCCCAGCCATGCTTCGCCTAGGCGGCTGTTGATGATCTCCCTCACTCCCCCTATCTCCTCCCTCTATGGGTGATAGGGAGTCCTTTCCTCCTCTTGAGTTGGCCTTGCTTAGCCTTCTCACGGTTGGCAACCCCTTAACCACCATCATCAGATGGCCGGGACTACAGTTGCAGTAGGGGAGAACAGCCAACAGGCTACGGTCGATCTCCCAATTCTCTTGTTCCCATGAGAGGCTGCCTAGTCAGACACTAACGCGATACCAATAGACGATATTTAAGGTCTTTGGGTCTACCCCTCTGCTCTCCTCTCCCTACGGTCAGGTCGGCTGGCACCCTACTGCTATACCTTCCTCTCCCCCCGGTTATCGCCTACGGCCCGCTGGTCCCCTCCTTCCCTCCATGGTATTGCACTGCATTCTTGGAGTGGGTCTGGGGAGGGCCTTCTATCTTAGCGTGCTTCGGGCGTTGCTTCCCGTTTGAATGAGTAGACTCACCCTTCGGGGCCTAAGTAGCTTGCTACTAACCTTTCTTTTGTCTTTTTGGGATTTCTTAGTGGGTTTTCCTGGCTCTTCCTGCCTTCTTCTTAGTTAGGATTTCCTTGTTCATCCCTCTAGCCGGGCCTAGGTTTCTTTTCGTGGAGGCGAGATCTGCGGTTGTCTCCATACCAGAGGGGCTTGGGGGGTTGGCTTTTTCCTGTTGCGAGAGGAGGGATATAGGTTTTTTGTCATCATCGCTAGTGCTCCATACATTTTTTGTACCCTAAACAAATAATCAATGAGTCAAACAAAAAAAAAATCTCTAGCCCTAAGTCCATCCTCCGTCTCCGCTACACCTCTGGCAATTGATAACTCAACACCACAGTTACTCTTATGGCCTTCATGGTCTAGCAGCACTACCTTCCTTCCCTTCTCCCCCCATCTATCCTCAGCTACAGGAGGTGGGCTCGCTTTCCCTCTCCCTTGCGGCCTTTATTTATTTATTGGCTCTCTTGATTCTATCTTTAGTTGGGCTCTTTTCGTCTTCACTATTTTTCTCCTCTTCCTACCCCGCCTTGCTTAGGCGTTGGCATGGTCGGCAACCCCCTTTTCCAACTTCAACAGACGGCCGGGACTACAGTTGCAAGAGGTGAGAACAGCTTACAGGCCACAGTCGATCTCTCCGTTCTCTTGCTCCCCTAAGAGCCTGCCTATTCGGACACCAACGCGATTACCGATAGTTGTTGTTCACGGATTTGGGTCTACCCCTCCTCTCCCCCTCTCTATGGTCAGATCGGCTAGTACCCTACTGCCACCTCCTCCCAAGCTGGCACCTTACTGCCACAATCGTTGATTGTCCTGGAGGGCACACAGTCACTGGCATGCCTGCCACACACCTCCTCTCCTCACTTCTCAGTCGCCACCTTCGGGGTGGTTTCCCTTATATCCTTCACGTCTGGGACTTCGACTCCCTCTTCCTGGCCCTTGTCATATGGCCTAGGGGTTCCTATATCGGATTTGAGTTGTAATCATTGGCCCTTAGGGGTTCGGTTTGGGTTTATGCTCTTAGTTGTTTCATTCTCGGGGTTTTGGCAGGTTCTTGGTTCACTGTCAGGTAGTTAGCTTTCTTTGGTCGCTTGGCAGTAGGGGTTATTGGGTGGACCAGTTTACAGGAAGGATTACGGGTGGGAGTAGTTTTTTCTACCCCAGAGGGTTCTTTTAGCTCTGTCGTTCGGCCTGGTCTGGGGCAGGGCGGTTTTTCAGGTATCATAGCTAGTGCTCCATATGCCTTTTTGTTCCATAAATAAAAATTTAAACGAGTCAAACAAAAAAAAAAAAATCCCTAGCTTTTAGTCTATTATCAGCAACCGGAGAAGAGATCTTATCAATATATTTGTTCTACTTTACTTCTATCTTTACGAGCCATCTTGAATATCTCCGAGACAGAAGATTACAGGGCCTAGTGTATACTTGCTTGACTTGAGAGTTACCTACCCCCTGACAGGTTTCTTCAGATTTCGATTGTTCAAGCTAATTATATCCAACTATAGAGCCTTTTGGGTAGAAGACAATTGAAAAATGTAGAATTGAGACTAGATAGATCCTACAGTTTTGATAAGTATATTTAGTAACTTGAGTCAATTGAGAAACCATAATTTGAGCCTGAGTTTTCTGATTTCTTTTACTACAGGCTATACCATATCAGAAGGGGTTTATTCCGTTGCCAGTTCATTATCTAGTAAGGTTATCTATTAGTGCTCTTGTCCTGAAACATAAATTATATATTGGAGGGGATAGTTAAATTTACCTGAATCCTGAAGGAATAAGTCTGAGAATATTATCTTTTTTCATTCAAGCCTGAGTCTCTGGTTGTCAGAAGCAGAAGATTTCATGTCCTCTCCAAGTTTATCATATCTCTTACATCAGGATAGTTCCCACCATCATTGCAAACTTTACTCACCTTAGTTACTTTACAACTAGTCTCCTCTGTTGAGGGATTAGCTCCGTTTAGTGCCAGTGCCTGAAAACCAACGAAGGGGTTACGGTAGATTTAGATAGACTAGATGCAGGACATATTCACCGAAACCAATCCAAGATAAATAGAGTCAGTGGCGGCGACAGAGAGCAGGGCCCACAAACCCAACAATACGGAGAGGGAAGGAGCGCAGGTTTTTGCGAGTGTAAGAGATGAGGTGGTCTTCCAGAGAAGCAAGATCCATAGACATCAACTATCCAGACGAAACAACTAGTGAGAATTGGGCTCACTGCAGCGTGTACCTCCGGGTCCCCCTGCGGGCTAGATTTTCTGCATTGTCCCGGTTATTGGTGCTACCACAGAAGAAAGGGACCATTCCTCGTAGCAAGTTACGGTGTGTGACAAGGTTGCAATGACACACGGCGATGCTCAGGGTAAACCTGACCATATCAGATTGAAGCATAGGCACCTTATAAAGGCGACAATATAGCGAGGCAAATCATTCCTACGCCACGGTGAGATAGCCTGGTGAGCCGTGGTAGCTTCCTACCTTCGTCTACTAGTATATAGGATGTGATCACGGACGCAACTGTACCTAAGTACATCTTGGGCGCGAGGATTCTGTGCAGCGGGGGCACCGATAGAGGCCCCGACACAGGATACGGTGCTCCCTATAGTTAGTCTTTGTGTGTGCAAGTGCCCCCCACAGCGCTCGCAAGATTCATCATTGAGATTCCCACCACCTTCAATACCGTACTCACAAAAACCTAAGCGGCCGTACTCTCCATCCGGTCACTGTTACCAAATCAGCCGCTGCTTTATGATACCACCCATTCCTACGGTAGGGGCAACCAAGAACCTCCACTCCAAAACCTGCCAAGCATCTCGAACCCACTTTGACACAAGTTGTTCTACAGGCCGAACTTTCGACATCCGAGCAACGCACGCTGCAGCACGACCACCACCTCGCACAGATAGATAGATACGTCCACCGTCGTGAACTGGAGAAAAGATAGTACCAATGCCACCAAAGAAAGAGGGCAAGAACGCTAAACCCTCCGTCCAGAAAGTGGTTCAGGACAAGGCAAGTCCCCGTCTCCTGGTACCATGGAAAACATCACGAAGCTAAAACTCTCCACGTCCAGACATTCGGCCTCAAGAACGTGCGTCGTCTTCAACTACCCACCCGAACATTTTATTTTACCCTTAGACGAAATTGGAGCCATCTGACGAGGAGCAGAAAAAAGGTGGAAAAGCCCAAAAACAAATAGCACAGTTAACTTCACAAGCCTCCGCGTCCGGCACCCCCGAGCAGAAACGCAAAGAGGCGGAAAAAGCCCAGCGGGAAGCGGAGAAGAGAGCGGCCGAGGCGGCAAAGAAGGAAGTTGCCGAACTTTTCAAACCCGTGCAAACCCAGAAGGTTCCCTTCGGCGTGGACCCCAAGAGCGTGCTATGTGTCTACTACAAGAATGGCAACTGCGAGAAGGGCCGCAAGTGCAAGTTCTCTCACGACCTGAGTATTGAACGCAAGTCGCAGAAGAAGAATCTTTACGAGGATTCCCGAGGGGAGGAAGGAGAGGACGAGAAGAAGAAGGAAGAGACGAGCGATAACTGGGACGAGGAGAAACTACGCAGTGTTGTCTTGAGCAAGCACGGGAATCCGAAGACCACTACTGATAAGGTTTGCAAGCATTTTATTGAGGCAGTGGAGAACGGAAAGTATGGGTGGTTCTGGCAGTGTATGGAGTCCTGCTAATCTTTTTCTCTTTTTTTTTTTTTGTCGGAAAAGCAATGTAACGGAGAGCTAATAGTTATAGGTCCAAATGGTGGTAATGATTGCAAATATAAACATTCGTTGCCTCCTGGCTTCGTCCTAAAGACAAAGGAGCAGAGAGCTGCGGAAAAAGCATTGATGGACAAGTCTCCTCTGGCAACACTTACATTGGAAGACTTCCTAGAAGCTCGACGGTAGGAAGCTGCTCCACTTTTTCCCCTTTCCTCTTCATTATAGTGTTTACGGGTGCTGACAACGCTTAGACATGAACTCACTGGTGCACTGACCCCCGTAACCGAAGAGACCTTCAAAAAATGGAAATCCGAACGTATGTCCAAGAAGGAGGCTGAGGAGGAAGCCCGGAGGGCAAAAGAAGCAACCGGAAGGGCACTGTTCGAGAAGGGCGATTGGAGAAACGACAGCGAAGACGAAGAATCCTCTGGCGAGGAGGACGGCTCCTTCGACCTCAGTGCACTTCGTAAAGAAACTCAAGCTCTCGAAGGCGATGGCGATAGCAATCTGAAGAGCTATGGAAGCACCCGAATCACATAAATGCCATCCCCCTTTTCCCGGGTGCTCTCTAGATGTGTGCTTTCTCTTTTTCTTTTTCTTTTTCGGCATTGCGCCTGGGTTTGAGTGAAAATTTCCTTGTTCACGAGGCGGGGTGGATTTGTGCTGCATTTACGAGGAGCTTTTACTCTTTTTTTCTTTTCTTTTCTTGATTCCGTGGTGGGGTCGGGGTGGCCTTTAAAGGAAAGTGAGGAGCTGTGGATGCCTGAAGAGGGGTTGTTCAACTGGACTACACTGTTTTCTTTTCTTTTTCCTATGATACGATAATTCACCTAAGTTACCCACTGGTCCTTGGAGATTACCGTACTCGAGAAGTAATCGCAGAAGGCTTACTACCAGCTTTCCATCAAGTCATCTTACTCTTCCATCAATGATAGCTCCTAATACCTGCATGGGAATGGGCAGGTTCAAGACAAATAATAACCTGTGCACGCGTAATTACCCTCAAATACAAAAAACCCCACAGCCCTTACGATATACCACGGGGGAAGCACGTTGATTGGCAGAATCGCTTATGCATTAATTCCACACTCTGAATTCAAGGCATTGTAACTTTTTTTTTTTGGCAATTGATGCCGATACTTCTCATGGAGAAACTCCGTGGTACAATCATTTCTTGTCCTCCGAGATCTCCTCAATTCCTGGGGATGTCTCACCCTCAGCGGCGGGAGCAGTAGCCTCGGGAGCCTCCTCAGTAGCGAGAGTAGCCTCAGCAGCCTCAGACTTCTCGAGGGTACTGTCTTCAAGCTCTGGCATGTCGTCCTGGGGAGAGTTAGTTTATTCGTAGCGGTTCTTAAATCTAGGAAACTCACATCGCCATTATCATCGGCACCACCGGAGGCAGCGTTCATTCCTTCGAGGCCTTGGAGGGCACTCATATCCATGCCTTCCATACCTCCCATGTTTCCGAGCTTCGAAAAGTCGATGCCACCGAAACCGCCAGAATCCTCACCACCGCCAAATTGAGCACCACCGCCGGGAATATCAGAAAAACCAGATGCCTCATCCTCTTGCTCATCCTCATCGACCCACTAATCACAGATCGGCCAGTTAACATCGGGCCGGATATAATCGAAGCAATTAAACCAATCAACAAACCTTATCAAAATCGGTTCTAAGGTAATGTGCCTTCTTGGATTCCTTCAAAAGTCTTGGCCAAAATTCCGCCTTAAATTCCTTCTTACGAAGGACAAGTTCAACGCCTCGGGCACTCAAGTGTTGCTTCGAGTTATCGACATCAATCTCCGCATAGAGCTCTAGATCCAAAGCGAAAGTTTTAATTTTGCTGCTTCCTTTGAAGTGGACCTTCGTTGGCTCAAGTTGCAATTCAACAGAGTCCGGGGGACAGTCTGGTGCTGTTATAGTGAGATAGATGATGTTTTTGGTGCCATCTTCCTCGTGGGAACGCTGGGCCCAAAGAACTGCATCGTGTCAGCATAAGTCATCCTCGGTTATATATGGATAAGAGCTTTTTCCAAGCAGTGGAAGAAAGTGACTAGAACAGTTCCGTTGGGGGTATGCATATTGCGATTGATTAGAAGACCCCCCCACGGACTTGTTGTTCAAGGTGGGGGTTATCGGCGGGGAAAGCCACAGCGGGGCATGTGGGAGAGGCATACCTTCAGGAATGGTGGTTGGTAAAGACATATTTGGTAGAGGTGGAAAGTTAAAGTGTAGACGATAGACCAGTTGAAGGGGGGGGGGGGCAGAGAAGGGGGAAGAGGAGAGGAGAAGAGTTGGGTCGGCTCGTTACAAGAGGCTGGTGGTGATTAAGTTATTGCTGTAGTGAGGGTACGAGTAGGGTGGGTTGAGTTGTGCAGAAAGAAGGGTTAGTTTGTTCCTATCGAATCTTCTTGAAGGGTAACCTGGATGCGGCTGCCTCTTATTGAGTGATGTCTTTGTTTTGTGAATTTAGTATTTTCTTCTCTCTCTTTCTATTTCATTCGTTTTGGGCGAAGCTCGGGGAATTGAATCGAACGAAAATCCCCCCCACAGCTAGGAGCTGAGGGTTAACTTTTTCCCCCACCATCAATAACCGCCTGTCATCGGTTTAACTCTGTCCATCTCATCCTCACACATGTTAAAACTACCGTTTTGGGCAACTAATCGAAGTCACTGAGCCGCGAGCCCAGTTATCCTTAGCCCGGGACCCCATCCGGGATGTCTCGGCAAGCCAACACAAACGCCAGGGAATCGAGCTTCGTCACGCACAGTCTACAACCTCGCCCCCCTCCCGAGAGCTCTCCAACCATCCGATAACCGACTCATGGAATCACTTAAGGCAATCTTCTGGAAACCCGATCCAGCCGTCCAGGTAAAACCTCCCATCCACCCTCCTCGCAGCTTGGGAAGTGGCTAACAGACACAGCTGCGGAAATGTAACGCCCTACTTCGCAAGAACGCTCGAGAGCTCGACAGACATATGCAAAGCCTCCGGCTCCTCGAAACAAAGACCAAGAAGATGATACTTGACACCTCAAATTCAAAATCCAGTAGCAGTGCGCAGCAAACCCGCATCCTTGCGCGTGAACTCGTCCGCATCCGACGGCAATCCTCAAGATTGGCTACTTCCAAGGCTCAACTTCAGTCGGTAGGGATGCAAGTGAACGAGGCCTTCTCGGTGAGAAAGATTGAGGGCAGCATTAAAGCTTCTACAGGTGTTATGAAGGATGTAAACAGTCTTGTGAGGCTGCCCGAGTTGACCGGAACAATGAGGGAGTTGAGCATGGAGCTTGTTAGGGCCGGCATTATTGAGGAGATGATTGCTGATTCATTACCCGATGATGCCCTTGAGGAGGATGACGAAGAGGTGGAGACTGAGGTGGGAAAGATACTTGGAGAGATAATGGGTGGAAAGCTGGAGCAAACCGGTACCGTTCCTTCACAACTCGAGAAGGAGGAGGAGGTCGAAGAGGGCTCCGAGATGGGTCTCGAGGATATGAGAGAGCGACTGGAGGCATTGAAGAGCTAGGGTTGTTTGTTTTTGTTGCATTTTACGGGATAACCGCCATGATAGTTTCCGCCGATGCTCGGATTTCCGTGATTGATACTTGTTTGGGAGCTACTCTTTAATTCTTTTCTTGGATTCTTAATTTCACGTTTGCCGATGCAAGCATAACCGGTATCTGTATTGTATGGTTTTTCCAATTGTTTTAGGCGTCTTTCTCTGAAAACATAGAGATATTTTACCCTTGCTCACGACCCAATAACTTCTGAAGTACGTACTAACTAGGTGCGCGAAGATGCTTGGTTAATCTATTATAGCCAGGCTACGGATTCGCTTTGGTCGCTGGATTTTGATTATTTATTTTGATTTAACACACCCGTTGAAGCAAGGAGCAAAATTGAAAGACACGAAACCCGCTACGATACCTATCAGCCAGCGTCCCCGTAGCTATTTGGCAGCACAGGCCGGATAACGTAAGATACAGGAAGATCCCAACTCGTACTTAGGTTCTCTTATATTTGTTGCCGGCGAAAATCTTGGTACGTTCGAGCATTTCCTAGTATTACCACGCATTAGTTTAGGTTGTGCGGAAAATAATTGGGTGGATCCCCACATTGATCCAGGCGTCCTGGTCGACAATATCCCCAGACTCCTTAGGCTCTTCCACGGCTTCTCCAAAAGGAGTGGCTTTCGGAACTTCGTCATGAGAACTGGCCTGAATTTCCCCGTCCAGGCTATCCTCAACGCTCTCTCTCGTAGTGCTAGGTTTCCCAGTTCCCATGCCGGGAGTGGGCCGGCTGTGAGTGTCCTTCTGAATTGGGCCAATGGCAGAGGCTCCGCCCTTGGGACCTGTCTCTTTTGGGAGAATATAGGACTTTACTTGTACAAACGGTGGTGTCACTTGTCTTTTCTCGGAGTGAGAACCGGAGACAGATTCCTCTTGGCTGCTCGTGGGAGATCCGTACTTGCCAAGGTTCAAAAAATCAGCAAACGTTAAACCGGCGTACTCAATCCTGCGTTTTTCCGCAATCCCTATAGCTAGGTATTGGTCAGTAAGCAAGAAATAGTGCCACCCGGCGATTTGGGTGATAGCTGTCACTGAACACTCCTCGGGTCTCACCATCTTTTGATAGCCCTTCGGGTTCGGCTTCTTCTGTCGACATAATGTTGAAAGGGTTAGCTGCCTGCACCGTTTGCCTCCTATTTTCCTTTTGGCTCTGAACGAGGCGCTGGAATGACGGGCTGACTTTGCTTACCTTGTACGGCAGTAACCTTTTTGGCATACTGCTTGCGGGCAGCTAGTTCCTGCGGTACGTAGTCCCCAATCTATATAAAAAATTGTCAATATAAGCGCTCCTTTTGGGAAGGGTCGTCTTCTCCGGAAAATCGTGGATTGTAGACCATAGTGGGACCTATTACCTTGTCCAATAGTCCTTCTGCCCATGCGACTAGAGTGAATCCATCAATTGGACAGATAACATGGCTTAGTGAATTGCGATACTCAAGAAGCTCCTCGATCGAGTAACGGATGGTCGGGGCAGAGGAGGATTGTTTCAATCTGGTAGGCTCCATATTTGTGTTTGGGCACTAAAAACGGTTTCGCAGGAATGATGTGAGCTGGTGGAGCGGAAGAAGAAAAGGTGTTGGGGACTGTGGTGGAAGAAGGGGGTGGGGACAGAGAGAGCGGTCGCGGCTGGGGAGAGCAAGAGATATGGGAGGAATTTGGGCGGTGGAAAGAGTTAGAAGCGTGGGAAACGAGAAGGCAGGGACCTCCGGAAGGCGCTAGGTGCGAGGGGAAAAGGTGCCGGGTTGGAGAGACGATGTATTATATATCATTGAAGACTCACGCAAACGGAAAAAGCCTACGTAGTGACCCACCACGAGGCATCGGTTAAACCCATTTCCTTGTTTCCTTGCAAGAAGGGCACGAACTGCAGGATTCTTCGTTATCATACATCTTTCTTTTGCCTTTTTTATTTCTCTTTTTGACACTAAAGTCTATGATGCTCTGCAACTCTTCCACCACAGCTATCATACTACATCTGTAATCCACAATGACAGTTACCTAAATTGCCAATTTAGTTTCTTTTCCAGATTGATCATTCCGGGTATATTGACCTTAACTCACGGAAGCCCCCCCCAGTGCCTGGCCCAGAACCACCTCCCACCTTCGATTTTGTCTACTACAAGACGATTGCTTTCACTACTACTAACAGTCTGTGCCTGCCATGTACTTTGGGGAGAGCATTTCACGGGTTAGGCCTTAAGCATTATCCATCACTCGATGCCTCCTGACAGCTGACCGGAGAGGTCGTTTGGCAACCCCGACACAGTTCTTGGCGGCTACGAAGATTACCATTTTAATCATCGTCAAAACAACCCTCCTGTAACTACTAAGTTCTGGGGAGGAATTAAAGGAGAGGAAATGGTAACTACATACATTTTACCATTGAGCTGGCCTACCATTGCGTCGAATACATGTTACACTGCGTTGAGGCAAACAATTCACGTCATCATAAACGTGCTTCCACAGAAGCTCTCCATATACCCCCTGTGCTGAAACAACCAACTCTTCCTCCCTCTTTGGCGCTCTTTTCCTCCCCTAGGCTGCCTTCTGACACTTATATTTGAACAGTGCCCAACCCTTCTCTATTGAATTGGGGTAGCGTGAGGATTTTACCTAACTCAAGTACTGAAACCATGCTTTAGCCAGTATTGTCAGGTGCATGCGGACGTATGACAGCTGACGCTATGTCCGATAGCCTGAATGCCTTCCCTGAGGCTTCCACACTTTTGGTGGAAACGCAGAATTTGTGGGATGAGATTCTCGTGAACATATTGGTATCCTTCGGGACAGAAATTAGATTTGTTTTCTTTATCTTTCTACTCTTCAGCACGTTTGTTCAGTGGGATAAGTGGTGTGTGATAGATGTCAGAGCGCAGCCCAGAAGCCAATAGATATCACACCTCCGACAAAAATTGGCTGAAGATTCCTTATCCTGCAAGTAGGCCTAGATCCTGGGGGTCTTTCTACCTTCTCTAATAAGCGTGTTACTGCACCCACTTGAGGTTTTACTTCATTGGCATGGTATCTGTTAAATTTCGACAAGCTCCCTCCCTCTACCGCCCTCTCTGAGGCTCTCTCCCTGCACCATCTACTCCTCTTCTTTCTATTCTCTCTTCCCTAAGATGAGGGGGGACAAGGCGATTCGCTTGGCTTAGCTCAGGCCCTGGACCAACTCCCTGGGTGGTATTGGTTAATGCCCCCCGAGGGTGTGAATCTAGCAATTTTACTGTGTCGAGTGTCACACTCGTTCAGGACTTACTTCTTTTCCTTCGGGGTGGAGGATTGGGTTCGTAGTTCTCTGGCCAGTGTTTGACTATATTTTGAGCAAGATCTCTTGAGATGCCTGCTCCACTCGAGACTTCCCCATAGGTTTTGCATGGAGTTTGGCCACTTGCACTCTCTCACTGCCTGTTGCTTGATCTTGGGGAATGGTATCATACCCTGAATCTTGGAATAAGCGGGCCTCATACTAGGATGTTGGAGTTGCATCTCTTCGTATTGTCGGTCATTTTTTCCTTTTCCAAACGACGATACCGTACTGCTAGGGCGGATTAACCGTCCCCGATGGCACTATTGCGGAGTTCCCAGGCTATTACAGGCATACATAAATCAAGTCGCGGACAAGGCTAGCGCGGTGTCAGCGATGCCTTGTCTATTTAAAGCTGAAAGCCAATGCCAAACCTACGGTTGAAAATATTATATATCGCGGTAGCCTCTTTATGCGGTTTATTTGGCTGGTGCGAATCACGAGAAATATGGATTGAACAGGCGATGTTCCCCGGGGAAAAGGCTAGATTAGCTTCTAGTATATATGTCACTATCAAAACTTGCCAGAGTCCTATTCGGAATACCACTATGCACTATGGGGCTAAAAACACAGTGGAACTATCTACATTATGCGCTCTATCACCCCTTCAACCTAGCCTAGTCCCGGCTGCCGGCTTCCGGTTTGGCTTGTGAACTTCGCAGGAGCCAGGCACCCCAAGGACTATACGGGAATGGCCTTTACGGCCACAACTTCCTAGAGAATCCCTCTAAATTTCCCCCGTTGGCTAAGGGCACTTGATGCTACTAGCTCATCCTTTGTTAAACGCGGCGCAGTTAATCGTAGACAGCATTGACTCGATGTATTTTGGCACATTTTACTGCTTTCCTCCATTCTGTTTCAATCACTCAAACGGGACCTTTAAATTGCTGACAATTATTAATGGGTAGTAACTACTCTTTGACGTCTGCTTTTCAAGACCCCAAGGACCCTTCAAATGCCATTATTTGTTTCTTTTCATCTGTTTATTTTTGGAAGCTGGATTTCGCTCCCATTGTCCAATAGTTCAAGGCGATGCCTCTAAAGTTCTCGTAGGAGGCAATACCGTAATTCGCTAGACACTGTCCGGAGCGGGTTGCAGAACACGGTAGTGGAAGACAACTCAACTCGAAAACACTAATGAAATACACCTAATAACGAACAGCCCGGGGACAATTGCGCGCTTCAGAAAAGAAACATTCAAGGGCTCAAGAAAGAAAATATTGATGTTCTGCACGGTTAGCACTCCACTGGGGAGCTCACAACAGTTAGGGACTAGACGGAGATAGATTCTAAGACTTATGCCAAAGCGTGAGTTCATAAAGCGCTTTGGTTGCATGAGGATTATTACTGGATGGGGTGTAGATGAAAAGGAATATGGGAAGGGCCTACCTCAGTGGACTCCGTCAGACAGGTTTGCAGGGAAGCCATACCCTAGCCCATTCCACGGCTGCTTATTGGTGTTCCACGAAATAAGTGCTGTGCATTAAAAGTTCCTGTGGAGGTGATTGGGGTGGATGTTGTGAATGGATAGGGTCGACCTGCAGTTACGTCTGATTGGTATGCACGCTCTCATATAGGAACTGCTCTATATCAACATATTTCCTTCAATAATTTTAGTACTGTGACTTACCCTGAGCTTTAATGCAAGCAGCTTGAATTTCAGCATAGAGTATAGGCTATCTCATTACAGTTGTTATAGGGAGCCTGGGGGTTGGCGGCGCCACCCAACAGGTGAATCTCCCATCCCGATCATTGACTTGCAGGGCTAGAGCTGCGCTACCACAGAGGTCTCCTCCAATCTCCCTAGGCCATCATACCACAAGTTTCCGGTCGGGCCCACAGCCCGATTGAATCAAACAGGGTTTGTGCACTTGGTGATACACATGTGCGGGATTCCGAGAAGGAAGAATGGCGAGAATTGCCAGTTTATGGGCTAAAACTTGGTGCCCATCGAGGGTGGCCAAGGCTGGTTTCTCAGCAGTTGCAAAGGTTGACTTCTTTCTGTAGTTCGGCCCTCTCCCTAAACAATTGTTCTAGATGCTTTTCTCTCCGAGACCCAGGTTGATGTTAAATTACTAGCGGGATCAATAGTTACCATAGTGGCGTGGAGGTTAGCCTCCCGAGAGCCTTAGCACCACGGGAAGCTACACATAATCCTGTGCCCCAATATGATATATTGGTCTCCATTAGATAAGGGGTGAAGAGCTATCGACTCTACACTATCAACTCTACACTTTATCCTCATGCAATATCATCAGCTATCATCTGTCAAGATACCCCTAGCAGTGCTTACTATTCTTCGTTCTCTGGGGGACTAGGCTTATAGTGTAAGATACTCCGAAATTAGTGCCTGAAGTCATCCGTCTACACACTGGAACCCATGTGAAATTCTTTACTCTAATAGTTACGAAGGGTTGACATCCAGTGGGAAAATGGTTGACCCCACCGGCAATGACCACCTCTCCGCAGAGAAAAAAGGGTGATTCCTGATACAGATAGAGGCGTATTACAAAGCTCAGAATTGTAATGATAATATTTCGAGGATGAAAGCAACTCCAAGATCGGGCAACCAGAAACCACAATGTGGCTCACCTTCCTGGACGATTTACTTGCGTTTACCTAGAATGCCCCTCCGAGAACACTTACAAACTGAGATAACCCTTGATAGTAGGAATCCCATGATGCCCAATCGCTCAAAGGGGAATGGAAAGAGAGTGTGAGGATAAATCATGCCATACCAAAATTTCGAGCACAAGAGTTCCCGCCAAAGGGCGGTGTCCCCCTTATAGGCCCTCATTTCCCAACGGTCCTATCGGTCAAAAGTGGGCTCGAGTTTGGGCCACAAGGGAAATCTACGCGAATCGTGGCCAACCTCGACCTCTAGGCCATGTGCTAGTAATGTTGATTTTGTAGAGCAACTTAAGTAACTTAGTTATATAGTGATGCTTGGTTGGGCTAGTGCGGTATGTCTTTGTGAGATCTTAAAAGGCTGAATTCTTTTCTTAGAGATTACCATGTTGAAGGTGCTCGGGGAGGGAAGGACAGAAAAAGCTTGGTCAAGTCCCGATATATTTAGGGTCACCGCAGATATGGGACCTCAGACTGCTATAAGTGAATAGCTCACAGGGTATCGCTCCCTTTCTTGTCCGGCCGTAAGAGACACCAGCTGAGAGAGAGAACCACCGGATCCTGATATTTGTATTGTGCCATCTTTGCTTGTAGGCACGCTCTCTGCAGTGACACGTTCTAGAAATATATTCTCACTCTCACAGTGGTGTGCTAGGTCATGAAATTAATGGACCAAGCTTATACCCTGCGTTCTATTACTCTCCAAGCCAGGAATTAGTCATTACCCCACTGTGCCCTCCCTGAACTACCATACCACACCCCCAGCCGCTAGCTTATCAGAAAGAAGGGGGTGAAGGCAGAGTCCCAACAACCCTCTCACCCAGATGTTGAGGAAACAGAGTAGATAAAGAGTTGGATCCCCAATTACGAATCTCATAATTCCACACCTGATAATACCCGGCCAAGCCCTAAGCATCTGCTTAACCCATTATGGTCAGGAAATTGACTTTGAAACCCCATTTATGATGCTCCTACCCAGTGGGCATTATTTTAAAAGCGGCAACTCTCTGAAAATTCCAGTCATCTTTCACCCCAATTTTGAGCTGTTTTTTTCCGATATTCTGTGGAGATACAGGTGCACTCGAAAACTGAGGCATACTTCAGGTTCACTGTGTCTGGTTTATCCGCCGCATAAGAGGGGGCTCCTTTCCATCCTACATCCTCTCTGCTGGACTAGAATATAACCATTTATTGTCACTCCATACCCTTAACACAATCTTCACTACACCGAAATCTAGTCCCAGACTTAATTGTGATATAAAGGCTTCGTACCCACGATCTAGAGAGGTGCACCCCAGAGCAACCAAAAATGTTTCAGGGTGGGGAGTCGTTTTTTCCCCTCTACCTGCCTTCTCGTCCCCTTGATCGGGCGTGTTGGCCTTCAGAGAGCGACCTCCGACACTGCATTATACCCCCGCCACTGGTCTGAATATGGGCTATTCAAAGTGAGGCCAGATATCGGAGGGGAATTTCCCGAAATCCCTCCCTTGATTGTTGAATATACGAGACCCAAACTCTCCTTACATGAAGCATACAACCATCTACCGTGCCTGGAAAAGTTAGTAACCCGGCATCTACCTGAAGGCACCGTTGGTTTATTGACATGGAGAGTGGTGGCCAAGTAGGTTTGGTGTACTGAGTGAAATACTATCTAGAAGATTTCCTTCTGTCCTTGGGGCTCTCTCACTGAAAAATCCGGGTACCATAGCCAGCCGGGTGATAATTTGTGACTGGTTGTCTGCTGTTGGATTTGGTTTCTTAGATCTCTGGGGGGGAAAGTGGGGGACAGACAATTGCGTAGCGACAGCAATCCGGAGACCCTCGCACCATTCCATTCTACTCGAGTAACTTGAACTTGACCTGGCCTGGTCCTTGGGCGCGTTGGTCTACATTCGCCAGGGGTCCAGCTAGCGAGATATGAGTAATTCACCTGGGCCACTGGGAATCATACCGGATGAAACATGAAGGCTCTTTCAAGTTGCACAATCTGATCCCTAACTGTCTGAGCAGATTTATGATCCAAGGTTCTTGAATTCACTTGTTTACAGTATTATACGTTGCCTTTGTTTAAAAACCACACCCCTCTAGTCGAAGAGGTGCCACAAGCCCCGGCGTACTGCCACTAATTTAGGCACCACTTCAACAAAAATTACCTCATTGTTTTCTATTGATTTCCGTACCCGGGTATGAACGTGGGTGACAGGACAGTCAGGGATCGGAGAGGTGTATGCAGGGGCTTGTGCGCGGATGAGAAATCCTTATAGCAGCATGAGATTTTCTTCGCTCAGAAGCGGTGGGTAGCAATAAGTCTCTTGGTACCCCCATATAGATTTACAAGTAAATAAACAATAAAAATGCCTTGCTGCTATAAGGGTGTCTCATTTGCGCACAAGCATCTGCATAGCGGTAGTCCTCCCTAATCCGTACGAGTAGATGCCCGAACACACGTCCATACCCGAGCACTCGGAGGTTGTGTTATCGGGGTTAATATTTGCTCTTTATGGTTTCGGAGGGACACCCGTTTTGCTCCTTCTTTTTTTCTGCTCGATTTGGAGGACTCGTGGAGGTTTTTCTTATGCCATGCTATCACGTCACTTAAAATGGGGTATATACCAGGATCAATTCTCGGTTGTGCCGACTCAATCAACAGCAACAGAAATGCTCTTCTGTTGTTGTTGTGGCCAAGCAAGGCTGTACGATGCATCTCCTGTTCGGGAACAAGCCACTTGAGATTGACATAAATTGAAAATTTATCCCTGCTAGAGAATACTGCACCCCAGGCTTTTGGGGGGAGGCCCCCCAAAGTGACATGGGAAACCGCCGTTGTTGCAGAGTTAATTACTGTGCACTGCAGGTTCATGAGAAACCCCCACTACTAAAAAATTCCCCGCATGGCGGGAAGACTACGAGTATCATGAGCTATAAGGTTAGGGGAATGACCCCACGTGTTCACGGTCCCACCTCCGTCGGATCATACTTGTATAATTAGGGGTCTCAAGAACAAGGATGAAGGATGGACTTAAGATTATTAAAGTAGAGCTGTGGGGTGGCACAGAAGGAGTTGAGGTGTCATCGAAAATCACTCGAGAACAGACTTCTTGCGTTCTTTCTAACATACAACATGGGCGATACTGTCAGAGGAGAAAGTTCCATGAATAGAGCGGCTAAGTTGTACCAAACTCCCTGCCCCTCACCTGCGGTACCCTGGAAACATAAGGTTTAGGAAATTTTAAACCCCGGACAAGGGACAGGCTAGCTGAACAGAGATTGAAATCGTGAATTCCTTATAGAATGGGAATTCTGGTACTGGCTCGATCAGGCAATAACCTTGTATCATACCTGTAGTCTGTATCCCTTTCATTCGGGTCCTATACTTGTACCTATATCTAAGACAGAATACCGGAAACCTCTCTGATCCACAGGGAGACAGTGCATCGCCATCGTCCGCCCATAAAAAAAAACCTTAACAAGATCCAACACGTGTTAGTGAATTCCTAGTGCACAAGTATCTGGCAGGGGGCATCCGATCCTCTGAGCCTGAATCCAGCGTGCCAGTTCAGATGCGCAATGGTAATTTGCCATACAACTTTTGATTCCTGTGCTTGGACACCGAGCTTCATTCCTAATTCCCGTAGATGAGCACCTAGACCCCCTTAAAACTCCTGAGATTCTAGCATCGGGGTTGTGCTGTGGGTATGTTATCCGGAAAAAAAGAGCACCTCCACAGCTCCCGGGCTTCGGCCTCCGCCGCGACCCGCAGAACACATCCAACATTTTTCCAATCCCGCAATTTCGCTATCTGGGGAGCTCCTCTGAGCCGTTCCCGGGATTTATTTAAACCCAGAAGGCACTATCTATGGGTAACTTTCCTTATTCCGGTTTAATAGGGGTGGCCGGAGCCGCTGTAAAAAAATTTGTCCTCGCGCGTCTGGCGGATCGGTGTTGAAATCGGGAGACACTCGTACTAGTACCAGGCTGCCGGGGGTTCCAGGCTGTTCAGTACTACACTGCGCTCGAACAGTCCTTGCAGAGTTGGAAAAAATAAAAGAGAAAATTTACAAGTCGCAAGCATCCACAACTGGAATTGGGGTGATGGTCTCATCCAGCTTCTTGACCGACCCGAAGACTTGATACCGCGCTAGCCCCGCCAAGGAGAAAAGAAAAGGGAATGCTGACATTTTAGCTGTTTTGGTATGCTTGGTAAGCGCGGTCCTGTGCCTCCCGCGCACTGTGAATTTCTTATTAGCACTCGAGTATTCTCATGTCAACGAAAATTAGTGTTGAAAGTTGGAGTCTTGATGTTCATTTTGCTCAGCAGGAGGCTCAGTTACGTAAGCGGAGCGGGAGAGCGGGTTGGATGGGAGATCGTAATCAACCACACAATAGTGAGGGTTTGGGCAAAGAGCCGAGCCGCATTAAGAAAAGTTGATGAAAAGGTTTGTTGATTCGGTTGACCTGGTTTGGTGACCCTTCCTACCGGTTATCCCGTAGCATAAAGTAAAAATCATGAAAATAGGAGCTGGAATTGAGGACCGACTCCAACCATACTTTTAGGCCCTGTACTCGTCGTGTCGTGACGTTTGTGAAATGGACCGGGCTTGCAGGGAGGTGCTCAGGGGTTCACATAACATCAAAAGAGCCCCAAAAACAGTTAGTTTAGAATATACAGCAACGTGACAAGAAAAAATATATGTTCCGTCCCACTTGCAAAGAATTTTACTTCACCAAGGGGATATCCTGTTCACTAAGAGGATATCTCCTTGGCAAAGCAGAGAACTTGCCATGTAGGATAGCTTACTCATCAAGTTAAATTTTTCTCATTCTATCCACCAAGTAGAATACATTACTTTTTTTTTATGTACTACTAATCCTCTTCTTATCTCCTTATTCCTTTCTCATCCCATCCATATCTCAACAATTCATACCTTATTCTGAGAAGGTATTTTATGTGAATACTATCATACCTGTTGATTTTTGGCCAATTAAGAACTTTCTTTTTGATTTTCTTGGTTTGTTTGGAATGCAAGAGGAGGTGGTAGTAAGGTGTTTCTTTACTCTATTAACTAGTTATAGCATACTGTTAGGGGGTAGGTAACTCTAAAGTCAAGCGAGTACTATATACTAGGCCCGATATTCTTCTGTCTCAGAGATAGTCAAGAAGGCTTGTAAAGATAAAAGTAAAGTAAAATGAATATATTGATAAGATCTCTTCTCTGGTCGCTGATGATAGACTTAAAGCTAGAAATTGTTTGGTTTTTGTTTGACTTATTTAAATTTTTGTTTATGGGACAAAAAGGTATAGGGAGTGCTAGCTATGATGCCTAAAAAACTGCTCCCTCATAGACCAGGCTGAACAACAGAGCTAAAAGAACCCTCTGGGGTAGAAAAAACTACTCCTACCCTCAGGCTTAATCCTTCCAGTCAACTGCTCCACCCAATAACCCTTACCGTCAAGTGACAAAAGAAAGCTAGCTACCTAACAGTGAACTGAGAACCTGCCCAATCCTAAGAATGAAACACCTAAAGGCAGAAACTCAAACCAAACTCCTAAGGGCTAATGATCACAACTCAAATCCCATAGATAGGGACTCCTAGGTCATATGACAAGGGCTAGGAGGAGGAGGCCAAAGTCCAGACGTAAAGGGTACAAGGGAAACCACCTTGAAGGTGGTGACCAAGAAGCGAGGAGAGGAGGTGTATGGCAGGTGTGCCAGCGACCATATGTCCTCCAAGACAATCAACGATTGAGGCAGTAAGGTGCCAGCTTGAGAGGAGGTGGCAGTAGGATACCAACCGATCCAACAGTAGAGAAGAGCCCTAAGTGAAGCAGGTATTTTGCCATGTCTCTCATGTAGTTCCTTGTTCTGGGAGAGATAGCATTACTGTAGTGGAAGAGATCCTACCACCTGCCAGCTAAAAAGGCCCCGAAGGGAAGAGGAGGGGTAGACCCAAGACTTTGGTCAACAGCTATCGGTATAACGACCCTACGTTATAGAGCTATGGTAACCTACGTCTATGCTCATACATAAGACCAAGAGGTCAGATAGTAGACGAGGCGGGTATGCAGGCGCATATCCGAGGGATATCTGATGGTCAAGATATCTCTAAGAACAGAAGGTACTTAAGGAAATGGTGTACCTAAGTAGTGGTAGTAACGTGACAATGTCCACTCTAGCCTAAGGATAGGACAGAAGGCCGGGTGAGTTTACCCTGTCTAAGGAAGTCACATTACCCTACCATGGAGACTGGTTTCATGTCACCATGGACATACTTACCCTACCTTTGGGACACTATTATCCTACCTTCCGTCAGAAACGTTCTCGGAAGAATTTCGGGAAATGTTAGGATTGTTTGTTACACAATGACGATCTACGGACACTTGTTTGCATTTTGATCGGAAGACTACGGGAGGAGCGATAGTGCTCCGAACAAGCTGTAACTTGGTAGAATTATTCCTAACAGGTACCTGCGGCCCCAGGGTTTGCCCTGGGCGTCATGGGCCAAAATGGGTAGAGTTGCCGTCTTACTAGTTAAATGGAGTTCATGAAGACATGTCCATAACACTGTATATGTCGCTGCCGTCCGTCCGACCGGAAGCTGTTCACAGGATATATAAGGGGGTGAAGGTGAGAAGGTCAGGTACCTTCTCCAAAAAGAACAGAGTAAAACGGACCAAAACTGACGGAGTTAGCGTGAGCTATCCGGAAGGGTCTCCAGAGTAGTCCCAGGTAGTACCGGAGACATCTGGGAAGGTTTTACACCAATCAAGCCTACACGTGCCCCTTTGCCGTAGGCTCTTTGTGGGTTGTTTGAAGACTCTAATAGCATGATACTTATCACGCTGAGTGGTGTGCCGGGGTAAGGGACCATGGGTAGCGCCCACGGGTCCCGCCACTAACACAGCTCGATGTGGGAGCGCTGTAGACCCTCTAAGTTCGTATTCAAGAAAGATAGAGCTTAGCCGGGAGACAGCTGATATCCACGGAAGCTTGCATAGGTCATAGCTCATGGAAAGAGAGTCATTTAGTTAGCTTTCCTAGGGGTCTCGACAGTCAGCCACTGACGAGACACCGATGCGCAGAGGTTTTCACTCCAGTAGGTGTATTGGTAAACACCTCGCAGGAACTGATATGCATATAGGAGAATTCTGCTAGAGTGCGCTGACACCTTAGCCCTTCGGGGACACGGTAAATGGTACCGGGGCAACCCTTACGGAGAAGGGCATACTCATGATAGTCGGGGTAACCTGATGGGAGAGTTTTTAGTATAAGTCTGACTACTTAAAGATTATACAAGAACTCTCCTACCCCAACAGAATCAACATCCTCTCGAGAGACTTTAATTGAGATAAGCCTGAGCTTAACGATATTAAGTTTTACCGTTTACTTTTATTCTTTACACTTTTGCATGAGCTGTGTTCGAGAGATTCGAAGTTTGGTGCGGTCGCATCCTCAGGAACCATCTACCTGAGGGAGCCCCGGTTACAAGCGGTTATCGCATTCGTGTCTGACTAGGTAGCCTTTTAGGGAAGCAGGAGAATGGAGTGATCGACTGAAGCCTGAAGGCTGTTCTCTCCTCAGGCTACTGCAAACTGTAGTCATGGCCCTCTGCTGCTCGTAGTAGAGGGGTTAGTACTGACCGTGCCAACGCCTAAGCAAGGCGGGGTAGGAAGAGGAGAAATATCATTACAAGGATGAAGGACTCCAACCAGAATGGAGCTGAGAGAATCAAGAAATAAATCAGGATCTCAAGGGAGAGGGGAAGCGAGCCTACCTCCTATAGCCGAAGCTAGATGGAGGGAGATGGGGGGGGTAGTAGTGCTAGACAATAAAAGCTATGATAGTAACCATGGCATTGGGTTTTCAATCGCTGGAGGTATAGTAGAGACAGAGGATTGACTTGAAGCTATGGATTTTTTTTTTTTCTTTTGTTTGACTCATTGATTATTTGTTTAGGATACAAAAAAGATATGGAGCGCTAGCTATGATGACAAAAAACCAATATCCCTCCTCTCGCCACAGGAAAAAGCCAACCCCCCAAGCCCCTCTAGTATGGAGCCAACCGCACATCTCGCCTCAAAGAAAAGAAACCCAAGCCCGGCTAGATGGATGAACAAGGAAATCCTAACTAAGAAGAAAGCAGGAAGGGCCAAGAAAACCCGCTGAGAAATCCTAAAAGAATAACAGAAAAGTTAGTAGCAAGCCACAGAGGGCCCCGAGGAGCTAGTCTACTCATTCAAGCGGGAAGCGATGCACAAAGTGTGCTAAGATAGGGGGCCCCCCCAGACCTACTCCAAGGAGGCAGTGCAATACCATGGAGGGAAGGAGGAGACCTGCCGGCTATGGGCGATAACCGGGGGGAGGGAAAGGTGAGGCAGTAGGGTGCCAGCTGATCTGACCGTAGGAAGAGGAGAGCGGAGGGGTAGACCCAAAGACCTTAAACATCGTCTATCAGTAATCACGTTCGTGTGTGACTAGACAGCCTCTTAGGGAAACAGGAGAATGGGGAGATAGACTGTAGCCTGTTGGCTGTTCTCTCCTACTGCAACTGTAGTCCTGGCCGTCTAACGATGGTGGTTAAGGGGTTGCCGACCCCAAGAAGGCTAAGCGAGACCAAATCAAGAGGAGGAGAGGACTCCCCATTACGCGTGGAGGGAGGAGAATGGGGGAGTAAGAAAGATTATCAACAGCCACCTAGGCAACGCAAAGCCGGTGTTTTACTGTGTCTCTCATGTAGTCCCTTGTTCTGAGAGAGATAGCGTCACTCTAGTGGAAGGAATTCCACCACCTGCCAGCCAGCCAAGGAGGGCCTCCAAACGACCAACCACCAAGGAGACAAAGAGTCCTGTGACAGCAGACCGAAGTCAATACCCCAGACATGAGAGGAGGGAAGAGCCCGACTCCTCTAGGCTGAAGCCAAAGGTAGGAGTGGGCGGGAAGGTGGTAATGGTTTCACGATGAAACTCATAGTGTTGAGCTTTTAATTGCTAGAGGTGTAGTAGAGATGGAGGATGGACTTGAAGCTATGGATTGTTTTTTTGTTTGTTTGACTCATTTTATTATTTGTTTATGGGACAAAAAGGCATATGGAGCGCTAGCTATGACACCTAAAAAACCGCCCCCACCGGACCAGGCCGAACGACAGAGCTAAAAAAACCCTCTGGGGTAGAAAAAACTACTACCGCCCAAAATCCTTCCCGTAGACAACGAACCAATGACCCCTACTACCAAGTGACAAAAGAAAGCGAGCTACC
>LN890970.1:242640-283597 GCA_900010015.1 Tuber aestivum | reverse complement strand
TAGCTTTAAGGGAATAATCAGCGACCGGAGAAGAGATCTTATCAATATATTCGTTCTACTTTACTTCTATCTTTACGAGCCTTCTTGACTATCTCCAAGACAGAAGATTACAGGGCCTAGTGTATACTCGCTTGACTTTAGAGTTACCTACCTCCTAACAGTATAGTACTTGAAAATTGCTTCTTATATAATGCTTGCAATATGTGGATATAGAGAACGCAATGTTTGGAGCCTTTATAACCTATCAAGGCAAGCTGCAATCTCTGAAAAACACAATTGATAATACTTTCTATCTAATCCTACTTAAATTCCTGTAAGTCATATATATGCATATGTAGGTTATATAACATATGGTACAGTTTTGAGAAAGTAATAAGAATCATGTTCATAAATTTTTTTTATTTGTTAAGTATGGTTCTAGCAGTCTATATATAATAATATCTTAGTTGATATAGCGGAGGGCATAATAGGAGACACAATGGAGATTCCTTGGCATAAAATTTAATATAATATCAGTATAGATTAAACTTGGTGGTAGCTTATTAATACTAAATTTTATGCCAAGACAATCCTGTTGGGTCACCTGTTGTATCCCCTATTATAATTATAAAGTCAGGTACACAACTCATGTTATCTTTGTAAAAACCTATAACTTGTAATCTAAGTCATATATAATATAACAAAATATGACTTACAATCATGAGTCACTAAACAAATAACTAATCATATAAATATCTATAACTCTTAAGTAAGTTGGGTGTAAAACAACTTAGTAGAAAATCTCAAACAATTTAACTTAATTAAATTCTTACTAAGTTGTATTTATGATATTATATCATACCTGAAATTTTGTTAATTAATAATTTTTTTATTCTATATTTCCAAGCTAAGGCCCTATTTGGCACGTCACTTTTATAGCATAAAAGTGACTTTTATAGCATAAATTTTGGCATATTAAAGTTTTTATATAGGGGTGTGTTCGGTAACTGACATTATATCACGATATATTTTTATTATCTCTATAAATTTTTATTGTATGTATTTCTTGTAGGGCTAGGTTTGAATCATGAAATATGATACATGTTATGACAAATAAAATGAAGAGTAATATTACATTATTTGTAGCAAAGAGCTAATAGATTATACATCATTCGAATTTGCATCATTCAACTATCAGCCATTTTTTATTATGAATGAACAAGAATCGGAAAACTTTCTGCCTCAGAGTAGCCATGAGCTCAGTACCTTCGACTCTGATGAGAGCTGTTCAGACTCTGATTCTCATATGTCTGAAACGAATGAAGTGTGCTCCCATAAGCATATCAATTTGCTTCAAGTTATCGCTAACGTCAAGGAGTATGTTGATCATCGATTTGAAGCAGTAAGAGTCCGTACCTCTATTCTAACCGGTAGAGCCTATACTGTGGAACTATTATCAGCAACTACCAGTAAGAAGCGCGTTCATGAGGTTCTTCGTATGTCAAAGCGGGTATTTCTGCATTTGTGCTGTTTGTTGGAACAGGGTAGCCACTTGAGAAGCACACAACATATTTTTGTGACTGAACAAGTAGCTATGTTTGTCTGGGCAGTATCCCACAATGCATCTAACCGTCAGGTCCAAGAAAGATTTCAAAAAAGTAGAGATACTGTAAGCAGGTAAGGATATTTGACATCTTACTTATTACTTTAACATTATACCATATTAGATAGTAATTGCATAGCTAATGTGTTCTTAATTAGATATTTCAACAGTGTTCTTGATGGCCTAGTGGAATTAGCCAATGAGTTTATTATGCTTCCACCCAATGAATGCTTGTATGAGGTTTAGCGCAATCCTAAGTTCTATCCATACTTTCAGAATGCTCTTGAAGTCATGGATGGCACCCATATCACCGCTCATGTCCCGAATACCATGCTCCCATGCTTTCGTAATCATAAGGGACAGGTATCGCAAAATGTTTTTGCCACATGTACATTTAGCATGTACTTTTGCTTTGTTTTGTCAGGTTGGGGGGGCTCCGCACATGATGGAAGGATTTTAGAGATGCTCTAGCAAAGGGATTTGTGATTCCAGATGGAAAATACTATCTGGAGGATGCCGAGTATGCTTTGAGCAATCATTGCCTCACCCCCTATCGTGGAGTTAGATATCACTTGCGTAAGCATTATCAGTCGCATAAAAGGTAAGTTGGAATCATAAGGGATTACAAGTGTACTACTTATTGAAATATAAGTTCTAACTATATTTCAAATAATGATAGGCCAGCAAATAAAGAAGAGCTTTTTAATCTCCAACATTCTCAATTATGAAATGTAATAGAAAGATCCTTTGGAATCTTTAACTGTCGGTTTTCTATCCTGCGAGGCCAACTTGAGTTCCCAATGGTTGCTCAAGTAAAACTTGTAGTAGCACTTGCTGGTCTTCATAACCTTATTCGTAAGGAATCTCCTGAAGCAGAGCGTTTTATGGATCAATTAAATGAACAAGGTTTGCATGCTAAATATTCTATTCATTCTGTGAAATATAAATATTCTTCCTGTAATACAAAGCTAACTATTAGACTATGAAGACCATACTCAAGATAAACTGGAGGGGTCGAGTGATAGACTATATGAGGGAGAGAGTGACCATGGGGATACTGATGATGAAAGTCAGGAGGAAGTAGTTGTGGAACAGGAACAGGCTTCCCCAGCTATGGGGTAAATCAGGAAGCAGATAGCCGATAAAATGTGGCAGGACTACCAGTTATATCTGGGAAGGCATGAGTTTCACTAAAGGGTCAATGTATGTAAAAAAAAAAGTTCCTATTTCTAATCTAGCTATAGGAAGAAAAAAAAAATCCAACTTTAAAACTGGTAAGCATGTATATCTACAAGTTATTCTATCAGTTTCCAATTTGATGCTTGATCCATGCATCTCTAACTACTCCAGGTGATAATCCAATAAACGCACAGGCCTTGGCCCTGTCCTTAAAGAGAGAAACTGCCTTGACCATCTCATCTACAGACAGGTTATCTGAATAGCAGTCCTCGAGGACTTTGATTGCTCTTTCATACTTTGAAGGCATTCCATGCTCCCCCTGATATACCATTTCATCCATTGTGTGAGTAAGTACTTTAGTGAGTGATGTTTGACAAACCTTGGTAGGTCTAGGTCGCTTTCTAGTTGGCGGAGTGATATCCCGAGAAGTATCAAGTGCAGGATCAATGGAGTCAGATAATGATCTCTGATGGCGAAGAGGATTTTGTTGTAAACTCGTAAGTGGAGAGCTATGCTCAATCAGATTCTCTCAATTTCCCAGCCCACTCTGGGAATCAATGTCAAGAACTCTTGACATATTCTCCACAGAATGTGATTGGGAAATTCCAGTGGTTCTCCTATGCTCCTCCTGACTACCTTCAGCTTGTTCAATCTGAGATTAAATAGTAGCAGTACGAGCAAACATGCTCATGGCTCGGACTCCAAGGAACAAGCTAGCTAGCTGGTTATATAAAGGAAAGCCTTTATGTCTGTACTTTGTAGCCTCTTTATGACGCTGTTAAATAATTCCGTATAATTAGTTTATAAGACTAGTATGCAAATATAAAGAGAAAAACTTACATCAAGATAAACTCTCCACACTTCAGTTGATGCAGTTGGCAAACCTCGAGCATCATCCCATCCAAAACCAGAATTTTGGCGGACTGCATGAACAATATCAAACTCCTTCTTAAGCTATATTGTTATCAGCTTATATATTCTCCATAAGAAAATTCAATACTCTGAGTAGAATTGATATTAACTTCCTATAACCTCCTTGCTTTTAGCTTGAGCAACTGTGAAAGGTTTGGTGCTAACTTCCTTATAGGCTGCATTGAGTTCTGCAACAATACTAAGCCAAACAGACTTTTTGAATCCATTTTCTCCACGTTCACCATTCTCAACATGTCTCAGAAGAGCTTCAACCAAGAACCTTTCACTATCTTCAACCCAGATACTATTTCCCATTTTTGTATCGTCTATTTCTCCTAACATTATCTGTTAGCTGATATAAAGTCAAGTATTATAGAGTACTAATAGTATGGGAATAAATAACTTGCCACAGGAAAAGGGCTGAATTAGCACCATAACAATAGAGAGCTGCAAGCAGCGGACTAAAGAGTTGAATGAATCGAAGTGGAATGAGAGATGTAGTTTGATGTATAGTTGGATGTGTGGTTTAATAGGTGGTGTTGCTGACTAGAAGATCTAGGAAGCAAATATTCAATTTTTATTATTATTTTTTTTGCATTTGCCCTAATGTTTATTTTATGACAACTGTTTCAGGGTTACCTATTGTTGTAAATCGCTGCCGAACACCTATATATTTTTTCAACACTAAAATTTTTTATTAGCATATATGCCATTTTCAACTTTTATTGCGATATATTTTTATTGGTACATGCCGAACAGGGCCTAAGACTACAGATACTATACTTATATAATACCCTTCTACCTGAAATTACCTAAAACATACTACATATTAAGAGCCAGAGGAGAGTCTTACAAAAGATAGTATATATGATACTACAATACTATGAGAAGAACAGGATGAAGCAAAGTCTAAATTTATATTTGAACTTACTTGTTAAGAATAACTACTGAGTGGAATTTGTTGTTCTGCTTCAAGTTTATTATTAAAAACATTTATTATACTTTCTTGCTAGAAGTTGTCTTGGTTTAAGATTGAGCCTGAGAGAAGATATAAATGGTTTCTCAAGCACAGATATTAAAGGATTTCTGAAGCAGCCTGTTAGCTCTCTTGGAAAAAACCAGGTCTGCAGCTACCTTCATAGTTCAGAAAAGGCAATTCACTTTTTCTTTTCACTATGTCCCAAATTTCCCCTCCGACAAGATTTTTTCTTTTGGCGATTTCCCTAACTTGCAATGCCACAGTAAGGGCCGTACGTAGGATGGTGCGAACGCCATCTCCGTAGGCCATGTTTGTCACCGGGCTGGCCCAATCGGACATCTGTGAGGCACAGCGCGTCACTCGCTAAGATTCTGGTGTCTACCAGACTAAGCTCTGGGATTTTTTACACCTGCGATTCTGGGAACGAATGATCTCGTTGAGAAGTAGTAGTTGATTCGTAACAGGATCTCATGCCCCCGTTTACTAGAGCCCCACGTTCTGCCAGGGACCCTGTAGCCATAACAAGGGAGAGTCTCCGAGGACACCACATTTGTAACAGGGCGCGAGATCCAGGTCTCTCTGACAACACAACTGCCACTCAGTTTCAGGCTGCCAATCGGTTGTTGGTTTCCCCTCGAGTGATGATCCCTTCACTTGCTTGTGTACTTGAGAATTAACTTACTAAGGGCGATGAGTAGGATGGGGTTATCGGTTTTGGTGGGTCCTTGTGTGACAATTCCTTTGTTCCTCCCGCATTGGTAGCTGAAGAAGGTTCCGGTTAGGTAGGATACGATACTTGCATAGTACTACAACTAAAGCTAGCACTGATACGCCACTACGATTTTCAAGACAGGAGCTTAGATTTGCTTTGCCGGGAGCCTTGTTGAGGAGCAAAACTGATTATTCTGGTAAAATCCCGCTGGTTATCAGCTTGCATCTCATATCTTCCGAGTGAGCCAGTTGCATTCCAACCTAGAACCCCACTTATCATTAGTGCAGGAGGAGGGTTAGTCAGGGCGAGATTATAACCGAGTTAAGAGGCTAGGTGGTTGATCCCACAAACATACGACCGGATCCCGAGCCACGTGCCGTACGATCGTAGAGTACATATCATTAGTCAGATGTTTGTTTTTCCTTTCATCTTCTCTCGGGAAGGTTTGCACTTTTACGGAAAGGAGCCTTACAAACACTAAAAGACACTACTGCACTGGAGGTCGGAGCCAAATAGTGAGCAGAATGGCATGCGACAGCCCAAGTCATGCTACCCTACTTCCCATTCAATATATTCTGAAGCTGCTAGAAAATCAAAAAATTGATCACAATGCAGAATCCTTTAAAAAATCTCCCCAGGTGCCAACAGATTATTAGAGAACCGCCGGGCGTTCTATCATGTGGTGTAAAGTTGAAACTTAAAAAAGGGCGAAGCCAGACAACTTCCAATACAAAGATGCTGAAAATGTTCCAAGGCTACGAGACCAACCATGCGTCCCAGACAATTCCTCAGCCAGTTTAGACACAGAGTTGCAGAGAGTAGGAAAGAAAAAAGGCGAGAATTGTTTCACATACGGATGAATATTTGGTTTCCGCTGCTTCACAAGATTAGTGGTTGGTAGATTGCGAACATGACTGTTGTCAACCGCCGAAAACGCTTTATTACTCATCTTTTGTGGTGCCATTATCATACCTGAGCATGCCACAAAACTCATCAGCAGCAAGGCAGGGAGGCAAGTTACATACTGTTGCTGGTTGAGCCTAGTCCAAACTACGTCAGAGGTTCAAGCAGTTCTCCTATGGAGGCCAATCCTGCAGCACGTAGGGAAAGCCTTTCAAGCCTCTTGAAGCGCAAGCTTATCCCCAGAAATCCCCGCAATATTGTATACGAAATCATTAGAGAAAGGGCAGTTCCCTGCACCTATGGACCCCTCAGGTCCCGCCTCCCTATGCAACCACAAGTTTCAGGATCTCGGCGCCCACGTTGCATACACCTCTGCCATTGCTTAGCCTCTCCCTGCTGGCAGAGATGCTAAGATACCTAGGGAAACATTGACCTCTACCTGGGCAATCACAGCTATCACCTAAGCTAAGGTCCTCATAATGTGAGAGTAGAAATAGAAGTGAAGCGGAAAAGAGAAAAACTGGAGAATAGGAGAAAGAAAAAAGCCATCTCTGCTGCTATTGTAAGTCCTATGACCCACTTCAAGCCCGGCCTTCTAAAAGAAAAGGCAATGAGAGAGAATTGCATGGGTGATCAATCTTTTCTCACTGCGTCCACCCCCACAGAATAGCACACACACCGGTAAGGCAGAGTGCACACAAAATTAGCCTCTCCAGCCCCATGGTCTAGTGCATCTTGTGCACCCAATACAAAGGTATTGGACAGTTGATCCAAACCTGAAAAACATGCATAACAACCCTTATCTTGTGCGAAAACAGCTCCCATAGCACTTGCACTGGGAGGTGACTTAATTCTTGGAAAAAAAAATATTCACGTGGGCCTTTTTGTTAGTCTCGGTGCTCGGTGAAGCCCGTGGCTAGGCAGGTACTCGTACCCTATATATCAATATATCATAGCTATGAGTGAGGCATCTTCCTATAATTCTATATATTAAGACCAAAAAGGAAAAACGCGTAGGTTTCAGTCTACGTTGCTGATAAGCTGAAGTGAGGTGGCGAGGGTAGTGCTCTCCCACTCTCTAAGTGCAGTTGGAGCTCATTTTTTTTTTTCACGTGGGGGAATATGCATTAGCCAACCTGGGGTAATGAGGGATTTGAGTAGGCATCAGCAGACTTCTAGGTAGTAGTTCTGAATACGTGTTAACACATTTTGCCCTAACTATGATTCTAGCTGCGTCAATACCCCAACCTTCTCCAGCAGAAAATTAATTGCAGTTACCCCCCCAAGTGATGGAGGGAAGCTTTAGTGACGATATCCAGTGAACCTTGTAGGGTCGGGGGGTTTTTTTATCTATAAGATTAGCAACAGTGGGGGTCAGGCGCACCAACCTAAATGTGGGAGTGAGAGATACGGTATGCCTAAAAAAACAAAGAGAAAATTCCCGAGAATAGGGCTTGGAAATATAGACTCCTATCTGTTATAGCAACGGGTGATTGCAGGTGAGCTAGATTCTAGGTCACCGGAATAGAGACGGTAATTGGGCGAGTGATCAGCTATGAGCACCGCTTCTACGCAGTAAACTATCGAATAGTGGGGAACAGCTATCAAAGACATAATAAAGAGCAGGGATTGGATGTCTACCCCATGTCTACTTCAGATTTGCACATAAAAGCCCCTACCGTGTTCCGGCTAGCCACTTGACTAAGATTAACCAATTCCATTATTGCCACCCATTCTCACACTGAGTGGTACAAGGAGCTGCTACCTCAGAGAAAGTAAGACTTTTTGGCCGAAAGACATCAATAATACGCAAACAAGGTGAAAAATCACATGAATGATCGCTAATATCTAATGGGTAGCAGGAAGACACCGATGACAAATGCAATGAGCATAGTGCATACCGTACCATACACACATCGAACAGGCAGGGGGAGAGGATGGAATGCCACATGGATTAGGGAGGAGAGGAGTACCGTAAGGGATCCCCAGCTCACACATGGCAGGCTATGATTTTCCTTTTAAGATGGGACGAATACGATAGAAAATAGGAAAAGCAGTCGCACTCGAGACAGGGTAGTATGATACGAACAAATCCCAGGAATAGCAATTAGGAATTAAAGTTTATAATAACCTGCTAACCTAGCGTTACATGGTCCTTAAAAATTTGACATATATATCACCAAAGTGCAGGAGCTCGGGTGTCTGCATAGTGCTTTTTTTTTCGTTGTTTTTTTCTCGAGCCATAGCTCTCCACACGCTGCTAGGAAGACTAATTCCAGCTTTGGCATCGACTATTCACTATGACAGACAGAGTCATTGACTGCCCGACGCCTGATGACACCCATCTTGGCAACGTTTTAGTTTT
Source organism: Tuber aestivum (assembly GCA_900010015.1). Classification (NCBI taxonomy): domain Eukaryota; kingdom Fungi; phylum Ascomycota; class Pezizomycetes; order Pezizales; family Tuberaceae; genus Tuber; species Tuber aestivum. The sequence continues at coordinate 274,965 of LN890970.1, read as the reverse complement.
CAATTGCTGCGTTGTTATGTTATCGATAGAAATCCCCAGCACTGCCGAATATAGACGTGCAAGAAAAGAAAAGAGCTAGTTATGAAACAAAATAAGGAAATGCATATTCACAAACCCCTGGTTAAGGTGAGGCTGTGAGGATATGCAGAGGACGTGGAGGTTGCTGATTTCGAGCTTCTTCGACAAACCGGTATGCAGCAACTAACATAGGTTGCTTTGTCGGATGACATTATTTTCCTTGCTTCTGGTACCCTCGGTCTCTTCTCCTTGAAACATGACATCAACTAGATGTGCCCTAGCCATTTGCTCCTAATGATTGGTGCAACATAGAAGCTTTCTTCTTTCTGCATCTTAGCGAATTACCTTTTGGCAGAGGCATACCGTACGAGTACTTTTTCTGGGGGAAAGGTTACACGGGGTGGGATTGATTTCATCCGATGTGACATATACCCACTAATAGTGCGGCAATCTTACAGAAATCCCCAACACGCTTTTTTTTCTTTTCTTTCCCCCGGACATTGGATTACCTACTAACCGTGGCGTATATCAGACACTCCGTGCAAGTGATACAACGCTTCATCTTCGTACTATACGTGTGTACGAGTACGGGAATGGTACGGCAAAATATACATACCGCGAATGTTGAAAATCCCCATGTCCACAGCCAAGCCTATCGATGCGCATCGTAGTAGTTGCACTGCCGCGCCGTGCAGTACTCGCCGACTGCCGTTGTGCCAGTACCGGAAAATCTCAAACCCACATCTACCCATTCCCTTTAGGATTTGATTCAGCCTGCATATATCGTACTGGAGTGAAACAGAAGTGCCGAAATGGTCTTTCTTTTCTTTTTCTTTTCCTTGCTGTTGAGATGAACTTGGATCAACGAGTTGCCTTAGTTCCTCTGGTAAAGAAAAAAAAAAAGAATCCCCCCCCACAAACACTCTCCATTGTGTGTTGTGCACAAGGGCCAGCTGGCAGGCAGTTCGCTTCCTAAAACTTTCGGCGCTACACATGGATAGCGAAACACTTTAGGACATGTCTTTGGTGTTGCCCCGGGTTCGATAGAGACCCGACTCACCTTGCTGGCATAGAATAGGAGGGACGGAGGAGGATAGGGGGGGCGTGGGACATGGGGCGGATACTGGTTGTTATTCCCATTTGTGAACAACAATTGGCTAGTCTAACCTATGAACTCTACAGCAACATCTTTGGTTAGCAAGACTGAACCTTACCACCTCTGCCCCCTTACAAGAAACTTTTATTGGCAATTCCAACTTACTAGTCCCACAGCATACTTAGACAGGCCCTGTTAATGGGAGAGGCTACCTCGAAATTTGTACTATACACGACTACGCGCTATTCGTGGAAACCTGTGATCACCACCCGGTGGGGTGCTCATGTGGTAAGTCGCAAGTTGCGCCCTGCGGGTGCCGCACCTTTTGTTGAATTTTTGCCCCATACCTCGGCACTGTACCACTCTTTAAAAACAAAATAAGACCTGAGTCCCGGCTCGTAGTACCCTCGAGAAACGCTCCCACGGCCGGGCCCGGGATTACCCGAGCGGTAAATCTGAACTAAATGTCGAGGGGAGAGGGGCACAGACAATAGTCTAACGGAGAGGGGAGAGGTTGAGCGTTCTGCCTGGGAAAATGGGTTTCGTAAGGGTAGGGTCTATACGTGCATCGCGATAGCAAGAAAAAGAGAGCAGCGACTAGAAAAAAAAATAGACGTAAAAAAAACAAATCTGCCCTCGGGAAACGTAAACATAATTAGACAAGGATGTCTCAAGTAATGGGTGGTATCTTTGCTCTGGAATATCACCAGTGGTATCGGCGCAAAAACGAAATGAAAACCATATCGCAGTGGGTCGACCGAACAAATTTATTGAAGGGAGGGGTGGTATTGATATATTTCATATGCGTTGATGGTTGAGCAATGTCTCATATGATTGGGTTGAAATCCCTTTGGCCATTAGGGCTTTATTCGATATCTTCCGGCCACCTAAAGGGCCCAGATCCGAAGTAATTAATTGACCGCTTGCTTGTAATTATTGCGCCATACCTACTCGTCGAAGCAGGAAACATGAAGTAGGCACCAATTGGCACCTTTAAATAATTGGTCGCAGCCCGCAGTGTGGCCTGTTGAATCCAAGTTTTTTTTTTTTTCCCCTCCTCTCCCCCTCGCTCTTCTTCCCCTGTGGTACCTGGTAGAGTATCTTTGCGTGCATTGATGAGAAACCTGTGTAGCGTGAGTGCCCTCTCTTTCTCTTTCTTTTGGCGAGCTGGCAATCGCAAAAGCTCTTGTTGTGTCCTACATTTTTCCCGCACACCAAAGAGGGACTCTTCACCCTTCCTTTTCTATCAGTGCAGCGATAGGCAGTTTTAGTATATATGTCGCGAGATTAATGCAAACATACGTTTCGCCAAGATCATTGCGAATCACTCGGATCTCTAGGCACTTTCTCTCGCGGGAAACCTGAAGCCGAGTATGTGGGAGTTACCCATCATCGCACACCGGTCCCACCCTTAGTGTTTAACACAATCGCAGGAGTCTATTAAGAGCGGGAAGCTACAGTATTGGTGTCAAGTGGTAATCAAGAGTCCGGATCTGTGGTGTTGAGGTGCATTCAGGTTTACTGCTCACATCTCGTGTTTGCCCGCACACCGCAATCCAAATTTGATACTGATATCGCCGGGCATTGTTTTAAATTAATTCGGACACACGCAAATGCCGATAAGGCGGGGTGAAGAATTCAACCAGCAGGAGATTATTTGGTCAGAGTGTGCCAGTTCTGAAGCTCTCTATTCATCTATACAGAAAACATAGGAAAAGCGAATTACTTTGTACTTCTGCCAGCAGCAGTTTGGGAGTAGATTTACAGAACCCCATTGAGCCTTCCTTGGGGTAATGCCTCTCCTTAGTTTTCCATCTCCCTTCTTCCCACAAGGACCTCTCATGCACTATACAAAATAGAAGAAAAACCGCCCTTTGAAAAAGCCAAATGAAAATCAAACCCCCGCCCAATCACCTATCATCCACACAACCCAACTGCACATCTAACGAGTGAAGCGAAGATGTCCTCCCAGAAATATCTTCAGTGTCCCAAGCGCCCTCCATTACCGCCTTGTGTCGTCCGGCCAAGCAAGCATCCGCTTCATCTTCCAAAGCAGTGCTGACGGAGGAGTTTCGGGGGGCCGTCGATGAGTAACCATACTGCGGAAGCCAGAGCAGCGAGCCCGGGTATAATCGCAGAGCTGGGTTCACTTGGCAGCCGGCGCAGAGGGGTACGTAAGGTAAAACTTGGTGGTTTATCGGGAGCACGCTGGAAGGCGAAATCTTTGAGGGGTCGAATATGTCGGACCCCCGGCAGTAAGGCTGATATGCAGGACCAGTCCAATCTGGAGTCTGGAACATTGGGGGTTGCTGCGAGCTCATTGCTGGGTCGTTTCTACCCTTCTCGTTGATACAATTACTTGCGAAAGAGATTAGAGTCGAGTCGGGCTCTTGTTTGAAATATTGTTGATGGGTCGATGTGCGGGATTGTGGTGATTGGGTACCGGACGGCATGCAGACATAATCCCCTGGGAAACAATCTCTATCCCCGGGAGTGCCTATATGGTGATAAAGCGGCGATGTTGGCAGTGATACAGGCGATCGCGAGCTGGAGGAGCTATCATGAGCCTGGATTGAAGTGTTTATAGGCGTGGTTGGGATGCGATTGCCGTTCGGTCGATGTGAACCCTCGAGAGAGGTACTGCTAGAGCGTCTTTGCTTTGAGTTGCTAACCACAGAGGCTTTTCCACGTTTCTTCTGCTCCCGATTGTACTCGCACTGCAGTCCAAAAACTAATGAAAGGGAAGGGGAAAAGTCAGATTAATACCTCTCCCTAAGATCGAAGCTCCCCAAGGGGAAATAGCTGGATGGTGATCTCACCCAAACAATGCTCACATGGCTTTTGCCCATCGCACTTGGTGCGGAGTTGGTTGCATCTATCGCAGGCCCTGGAGACCCTCTGTCTGGTTCCCATACTCCGCCGGGTTACCATGCTCGGATCAACGTTTTGTGTGTGATGCATTTTTTTTTTTCCTCTCGATTTTGTCTCTTTGTTGGGATATCGTGAGGTGGGGTTATCGGTAGGGGTAAAAAAAAAGTTCGATGTTCAAGTTCAATGGTCTCGGGCGATACGAACGCTTTTTCAAGTGATAGTGGAAGAGTGGTCTTCTTGAGGGCCACACCCATGTAGCTACTAACAGCAATTAATACTGGCCTGTTGAAATCGACCCCACCACCCAGCGCACCTCCGCATTTTAATGCGTCATCTTGGTGTACTCGTATGGGCTATTTTGTCACCGAAGGGTTTACCACCGAAGGCAAGTAGCAAGTAGGCAGGTCGGTTGATAGCCAGGCAAAGGCGAGCAAAGCATGCTAAGCTGGCCAAGCAGATAGCGGAGAGAGGATGTTCTACTGTTGTAGGGCTTCAAATAATTCTTTGCTTAAAATTTATTCAATTGGCCCAGGAAGCCAAAAAGGGGATGGCTCAGAAAAGTAAAGGATCAGCAACCCCTGCTAATGGTGGCGCGCATTTGGTGTGATGGAGGTTTATTTTTCTGGTGCAAGCAAAGGGACATACATGTGAGAGGCTCATACTGCTGCATGCGCGAGTAATCCCTCTCGGTCCCCGACAGGCACTAGACAGCCAAATGATGGCCTGAGAGGCTTCTGCACGCAACATGAATTTTCACATAGATGGGTTGTCTTGCCCACCTGAATGGTTCCCATCTTCTCGAGAATCTTTTATGTCTTTGCTGTCCCTCGGAAACTCCAATGATAAAAGGATCTCCCCCTCTTCCCCAAATTGTTCAAAAACTTACTTCAGTGCCCAGCCCACAGCTGCTCGAGTAGTTACAACCCTACCGTTGTTGATAGCTACCGTATGCAGCTGCACCTTAAAAAAGTTAAGCTCTGTGTATTCCTTGCAGAAGATCTGTTTGGTTTGCGGATGGGTGTAACATTGGTGAGGAAAACCTTTATGATCGGGTCAGGTCGGGGCTTGCGGCATGTCGGGGGGCCAAATAATTTGGATCAGTATAGTAGGCTACTAAACCCCATTCCCGCCCACCCCCCTCCCCCTCCCCCTCCCCCTCCTTCCTTCCGTTCCGGTTTGCTCCCTATACCTGAATGGCCAGAACGTGCCTCGAAACTTACATAGAAGCTTTGCACAGTAGCTAAGAGTAAGGTGCTATATAAGTTGTTTTAACTGAAGATTAAAAAAAAATTCGCTCTTTTCTAATTGCCCTCAGGATAGTCAATTCACTAGCTCTACCGCAGCAATTGTTTATATTCTCATCTGGGACCGGCAAGTCACTGGCCAGTACCGAAGGGTAGACTGCACCCCCCCCCCCCCGAAAACGAAAAAAAAAATTACCGCCAAGCTTTCAGGGATCAGTCAAATCACTCAAGCCAGTGAAGAGAGAGAAAGAAAGAAAATGGTAGCATTGAATGACCCACCGGTAGCCAGACGGGTGTTTCCATGTGGCTCAGAATGGCAGTATACCACACAAACCCAAACAAAGAGAGACCTCCATAAGTACTGTACAATCTAATATGTACTCGAGTACTGTACATGCTACTGTATCTCCCCCAAGCCAGCTCATAGAACCCACACACACCTCGCTCTAAGGAATTGTCTTCCCTCCGGACGAAGGGTCGTTACAATGCGGGGCGAGTATAACACTCGAAAGAAAATGATTTAATACCCCCCCCCCTCTCGTATTCCCTAGTAATAATAAATAAATAGAAGTAAACCGAGAGTTTCGGTTGCCGATACCTAATCTAGAGTGGCAACGTGGATTTTTTCTACTTTGTAAGAGCCGAGTTTTTTTGCTGCGCGATTTTCACTACAAGACTAACCTACCCCCAAGAATCAATCATGAAGGAGCACTCGGCTGAAAGTTGATTCTGACTTGAGCGTGCGTCGACTGGTATGGGGAATCCCGAAGGAAGAGGTTATCAGTTATGGAGAGTGCCCAAGTCTGGAGAGGGCTTCCTTATCTTGCGAAACAATTACCTACTTTTTGGAAACCCTCCCGAGCCTTTCTTGCTCCGTTTTTTCCTTCTTCTTTCTCATTCGCTCTGCCCCCCCCCCCCCCCCCCTTGTTTTTTTCCTTGCCTACAGCTATGCCCTACACTTGGTTGGGTTGGAACTGGTAGTGTTGTTGATTGGCTCCAGGGAATGGAGGGGCGAACCTTTAGAATGGCTCTACTGCATATGTATCCTCCTCCAAGTAGAGTACTCGTGCATGCCAACGGATGCAAGTCAGAGAGCTTGACGGAAAAACCTAACCCTGTTTATCAGTCTATCCCACTAGACATTCTCGCAAATAGGTGCTGTAAAACTATGCTACAAGTATCCGCGAATAAGAACTCGGCTAACTTTCGCTTATTATTTGTTAGAGCGGTTGGCGGCTTGCAGGGAGTAAATCTGGAGGGGGAGGGAAGAAACTGCCAGACCCCCTGAAGGAGAATGATGAACTTATTCCTGCGATGTATACTCGAGTAGACTATCTTATTTTTAAAATAGATAACCCTTGGAGGGGGTCGTACTCATAGAGGTGGTGGTGGGGAGTATGTGGTTTGGGGTCGGTTATATGTCCTGATTCCGTACACCCAAACAGATTATTATTTTTTCTCTCCACCTTTCTCAAAAAGCCTGAGCACAGTACCCCTCACAAGTTTTACGCTTGCATGCAACTACGAAGTCTTTGCCATCGACACACAATAACGAAAACAGCAAGAGGTGGTGGGGGAAAAGCGAGGGGATAATTGATAAAAGTAAAAAATAAAAAGAACAAAAAAGATAACGAGCGGCAGGAACAGTGGGAAAGAGGAAAGAAGGTCCAATCAATTTTAATAGTGATACCGCAACCAATACCACGCTATCTAGAAACTCGTGGCCGGTTCGAGAAAGCGAAAGTGATGCTTTGAGCTACTTCTGCCACAGAAAAAGACATATCATACCTGCATGGCATGCGGCATCGTAGGATAAGGATAAGCTTTCGGGGACCCACTCTCATTTACCGAAACACAGAGTGCCTGATGGAACGCCTAGTGATTTGGGGCCGCCCGGTTCTTTACGCGCGCTACCGTAGGCATCTCTGTTGACTTGAGACACCATAATGTTAGTGATATTGGGTAAGGGAGAGGGAGAGGGAGAGGGCAAAGGAGCAAAATACCTGTTACGATCTTTCGGCAGCTCAAAATGGCCACATGCCCCTTTGGCCGGCTTGGGATCATAGGGATTTGACAGCCCCGGAGCCACATGCAATGGGAAGGCATCAAGCTGGTGCAATTTCAAACGGTACCTACGTTCGCGACCCCCCATGGAACTCGAATGTCAAAAAAGTGCCCCCGCTCTCTTCTGTCTGCAATGTCATTTAGTTAACACACGGACCTCGACATACACGCGATATATAGCCTATCTACCCAGCGAGCTCTCAGTATTACTTCTCCCCGTTTACTTACTATTATTGCATACCTACGGCCTTACAGGAAAGCTCGAATTCAGAGGTTGTTTCTGATACCATATGCCATATATGCCATATATCGCATATATGTAGGTTTACTATATTGAAATAACCCCGAGATGGGTTGCGTGATTCTCACATTTTCTTTTCCCCGGACCCCCAAACAACATCGTGAAGCCGAATATGAATGAGAGTTAAACCAGGAGATTATCTTTGTCAGGGTGCCATTCGAGTCCGGACGGTAGATATCTAACATATACTTTGAAAAAGCGGCAAGTTAAAGCTGGAACCCTCAACGAAACGGACCGGTTTCTTCCAGGCCGCTTTTGCTCCCCAGATTCACGTGATAGTTATACCTACCAGCCACATTCTTCCAAAACTATCTCCAAATTGTTTGGGGGGGTTTTTTTTTCTTGGCCAATTTTGTGATTCCCGGGACGTCCAGCATGGGAATCTACCGTACTGTGCTGTCGATCATCCATTGTGTCTCGGGTATCGCTTTTCCAGAGCGAATGATCCCAAAGCATCATGTGAAGAAACCCTCGTGCAAGCACTGACAATAACATAATCTGTCGGTCTCGATTTGAATCTCTGCGTCAATTGCATGGGTCCTTTTCGTAATATGCTTATTTCCTCTGTTGTATTTTTGGAGTATCATTAGACAGTGCCACTAAATAAAAAGGAAAAAAAGTGAAGTGAAACGCAAGTAGTGAAGTGGGACCGTCGTAAAATAAAAGCTTCTGACGATCGATCTAGTAACCTTAATTTCACCTGCGGACTTCTGAGGCGGAGTGATGGCATTCCTTATTTCCCCCTTGCTCATGCTGTAGCTTATGTAGATGAGGAACATCTTGTGTCCGGTACTTCCTCGCTGACCCTCCGAAGTTAAAGGTCTCTCCTCCGTAAAAATGGCCATGGTGAAAGCTTTCAAGGAAGCTTCCGTCTCCCAAGTGCTGGAAAATTTACCGTCCAGCAACCGGTCGGAGGCATTCCGAACGGCCCTGATGCCCGACACCCCTCCGAACGGGGTTTCCCGCGGCGAGTTCAAGGCTCCACCTGCACCGACATTCTTAGACACCGGGATGCCAGAAACGTAAGTGCAAGGTCTAAAGCTCGGTGAACGCGGAGTCGAGTACCTGCGTGTCGAACACATTGGTGAGCTGGGTGTCATCTCGTGCGACCGCTTAAACGATAGTTTACGGGTCGGATTTGGTCCTGATTGAATAGGGACGTTACTGCGTTACCCGAGTACCTTTGCCCCTTGCCTATTACGCGATTGGCTCCTTTGCTTTTACTATTCGGACACTCTGGGGGTCACTGTGCAGTAAAGTGCGGTGGGGTTCGTTTCAGCACCACAAAGCAAGCCGAAACCGTAAATAGATCGGAATGGTAAGGTGAGGGTGATTCCGCGTGTTCTAACGCAAGTCACCCAGAAACACTGCTCATCGGACCAAAGCCCGATATTATGGCCTGGAACTATGTCATTGGCAGCGACTGTATGAGGAATATTCGTTGCAAGGGGAAAGGGAAGAGAAAAAATGTGAGCGCTGAGAATGATTGTTGCGCAAGACCGGATTCCCGATCAAAAGCTTATTATTAGTCAGTCAGCCAGAGAAGCTCTTGGCCGGAGATATTCCCACCACTCCGTCCCGGCGCCGAAAAGAAAAAAAAAATTCAGCCCCCAATTTTCCATCTCGCGGGAATTAACAAACTCACCGCGATTTTCGAGGGAATTTGTATGCATCTGAGACGGATAATCTGCACGCGGGGCGCCGAATTTTCAGAGGTTGAGGTGCCCACTAGGATCTCAAGCAAATAAATGTCCGAGAGAGACATTCGCCGGGAGCAGTGCAGCCCAGGGCAAGGTTTTTTGGCCATTTACCTGAAGCCATCTCAGTGATGCAGCAGCCTTACTTCTAGGTGGCGTGAGGAGATTTTACCACCGGGATGTCTTTTTTCCCTCAACTTGCGGTATGTCCTGGCACTAAGTTATGTGCAACAGGGACTACCAAATAAGGGTCATTATGTGTCACTCGGACATCGTCCGTATATTGCTGGTCCACAAACATCGCACCCTTAGGAGGGCGAGAAGATGAATGGAAAAAACTCCCACCGCCGCTGCCACCTAGTCACGTTTTCTCCTCCTGTGTTTCTGAGATTGACTCTAGGAGGCCTATTTCATCGGTTTCTCCCCAGCTAATCGGAGTTCGCCGCCTAGAAAAATTAAACTATTGATGGGCGAGGTCTGTAGCAACTAAGTAAGTTTATGGTCCGACTCCGGAATATGGGGTCGCCACTATAGTTTGTCACGATAGAGCGGGGGGTTTGATTCGGAATAAAAGGGTATCAGTTTTCGCCATGGCGAGGCCAATTGTTTGGATTCCTCTGTTGACCAGCCCCTGGGGTCCAGCGGGGGCGGCCACTGCGGGGTCCGCGGCGAGTTATATAAACTATAGCTAGTATTCTCCGTCACGTACCCCTCATACCGTTCCGTGTTTTGCTCATGTACTCTTGTGGAATTTTGTGAGCCTCCTCGGGGATTGCACTCTGAGATTCTAGTATAATTAGAATCCATCGCCTCATATCTCAGCATACCTTCAACTAAAGGCGGGAGGAATGACAGGAAGCCAAGATCTGTCTATGCTTATTGACGGATAGTGGTGGCGGGATCGTCAAAAGGGGTTGGGGCTATTAAGCCAGTAGGTCTGATTCAACATGCTTCTTGGACGAAATAGTGGGGGGACGTCAGCTTCTAGGTATAACAGTAGAGAATAGGATGCATGGCTATATCTTGCCTCGATGGCTATACAGATATGGGCCTTTCCACTTTTAGCAAGGCAGAGAACATATCGTATAAACTCTTGGAATCAACCATCTCTGGATTCGGGGACAGATTTCCTGCGAAGGATTGTAGTTTTTCTAACACAGTACAAGATCACCCCATCAGATGTGTTGAATCTCATTAACCAGTATTTGAAATCCCCTTCATCTATCAAACTAAGCTATCGTACGGCAGGGCTGTCTCAGATATTGGATTACGGGATTTTTTCACTGCAGAGGGTTTTATTCTATAGGTAATGGTAGCTGTTAGAAAGGCTAGGTGAACAGCAAGGCCTAGGCTTATGGAAACCGTTCGGGTATCATACCCTCATTGGCAGATCACAATTTCTCACTGGGGCTTTACATGGAGGAAAAGCGGAGTAAACGAAGGGTATTTCACGGGCCTCTTGTGTGATATTGCAAACAAGGTCATATGAAACAACCTAGAGTGGAAGACATACTTGTGTAACACGGGGAATAACCATCTATGATGAAAAAGCGGGGTGGTGTCTTATAGCATCTACCAGTGCACCTCTCTCCTAGATTGATGATTGGTTCAATGCTACCGGAAAGGGCCTACGCAAGTCTAGGATGAGCGGATGCCGCACAGGGCAATCCATACACTACTCCGGGAGGCAGTTTAATCCACTAGAGAAACACGGGATACCGGCCGTAGTGAAAGCGATTATGTAATGAAGGTTCTAGACAAAAGTGACTACGCCATAGAGAATCCAGAACCCGTCCAAGGCAAGAATATTGCCAAGCTTTGCTCTCACCGAAAATGTGAATTGAGGACCCCGGCGATAGCTCAGGGATATCCAGGGCGAGAAGTTCACTGGGATTTAGACCTTCTGGCTGTATCTGGGTTTCGACTAACGAGTGGCCCCATATGAAGCTTGGCACCGATTTTTAAAATTATTGATCACCGGTACCAGTGCATATCTAAAGCCAACCACTATTTTATGACTAGCTATCCTTGAAGCCGTTCCCCCATTTTAGTCTATCAACCTGAATTCTCTTACAAGAAGCCTATGGAAGATTTTCGTGCATCGATCAGAGCTCAATGGAGCTTCATTCTCGAGCCATACATCAACTGTCATTATGGTTTTCTGCACCGGGAATTTTTCCACATGCATCGGTAGCGATAGGGAGTTTTGCGGGGGCGCCAGTGCTGTACTTTAATTAGCCAGCTGTAGACGTGTGGATCTGCGGATATATACGAGTAGGGTAATTATAATCTAGGATATACGTTTCATATCCCGGCGGCAAGCTCTAACAACCCTCTCTTTCTGCTAGATCCCCAAAGTGGAGGTTTACCCCTGGATGGCCGTTCCTCTATTATGGGCTTTTGGAACCGAATTCAACTTTTTGGACTGACAAAGGCGGGGGTCTTTCGGGATTCTAAAGACCAATTGTGAACAGAATATCTTGGGATTTTGTATTATGGCATCCAAACCTGCCAGCCTTCTCCTAGGGGATTGTTTTCATTGCGGGGACCGACAGGGAACCTACTATTGGATATGGCTTATTTTCTGCTTTTTGGTCGAGAGGATTTGGGTTTCAGCAAAAATACACCTCTAGATTTTTTTTTTTTGATTTTTTTTCTTCTCTTCTCCCTTGAGAAAAAGTGATGTGCTAAAACTTGGCATAAAGTATTTCCCGAAAAAGCAAAAAAAAAAAGCAGTAGAGAATGAATGTGCCGTTCTTGTTAGACCGCGCACGGCACAAATAACTATGTGCTATCCAGTGTATTCGCTGAGTGCAGATGGAGTACAAAAAATCCCGCTTCCACTGGTGGATGCTCAGTGTTAGTCAGACTAGTTCATTTGTTTGTCATTGCCAACAAACAGAACTTTCAGGATACCTATGGCTCCGAACTGCTGTTTTCTTTTTCTTTTTTTCCCTTCCTCCTTTCCCCCCTTTTTTTTCTCGCTGGTCGGCGGCGTGTCCCAGTCTGCATATCTTAGTACGGGTTGTGGCTCGTCGAGGAACAGGGATTACTGCAGAGTAAACTCACCGAACTCGCAGCTGAGAGGATAGAAGCTATTCCGAAGCCTAGTACATTGCAGCCCCTCCCATAACAAAATTTACCAAGATTTTTTTGTGGACTTGTGTACGGTATGGTGCACTGCTGGATGTCAACGGCGGTGGTGTCGGTGCTGCGCTGGGAATTACCGGATACGATGCGGCGAACTTTCCGCCTTGACTTCGCTCCAGGTTACAGGACTGGGGTATCGGGAGTTTATTGTGGTTTTTTTTTACTGTGGCTTGAGCCCTAGATTATCCACCTTATCGTGGTGCATCATGCGCGATCACCGATGCTGGTATCAGGATTTCTTGGGGCCAGTGATGAATAATACCATGCCGCGACCGCGTGTACTCGAGTACTCGTACATTATCATACACAAATTAACCTTATGGGTTCTTAGGGTGTTGGCGTTTTTATCGTAACGATTGACGTCCTGGTAACTGCTTATCTCGGCGGAAATGTTCCAATGCGGAAATAGAGAACCAGGGTGATTCTGCAGTGTCTTCCACGAATGTCATTATCTCTCACTCGTATTACGGACCCACCCAATCAGTTCGGCCACCCATCCCAGGTGGATAAACCTTACAGTGTTTAATATCTGGTGCCGTTTTGCCACGTCCACCAATCAGCGCCTCATTGTTAATTAAATTCGTCCTCCCCCTTCGGTTGAACTACCGCAACTAGGTTTAGTAATATCGTAGCCCAACTCCCGAAGGTTGTTGGAGCTTTTTATTAAGTCTTGCTCGACTAGGGTGTTTCCCCAGACCGTATCAAATAATACCCTTGCCATTTTGCCCGTAAAAATTCGCCTTCACGACCCCGGAAAATCTTACAGCACTTACGAGTCAGGATGTATCCGGGTTAGATCTCTTCCAGAAAATGGCTGGTAGTTATCCGGTGATAACTTAGAACCCCGCGCAATTTGTTGGCTAGGTCAGGTCGCCCCCGTGGGGTGCTTTATGCTTGGAGTAGAAATACCCAATCTTAAAGCGCAAGCGAGTGAATACCCCGGCAGTGGGATCGGGGTGGTTAGAGGAACGGTAGTTTTCTGCCGGAGCACTAGTGTGACTCTAGACTTAGCACCAAGCTCTCAAGCACTAGTACTTACTCGAGTACAGAAACTGAAACCTACTGAGGCAGAACAAATGAGGCATCTATAATAATAGAGAAAGTGTGATAATATGCTCTAGGGTGGGTGTGGACCGTGCCGGGCGGTTAGGAACGGGGGAGGCCTGATGGGGTAGCAATTTGAGTAGGGGAGTTGAATCTCCAATATTTCTCATGCAAAAAATGTACCATACTTCTTTGTATATTCAATCATAGTAGAAAATTTGAGCTATCTTGCCCTTTATATCAATCTATTCTTACTTTCTCTTCCAAGGCAGAAATTAACTAGTCATCAACCTATATAAAATGACAGCTGATTCTCTCCATCATAGTAGTAGTCGAAAATTAACTTTAGAGTGTTAAAGGCCTTAGTAGCAGTCCAAATACCTTTCTGTCAACCTTCCTTTAGGGACTTAATTATAGCGGAAATGCATATCTCATGACTAGGATTATAGAACTTCTTGACTGTTGGTATCATGGTGCAATTTGATAGCCACTATGAGGTCCTTGAATGGGGTAAGCACCTTGGCACATTGCCTCACTTTAGTGTGATTTCACCATTCCGCTTCCAGGTGATGTCCTAGTTTCACGTAATTTACGTTAACACCTAAGATTCTAGCTCACAAGATGGTCTTCTCTCTCATCCTCGCCAGTTTCATATACCATTTATAAATTAGAACAAACACCAACCCTCACTCGACGAAATTATTGATTACTCGGACGACAAATCCTCTCAAGCAAAGTCGATATTACAGACGCCCAAATATTGTGATCAACCATAACAAGTTTTTCTGGAAACGGCCGAACTGCGCTTTGCTAGAAGGACGCGCTCCCTTTCCCTTCGGTAGCCTTTTCACCGAGATGGACGATTTCGCCACAATTTAATGTGAGAGGATGGCAGACACCGGAACGATATATTTTCCCAACCCCTTCTTCGAAACTGTCCCCTTTAGTGGACAACCCTAGGGCTCTGTAGCGGGTCATCACATGGCATCACTCGCTCATCTCACTCCAACCTGGAGTTCTTACATATATGGCTATGATACCCACAGAATAACACCACGAGCCGAGCCGAAGTGAAAGCTTTACCATTCCGTGACTCAAAACTGGGCTCTGAATCGGTCATACGGAACTTTTTGGCCCCGTCAGTGGAAACCGCCAACTTCTTCGGGACAGTCTTCGCTTATGGGAACGTCCAGCCATATTCTACCGTGTAGTTAACTCAGCTTTATTCCTTCGCGTTGGACTTCTAGCCCAGCCGTTGATCCTACCCAACGTCAAATACTTAATACTATATTTATCCCCAAATGCCCAGTGGGAGCGCAAAGGGCAAGACACCAGCTACCCCACGCACCATGTTGCACCAGCATCAATTCTCTCTATTGCCACCCTTCCGCAAATATCAAGAGAGGTAGCATGCACTGAACTCGTCTCAGCCAAGCATAGAAACCGACAGTATCTCGTCTCATCCGGCCCTTTCCTCAGGACTGAAACCAAGGCATGCTGTGATGTAGGACTGGGATTAAGAATCAATGCAATCTCGCCGCTCCCGAGAACAACACGATCAAACTCTTCCCACTCCCTAACAACTCTCCTCCATTCCTCATCTGTCCTTCCCATCTTTGCCCCCGCTGAACTCAGATATATAGTTGGATTCCCTGGATCCTCTCCGAGAACGAAATGATTGCTGAGGTTTTTGGGCGGGCTGATGGAGAGGAACCGCAGAGCAGGGAAAGTCACATATACCCCGTGTGAGTCTCTGGGCGCGTCGAGACCTTTCGCTGCCGCGATCTGTGTCGTTTGCTGGAGGAAGGAGAGGGGTGCCCAGCGGTATCCGTCCATTTGCAAGCGGGGGGCTATTCGGAATATTATTTCGGCAGGGACAGTGTCTATGAAGGAATAGAATATTGCCATGCGCTCCTCCGCATTGTCCGTTGCTACCACTTTCGATACGTCGTGGCCCAACACTGCGGTTAGGCAGATAGCCTCGTCAGATTGCCGACTAGTGGTTCGGTAGCGCAGAGCTCTGCTTAGAGTTGAGAACATGAAGGAAACAGATCCCGTCAGCGGCAAAGCTAACAAGAGGCTCCTGATAGCTGTTTCCGAGTGGCAAAGGCTTATGGGGTCCGCGCAGAGTGAGTGGAAGGTCACCGGTCCCTCGGAAAACTGAATCTGCAACTTCTCACAGTTGGGATGGAGATTGGACACCACGGCCTCCTGATAAGTCCACAAGCGGCGCATCCAGGCAGAGCAAAGTAGACGAGTCGCCTTCTCAATACGACTAGCGAAACCAGAGGCGCTCATCAAGTCCTTGTCCACAACCAAGACTTGATCCGCATTTCTGTATGTCTCCTCAAGACGCGCTATTGAGAGTTTCCGGAGCGGCTTGAGATGAGGCGCCACGGGAATGCAAAGAGTGTCCATCCATACCCCGAGCTCAGAGGTATTATCCATAGGGCCCATTGGGCGTATTCCACAGACCATCCGCTTGATCCTTGCGAGCTGGCAGCGGGGGAGACTGTTAGCTTGGGCGTTTCCTAGCCCCTGTGCCCACACATGTGAGATCGCGACGTAGGGTGCTGATGTTGTGACTTCAAGCTCGATATCCGGGCGATCATTATCGGCACCTAGCAAATTGATGGACACGATTGGTGTTTTCCCCTGCCCGATGACCTTTGCCACCTTTTCCACATCTATCGATATGTGTTCGCATCCCCGGCACCCCTCGAAATGTTGGGTCTGATACGTGCTCTCGTCAACGTGATTGGCAAAGCACTGTTGCATCGTGCAATTGCTGTGTGATTGCTGGCCAGAATGAGTCGGTAGTCGAAGCCTACTAGCATAGTATAACCCAGTGGTATCAAGCAGGGTATGCAGCATTTTCGTGGTACTAATACACCAGCCGGCACCCCGCATACGCTGTTCTAAAGGATTCCGAGCCCAAAAAAAGCCGACACCATGGAGCATTGACTGATCGTTTCCTGGAAGCGGCATCGCCAGCTTTGCTAGATTCAGGAGGGATTCCCCAAGGACCAAGATACTAAGCACAGTATCCAGCGACAGGGCCTCTGACAGCCTCCAAGTTCCAGAGGAAAGAGTGTCCGAATATCTCCGAATAGTCGAATCAACGCGCCTCAATATTTTGGAAATATCGGTGAGTGGGGAATCCCCGGGAATCCTACTTCCTGCCCTCTCGCGCTGGGTGCAATCCGCAAAGTACCTTCGTAGCGGATAAGTGGTTATGCATCGTCTCGTTCCGTCCCCATCTCGAACCACAAAATCCTCCAGATCTACCTCGACGTTCAAAAGTCGTAAGACCTCATACATCATGCCGAAGAATAGCCATGACTGCAGAAAAGCTCCTTTATCTGCAGCGGAGGGAACCTCGTCCCTGTTGATCCTCTGTGGACCGGAGCTTTCCGCAAAGTCGATATACCACCCCCGTCGAGTGGGAAAATCGAAAAAACCCTCTTTATCATAACTGTTGGGCTCGCAGAGGGAGGGGATCTCGGGCAGGGGGGTGCCGGGCTGTAGGACATCTGGGAGGTTCCATCGTAGGTGATGGCCGAGCTGGACAGCCATAATATTTATTTAATGGTGCGCTAATGACTGAGATCCGGGGTTGACTGGATGCAGTTTAAGAGATGAATCAACCTGTAAGGATAGAATGTGGAGGACACTTGATAAAAACGGTTTCACAAGGTTTAGGACCCCGCAGTCCCCGCACTTTTTCAGAGGGAACAAACTACTACTGAGAACTGATAGGTCATTTACGTTAAATCTTGCTACGGTGCGGAAATCTCCCGCATTGAGGTACAAATACAGTATATAGAGTTCAGGTAGATCGTAAAATTAACGATAGCCAAACGGTTATTTTTCTTCAGAGTCTTTCGCCCTTGCACTATCATGAACTTCCTTCCAATATGCCTCCTCGTCAGGCCGTAGACCACCGGGGAAAAAGACATCAACAAGCGCCCTGCCAACATAAGGGTACTTGCTCTCAGTTGTCTTCAATGCTTCCATCACCTTCTTCTCGACAATCACCTCTTTGAACCGGAGGTGAATTCCAAAAGCGCTCGGGTTTCGTGGGGCACCACAGACAGTGATATTCTGTATCATCCCAAGAACACCTACCGCTAATAAGAACCAGGTATTGTTTTTCAGTCCAGAAACTGCGATCAAGAGGGCAATCCAAAGTGCCGCCATGAAACTCGCCCAGTATCGAGTATGAGGCAAATCAACCCCCCGCCCCCCAGCCAAATCCTCCAAATCCAACCCGACCCCGCCGCCAATAATGACGATACAATCCTTGTGCCCATTCCCCCTCGTCAGGACAGCCGTCTTCTTTGTGCGTCTCCGACAAGCCCACCTCTCCTCCCTCCACTGTGGGAAAGCACCGCTCCCCAATGCCAAACATATGCCGCAAGCTGTCGTGAAAAAGACGGACCAATCTTCCAGCAAAATCCACGGAATAGTCGAAACAGCCAGTTGCAGAATAGCGCATACAAGGCCGCTATACCACACCCAATCTCTATCGGGCACCCCAGCAACCTTCTTAGGATCCGCCTCGTACACAGCAACGCAAAGAGCAATCCTCTCCCCCCTCGCTACCATCCCCCCCTCAGCCTCTCTCACCTCCCTTCCCCGCCAGTACGAGAAATCCCTCATCAGCCGTCCGAGTATCCACGAGCTGTTCTGCCGTGTGTATCGCGAGCGAACGTTTACGACTTGGCCGGAGCAGTCGGACACCGGCAGGAGCTTATTCTCGCCGACAACTGCCAGAAGCGCGCTTATGCTGTATGTCACCCATCCGAAGGAGAACGCCACGGGCGTTATCAGACCGCCTCCTGCGAGCTGGGCCAGAGCTCGCTGAATCACGTCCCCGCCTAGGATGAGAAGAAGTGACATTATGTCGTTGGGTTGGGTCCATTGGGATCGGAATGCCTGTAGCGGGTAGTCACCCGGGGGCGTGGCAGTGGAGGAAATTTGTGGCATTTTTGTTGTGGGAGTGATGCTGCGAGGGATGATCATGAATGGTCGACGTCCAACGGTGTATATTACTGGGGGGGCGAGTTGGCGGATCGGTAGAGGGCCTATACTTGTAACTGTGTTAGAATTACCGTATTATCGTACGGCACCGGTAGGCGAGGTTTGGGAGGGTTTAGAGAAGTGTGAATAGAGCTATTATGGTTAACAAACTTAACGTGCGGTGATTTTTGCTTTCTTGGACATCTACCAACTCTGCTCTCCCTAAAGTGTGCGCCCAGGGAGGGTCAGCAGTTTTTGAGTAGAACCCCGAAGCACAAGAGGCTGTGAACCCTCCTGGAGGACAACTGGCATAAGAACGCCCACCTGTTTTGCCGGTATGATACGTTCACTGGAACGATCTCCCCACTCCTGGAAACGGGGCCCTGTGCTACGGTCAGTTCATAGGGTACTATACTTGAAATAAGTCAGGTTAGAAGAGCTCGCGCGGTAAACAGGAGATTTCCATGTGAGCGATATACCCTAGGTAAACCTAATACGACCAACAGGTTTTCACCGAGATAGCGAGCCATATGCAGGTTTGAGCAATGCAATACTCGAGTACCTGTACTGGTAGGTTGATCTTCAGTCAAAGTTAAAAGCCGCAGCGAGCATTTGGGTATATCACCCACAATAACGGGCGATCGCTATCCAGGGTTCGGCCCATTAAAGTGAGGAGTATGATACCATAAAAACTGGTATAAATCGATCATGTGCCAGGAAGTCCAAAATTTCCTCCTTTGGAAAAGTCAGGAAACGTACCAAAAAACATCCCTTCCGGGACAAATAAAAAAGGAAACCAAGCGCCAGGCACTACTAGGAGAGGCAATTCCAACGTCCTAGCTCAAGCTCTGATTACCTGAGTTCTTATGGTACAAGTACAGTAGGGGTCTGTACCGGTGCTTTAACGAGCAATTTGAATCATATGAATGACCTCGTGAGATACCGTGCCTTTTCCCGTAAGCCGGATTGGTGTTGTTGCCGTGGAAAAAGTCCACACTGCGCCGAATTTTGAGAAGAACCAGTGTCAGGCTAAAGCTTTTTGGCTTTGCACTGCACTGCGCTCCTGTGGTACGAGGACAAGTATTGTGAGGACCCCGCTGCTTCTCAATCCAGATATCCTATCCCAGTCGTCGAGAAATCCACCCGGTCGAGAGGATATCCTTTTGGTCAACCAGCTACCCCTTTGACTAAGCAGGCCACAGGGAATTTTGTAGAGAAGGATGAATTTCATCGTGCAAAGGTTGGCTGGGAATATTGTCCTCCTGTTTGGGGAATGACCGGAATATATTTGGAATCAGAGAAACACCACCCCCACCCTTTCCCCAAGTCTTTCCTTCCCCCTTGCTCCGCATTCCCCTCCCCCCTCCACCATCGTCGTCCACAGTAAGTATCGGCTTCAAGGCATTAATGACGTTTTCCTCATGCACTATCACTTGCTCATAGCGTTCCTTTATACCTTGGTATCCCACCCGCCAAGTTACCCCCCTTGGCCACTAAGGTCAGGATCCGCGTCGCCACCGGAATATCCCATTCAGATGATACAAGTACGGTAGCCATGATGCTTGAAGACAAAGGCAAAAACACATTGCCGTATTCTTCGCCCCAGATCAACCCCCGTGATAACGTATGCGAAGATGCTCCAACCCACTTGCACTCGAATCAAGCAATGAACCACAGAGCCGCGTTCCCAGCTGTCAAAGCGGAATAACTTGACCCGAGCGCAAGTACTAGCATTGTATATACTGTACTCGTACTCGAGCACCCCAGGGATCCCTAACCCAAACACCATGTCCCCGTGCCCGTCGAGCTGGTGTAAATTGCTTATGGTAAAGCATGTAAATTTATGATACCCCACCAAGCCTGTTGCATTGCATACAGGTAGTGCTTGTATCTGCAAGGGCAAAGGGTTATAAATAGACAGAACGTCTTCTGAAGACCAGAAGTTCCATTCTCCAGCCCGCTATGGTAAATTTCTGTCCACAACTCCCAAGTTCAATCTATCATAAATACCGTTCCATCAACACCGCAGCACAGGGCTTCACCGCTTCTATCGGTATGCCAACGTCAGTTTCCTGCACCTCTACTAATACCACTTTCATGTTCCTGTTCCTGTTGACCAGAACTGAGGCTGCCACTCGAGGATCTGAAGCCCTGTTAATCACATCGGGTGATTCTCTTTGATTGAATTCCCTGACTTTTATCAAGCCCCACCTTAACTTGACCTCTCGACGCCTGGTCCAACTATTCCAGTTTATACAGTATCCATAGCTAATGTAGTTTCAGCCGACGGAGGGCGCCATGGCGCTACAGGGGCCTACGCGACTGGCTCGCCACCTAAATTCAACTTTCCAAAAGCAGTCACCGTGATGAGCCAACTCTTCCCCTCCTATCGGGCTATGATATTGGCCAGAAATCTAGTCAAGGGTTACTTCTGAATGCATCGATAATGATATAAAGACGTGATGATTGCCCCAACCACCCTTCCTACCCCCATCCTCCACGGTTCTGCCCAGTCCGGCCATTATTAGCGATCCCCTTATTCTCTCCTTCCAATCTCAAGGGCTCTTCTTCTGTCCTTTCTCACCGATGGTTAAGTTATCTTCCTTCATCAGCCTTTTCGGGCTCGCTACTTCGGTGCTGGCCGCCGACAGTGAAGCTTGGAAGACGAGGTCTATCTACTTTGTAAGCTTTCCCCAAAATATCTTTCACCGGTTATCTTTCCATCCTTTGGGAGCGATCCTCTCGCAAACGTCGCAGCCGCAGGAAGCCAGGAGCATGGGCAATTGGGGAGTTTTTGTTTTTTTCTGTTCTTTCTTTGACCGCAATTTTAACCACTTGGGCTGTGGTTGGTTACTAGGTTCTTACCGATAGATTCGCGAGGACTGATGGCGGCACAAATGCCTGTTCAAACTTGGGCAATTACTGTGGTGGGACGTGGAAGGGGATGCAAAACCAGCTAGGCTACATCCAGAGACTCGGGTTCGATGCCATCTGGATCACCCCAATCGTCAGCGGTATGCACCCATTCCACCCCAGCGGAAATTAAAAATCAAGACACAATTGAGATAATTGGAATGTGGTACCGTACCGTACAACTGAATATTCACAGCTAACGGTGATTATCCCTGTTATCACAGACACTGACGGCGGTTACCACGGCTACTGGGCCAAAGACATCTACTCCGTCAACACGAATTACGGTTCCGCAGACGATCTCAAATCCCTCATCAGGGCGGCCCATGCAAAGGGAATGTACGTAATGGTGGACATCGTAGCCAATCACATGGGTGCGGGGGACATCACGACCTTCAATCCTTTCAACACAAGCTCCTACTACCACAGCAGCTGCAGCATCGAAGACTACAACGATCAAGCGGAGGTAGAGCAGTGCCAGATCGCGGGACTCCCGGACCTCAAGACGGAGGACAGCACGGTGCGCAACCTGCTCTACGACTGGATCAGGAACCTAGTGTCCGAGTACTCCTTCGACGGACTACGCCTGGACACGGTGAAGCACGTGGAGAAGGACTTCTGGTCCGGATTCACCAGTGCTGGCGGCGTGCACTCCATGGGGGAAGTTTTCAATGGCGACCCGGCTTACGTCGGCCCTTACCAGTATTACATGTCCGCGGTCGTCAACTTCCCCATGTACTACTCCATCAACGACTGCTACGCGCGCAAATACGGTTTCTCGAACCTCGTCAGTCAGCACGACAAGGTCGGCTCCGCCTTCCCCCGTCCGGAGCTCCTGGGAACATTCTTGGACAACCATGACGTTCAGCGCTTCCTGAGCATCAACAGTGATTGGACCCTTCTCAAGAACGCTCTCGCCTACACAATGCTCGCCCGCGGTGTCCCAATCTTGTACGGTGGCACGGAACAAGCGTACGGTGGTGGGAACGACCCCGCTAACAGGGAAGATCTCTGGAGGAGCGGGTACAATACTGATGGCGACATCTACACCTTCATCCAGAGACTTATGGCGGTGAAGAGGGCTTCCGGTGGACTGGGTGGTAATGACCATGTTCATTTGTACACCACCGATGACTGCTATGCTTTTAGCAGGGCTGGCGGCGATGTTGTAGTCGTCACTACCAATGGTGGGAGTGGCACCAACAGAACTTACTGCTTCAACACGCCAAAGACGCAGGGGACTATATACACCAGTGGTCTCGGGTCGGCTGCTTACACTGTTGGCACTAATGGCGAGATCTGTGTGTCCATTTCGAATGGGCAGCCAGAGGTCCTTTTGTCTTTATGTCTGCCTTCCCCCTATCTTTCCTTATCACGCACACGAACACTGACTGTCCCAGAATACTCGTCCAAAATAGCGGCACGACCAACGGGAAAGGCACCCTCCTTCTTAATCTCTTCGCTTAATGTATGATATCAGTTATGGCACAAGCTCGATCTTTGGGCATAAATGGAGCTTGAGCGGGCTAGAATTGGTAGGTATCAATTCGAGTATTTAGAAAATGAAAAATTAGAATAATATAAATGTACAGTCAATACATCATACAAAGCCGAGCCTGTTAGTCCCCTTCTAAAATCCAAACTCGAGAATAAATAGATTAGGGCTCCCTACAGCGCTCTAACAACACCGCACGCTATGTCGTAAACAGCCGATACCGTAGCGCGGACTGCAGCCGTAAGATGCGATACAGGGAAAAACGACACCTCCCTCTGTAAAACTTTGATGCCGGGTAAGTTAATAGCGCTGTTTACCATAGGGGATTCATGTCGCGGAGAGTGCTGATACGTTAAGTTTCCTTATACAGCAACAAGCTGATTCCAGACCGCCTAGCCACGGGGATTAATTCCTGGATAGCTAGACAAAAGACCCAAAGGCGGGCTTTGGCAGCATAAAACTTGAGGAAGATTGTGCGCAGGAGGGCACTGCAGAGGAAGAGCCAAGCTGGGTCCACGACATCCCTATCCGCTACAGGGGGCTAATCGCATGTTTGAAAACCAAAACTGGAGTTTTCCTTTCCTCCTCTATCTGCTCCTTGTTACCCCCCTCCCCTCCCTCCCTCCCTCTCTTTTTTTACATACCTATTGAGAGGCAGGGTGCTTTTCCAAGCTGACCCGACTAATATCCAGGTATCGTATGCATGTATTGGTATCGCACTCCGTGCGCGGTAAACTCACCTCTAGAAATGTTGTAAAACCAGGAATGAATATCGACAAGTAATAGAGGAATAATGAATAGACGAAAGATTGCTTGTTCTTGGTAATACCTAAGACACACCACCTCTATATAATACAGTAACTCCATAGTCTGGTTGTCCGTATTCAGGACACCACCAATCTCTAAACAACAGCCCCTTACTAGTCCCCTAACTTAAGGGTTAAGTATCATCCAGCTTCACGCTAAGTGTCCTCTAGCTTGATACTAGTTTCATATCCACATATTCCGACACATATTTCAACAAGAAACTCCACTGTCCAACGAGTGACCAACCGTGACCACATATTAGTGACAGGTGAGAGTGTAACGGGAAGAAGCCAAAAGCGTGAAAGCACAACGCAGGATTCAGCTGCACCCTCCCGCACGCACAGAATAAGAACCCACCTCTGCCACTCGAACCCGCGTACCGTCCCGCTGGGCTCTCCGGGCATGGAGTTTGGCGGTAACTAAAGGATTGCCTCGGAGGGGCACTCGTTCGTAAGGGTGTGCCAGATCTCGGGAGCTTTTGGATCTAACACCCAACCCAGCGTTTCCCCCCACAGTCTTGAAATCCGGAGATTGGCGTAAAGGAAGATGACACACCATTCGACACGACATGACACGGTGATGCTACGAGTGCAAGGGGTTGCCATTATACCACCGTCGTCGGGATGCCAGAGGATAGCAAAAAAAAAAAAAGGGTACGATGACTTACCGCTTAGTGTATTAGCAACCCAACATGTCTGGCCCTTTTCCGTGATGATGAGGGGAATAATCCCGAATACCACCCCTCTTGCCGGCCAAACGTTGGAACTGGTAACATAGTTAGTCAGGGCTAGAAGTCGGCACGACTACGATAAATACCAGTCATCTGGATCATGAGGGTTTGTCAGTGAGGAGGTTACGATATGAAGATGATCTCGCGAAACCAGATGCTGGAATCCACGGTATGTTAAGTGCACTACTGTACTACCGGGATACGGTACCATACCACGTGAGCCAAACAAAGTATGGTTACCAATAACAAGAACATAGCCAGCCCTACCGGTACGAGCATACCCGGTATTCCTATTGTAGGACGGTACCGGTACTGTGCAGCAGAGTCCGGCACATCGGAATAGAATCACACCTTTTCCGGACCAAATATAGATGAAACGACCACGCTACCGGCTTCGCCCAATTGCCAAAGTTGAAAATACCCCAAGATATAATGTATCGAATATCATACCAGACCTGTCTTCTGATCCTTCATCCGCGCAGCTCTCGCCCCCACACAAAGCACACATGGATAAATCTACATATCTTAGCCAAGATTCCATGTTCGCACATCCGAATACAGGACCGTACCGGGGCTTAACACGTTAATCCCCTCTTGAACGCCGGTGAGCAAGCAAGCAAGCACATCCCCAGTGCTGGCACTAAATAGTCTAGCACCAGAGTAGTTTACAAATCCCACTACGCCTTATTAACACCCCCCCCACCCGCGCGCCTTCTCCGAATATATTACCACCCCTCTCCAAGCTATCACACGCATACCCACACGACCAAACATCATGAAAGTAGCAATGGAAGAAATCATGGCCGGATAAGACAGGTGGGCCTCCACTGCGGTCAGGGCTCCCACGGTATGGTATGATCCCCTAGTCCCAGTACCCACTCTTGTCCTTTTGCACTTTCCGGACGGGCTGAGTCCATAGGAGTGGAACGAATGCATGGAGGAATGCCTGGCTTGTGGGTTTTACGCTTTGCACTTTGGCTCCTGGGCAGAGGGGGATTCCTGGTTTCCGGCAAATAGTTTCCACGAAGATGGAATGCAAAGATAGCACGTCCAGCGGGTTCTAGGAGATGGTTCGGTGGTAATTACGGGGGTATGTTCTAATAATTCTTTAAAAGGGAATACGAAGGGGAGAGGATTATACATGGGCGAAGGTTATGTAAGGGATATTTCAGCCCGTAGGGTATTGTATGTCAGTATGGTTACGTCCCCGGTGGGGTGTCTGTGCTGCCCAAACACAACGCAATAAAAGAGGTGTAAAAAAAACACAATTTATATATAAGGAAAAAAGAGGAAGGGAAGCAGAAATTCTCATCAAGCAAGCTAAAAAAAAAAGGGAAGGGGGAGAGAGAGAGAAGCCTATGCCATGCCTTGTCAATTCCTATCTTGTACTACCTGCATACCTGCTCCCGTAGACCGCCCCACTTCTCCACACTAACTAAACCATCAGCCTACTGCTCCAGCCTCGCCCCCCCCCCTACCCAGAACCTGCCAGCAGAAAATCACCAGCACAAAAGAATAATATAGCCCACAGGCCATTCTGCAAACCAACTCTTCAGGCGAAAGCCCCACTTCCTTCACTGCCATGACTCCTTCCCCTCCCGCATTCTCCTTCTCCCGCGAATCAACAACCCTCCCATCCTCAACATACACCTCCTCCCACCCCACACTTGCCACACTCCGTGAATGGTCAATAAACTTCTTCTCGTCCCGGCCGATCTTGCCCGGATATTCCGGATCCGCGCAGGCAATTAGTACATCCTCGAAAGAGCGGCAGAGGATTTCCACCTGCCCATCGAAGTCCGCGATTTTCCAGCCACGGGATGCGGCCATGGGGGTCACGAGGGCGCGGGTTTTGGTTGTTGCGTGGTACTATTAATTGTCAGCTACTTTAGGGAGGCGGGGGAGTGAGGTGTTACCTGGGCGTATTTCAGAATCCCATGGCGAACCAGCCAGGAACTTGCCAGCACAGCGTGCTTCTCGCTCCAGTACTTGTGGAATTCTTCTTCCGTAACAGCAGGGTTTCGGTATTGCTGGATGGTGAATTTCACGACTTCTTCTTTTTTGGCTTTTCCCGACATTACCTGCTCAAGGAGTGGTTGGCCTGATATTTGTTTCAACCACGGTAGCCTCTCTCCGCGGTGAGGGAAAGCGAAAAGAGAGAAATATTCTACCCAAGTAGAGCAGAGTAGGGTAGCGTAAATTCCGTAGCCGCCGCAAGGCAGACAAATCTATCCTAGCAGGAAACCTCCGCCACCGGAGGTGACTGACCGTGAGGTGCGGGGGGTGCTATGCCTTTGTGGTTGGGCGGGCCAACGTTTTCCGAGCAGACCCGAAAATAACCTAAACCCTATGAATAACGGAAGATGGGAAGGGAGTAAAAGCAAAAGTGGGGATAGAGGGAGAGAGGAGGGGAAGAGCTCGGTAAAAGTACTAGAGGCAGCTAAGGTTCAAGGAGGGGGAAGAGAATCGTGGTTCGCTTAATTCCTGTAAGGGTTTTTGGTCGGCGCATGGCGGTTCATGGTATCACACCGGTATGTAAGGGAGAGGGTGAGAATGGGGTAGACTAGAGGGGTGAAGGGAAGGGAGGAGAGGGGGGGGGAGGGGAATGGAAGGTGAAGAAGGAGAAACGGTTTGTGCATAACTTAATAGAGAGTTTGCGCAGTGAGACCTAGCAGTGTTAATATAAGTTAATGACAAGGCTTGGCCACCTGGATCTTTAGTCCCACCTGGTCAAGGGGTAAAACCCAGAAATCGGACCTGGAATTGAGGGCCCACTTCCACTGCACTTTTATGCCTCCATTCAGGTATGATTTTTTAGCCATTCTTCTCAAGGACAATCCTGACAAGAGCAGCTTCAAGAAAGTTAAGAATTGGCTAGTGGATTGACCTCTTTAAACGATGGAATTTAAGAAACTCAACAATCCCCGGAAGTCTGATGGGTCGTTAATGGGAGTTGCAACCCTTACATTCCCGGTTATATCCACGGTAGTTGTTCTCTCGGCAGAGCCCGGAAACACCCTTCCCTGTTCCCCTACTGTACTCGTACTTACCCACTCCTAGAAACACAGAGTCTCGAGATCTGATAGCAAGCAGGTGCACATGTAACGCCATCCCGGCACATCAAGCTAAATTATAACTTGTTATCATAGCAGAACAACTTATTCCGGTCCTTCCAAGGTCACCCCCAATCACTCGGTAAACTTCCCTCGCACCCCACCTCCTCACCAACCAAACCCAAATCAAGAACAAATTATACAGGTGGAAAAAAAAAATGCCCACCCTCGGAGCCGCTATAACAGTATTGACTAGCCGACACGTTTCCAAATTTCCACACCCCGGCACGATTAGCAATTAACTAAACCAAGTTAAACCCTGTCTTCTCCCCCACCGGTAAAGCCGTATATAATATTGCATCCATTCGATCCACCAGATTCCCCTCCCCGGACGTGTCGCACTTGCACTCGCACCGTACGGTATCATACTGGACAGAACATCCGTCACCTGTGCCGGACCGGATCGTGAGCAGGCAAGCAGGTTGTGGATACCTAACGCAGTCCGTATTTATACAGTATTCGGTAATACGTATTGTGCGGGTATGAAGTGTAGATCTGGGATATGGTAGGAAACTATCATGCGGGCCTGGTGTGATGGGGGGTTTACCTGGTCTTACGGATGGGTGAGACTGGTTGATAACTGTCCGGGATCCCGGATGGAGCGTAGCATAGGGTGATAAGGATGTATACTGCAGTAGGGGGAAGAACCCACCTCCCCTCGTAAATTCACGTATTTCCGGGTGTTCACGGATATCCATGGACTTGCTCACTCGGGAATACGTTGCGGTAGAGGGTTGTGGTTCAGATGAAGGAATGCTTGGGAGAGAGGGTAATAATAACAGCATCAATTATTCACAAAACAACCCTATCCAAAAAAAAAGGAGCAAAAAGCGGGAAAAGTAAAAAGCAAAAAAGCAAAGCACCGGGCCAATGCATCCCTAATTACACAAAAAGTTAAAGATACAATAAACAATGCAAGCCAGGCTGTTTTCTAATTTCCAAATCCAATCGTGAAGACTTTTTTTTTGGTGATGATATCGCACGTGCTATCGGTGGTGGAAGAAAGGGCTTAAGCGTTACGAGCCATATGTTCGCCCGAGAAGCGAATGGAACGCTTGATCTTGATAGCCTTCATCCTGTCGTTCGCACAGTTGGTTCCAGGAGCAATCTTGCCCATGTTATGGTTGACCCCGCTCCCGCACTGGCTCCATGTTCCATCGGCATTGCATGTGATGGCGCCCTCGACGCAAGTTCCGCCGGTGGGGGGTTGCGGGTATGGAGAGGGAGCGGTGGATGGGGCCGGGGCAGATGTCTTGGGTGTTCCTGTGGGTGCGGAGGTGCTAGCGGCATTTGGGGATGAGGCAGTTGGCACAGGAGGGGTGGCCCGTGGGGCGCTGCTGGAGGAGGGGCTCGGGTTGGGGTTGTTGCCCCCTGGCCCGCCGGCGACCTTGGACGGTGAGCTGCCAGTTGGCGCGGACGGTGTGCCAGTAATTGGCGCAGAGGACGACGGCCCGCCAGTCGGCGCGGACGGCGTGCCGGTAATTGGCGCAGAGGACGACGGCCCGCCAGTCGGCGCGGACGGCTTGCCAGTAGTTGGCGCGGAGGACGGCAAGCCGCCAGTTGGCGCGGAGGGTGTGCCCGTAACCTGCGCGGAGGACGGTGAGCCACCAGATGGCGGTGAGCCGCCAGCAGGGGGCTGCGAGCCAGTTGCGCCGCAACCACTCCCGGTCGGTGGGGCACCTCCTGAGCCCTCGACGTCCTCGCCCGGGTCGGGGAATGCGACGTCGCTGCCTTCTACGGTGGTGCAGTCATTTCCAATGTTCGCTGTGAACATGTCTGGATGCGCGGACAATCCGGATCCGCCGCCAGTGATGGTGACGGCTGCGCAGTTCATGTACATTTCTCTATTGCCCTGGTTGTTGAACCACGACCTAATTGCTCTGTTAACTCTAGCGCCTCGAGAGAGATATGAAGGATCGGATAGCTTACCAGGAGAAAATAGCGGCACCACTTTTGGCCTCCTTGGGAACAGTGAAGCTAGCGTCCTTGAGCGGGCATCCCCCAACATAGGACTTCATGACCTTCCAGGTAACCCCTTCATCCTCAGACAACGAAGCCTGGCAAGATCCACCGCCATGTGTTGCTTGTCCCTCAAAGCTCATGACCTGGGTGCTTCCGGCTGGCCAATCGACGAGCGGCTGAGTTCCCTGCGCATCTTTGTGGTAGCCCTTGCAAGGGAAGTTGCTGCCAGACTTGTCGAGAGGAGCCGTCATGTCGAAGTCCTGCTGCGCTGCATTCTGGGGTGCCCCAGTCGAAGCCCTGAATGGAACCGGTGACTTGAGCTTGACGTGGGCATTCGCCGAACCCAAGAGCAAAGCAGCGGCCAAGGCCAAGGCAGAGAATGAAGTCTTCATATTGAAGGATAAGATTTGAAAAACACTCCGTTAAAGAAGGAGTTGGCTGCTGTGGGGGGTCTTATTTTTATCTTTTCCACTGAAAAAAAAAGATAATGAACGTATGAACGATTGTTCGAAGGATTCCCTATTTCCCGTGAATGAAAAAAAAAAAAAAAGAGGCCGCGGACCTCTGGAAAGAATGTGCGAAAATGGGGAGAAAGAAAATAAAGGAATGAAGGTAGCCTGTACCGGTGCTAATGCTTTTCTGTGGAGAGGGGTGGTGAGTGAGGAAAAGAGACTCTCTCCGGTGGGCGAACAGAATATCTTATATATCGTGAGTGACCTCCTCGAAAGTACCTATTAATCCCTAGTCCCCTCCTCCCCTCGTTGTTCTGCCTCTTTGCTTTCTTTTTTCTGGTCTCTGCTTACCTACCCGGTTTGGGATTTCACTAATAGGTACAGAGAGACAAGCCCCGCCAATCACCCCTACTTTCCATACCATGAGTGACAAGCCAGTAAGGCTGTAGTTGGTAAGTGAGATTAGGGCAAGGCCGCCACTAAGCAATGCTCCGCTGCGATAGGCTCCATCCCCATAGAGCAATCAGATTTGGTGAAACACCTTCGTTTCGTCAATCGAGCCCTAGAGTAAACTTCGACCACTCGAGGACCCGAGGCCAAGGATCAGTCCTGTTTGAACAACCGCCTGCTCAACAGGGTATACAGCTGCGGCGTGACACGAAAAGCCAGCAAGAACCAGTCATCATAACCACGGCAGGGACGATAAATGAAGAAACAGGTCGAGTCCCGCACGCCATGCTGATTATCCGAGTATCATATGTTAGCCCATATCGCACAAGCGAAGGCCGCTCAACCCCTCTCGAGTTTGCCATCCCCCTATGATCGACATGCAAGGGACCAACCCAACCAAATCAACGGAAGGCGAGAAAGGAAAGAAAAAGAAAAAGAAAAAGCATCAGCCGCTCAAAGGTGCAGAATAGGGTACTACCCGAGCACCGTACCGTACGAGTAGAACGAGGTTGGACAGTCAACTTACAATGTTACCCCTGAACGAGCAGCGGAGGAGGATACAGTAAGAAAGAAGAAAAAAATGGCCATCGGAAAAACGGCTTCCATGGTCGACCTGGTGTAACGGCTCGCGAGGCGCGAAGCCACACAGAGGCGCTGAGTGGACAAGACGGTGAGTTGTGTGTATGCAGGAGTACCGTACTCGAGTACTCGTACTGTACAAGTACCGTACTGTACCCAGCTGTCGCTACCGCCCTTTCCTGCAAGCCTTTCTGCCGGGGAGGAAGAGGAGCTGATGTTACAGCTGAAAATACACACTTTCCCATACTCCTTTATGATTCGCCCCTAGCCCAATACGGTAACCGGTACCTGAGTGTCCCCCTGGCGGGACTACAGTATTAAAAAAAATTCCCCGCTCTGCTACCGTGCCCCTGATCTACTTTTGGAAGGCTCTGGACGGGAGCGGCAGCGGCTCAGGTGCTCGTACTGTGCTCAAGTGCCGCGGAGGGTGAAATGGCCATCCCATCGAGCCAGATCCTCGGCTCCGGCTCGCATGATTGTGAAAAGATTGAGCTCATCCTTTATTTCCCGTGATGCTGCTAGCACACAGTAAGAGTACCGGTAGAGGTTCGAGTATTGATGAGAGGAGGAAAGGTAATCTCGCTAGACGGACAAACTTCCAATGCCATTAGCAAAAGTAAGAAAGGCTAATTGAACTGCACTTTCCTCCCACTCGCTCGATCCAAGCTCCAAAGTGTACTCTGGTCAAATTCAACGTGCTCCCGCCCGTTGTTGTTTCAAGCTCGCCGCATTCAGAGGATGGAGGATAAGAGCTATCTAGCTAGAGCTAATCCAATGGTGACGAGAACTACTCATGCAGTCCGTACCGGTACGCGTGCAACGCACTTCCAACCCGGTTCGTCAATCATTCGTAGGCGCCCAGGTTCACCCATGCGAGAGTCTTCCTTCCTCCCGCCTCATCTGTTACAGCGAGAGAACGAACGAACAAACCAGAACAAATCCTCCTCCTCGCCCAACGCTACGGTGGGGGAGTGGGAAAGAATAGCAGTGGGTAAATATAAAAATCCCCGTCCGGATCGCCAATCCGTTTCAAAAATTCACCTACGCGAACGGGCCATTAATAGGTAATACGGCTAGCACAGTATTATATCCTATAACACACATCCAGTCAATCCCTCCGGCACCGGCAGTGAAAAAATCTCCAACCAGTCCCGTCTTGTCTTGTCTCGACTCTTCGCCTCCGTACACAATTATACATTCCCTATTTCCCGGCTACCTGCTCGCAGGGCGCATCGAAGAGCGCCGTCCCCCGGTTCCCGGTCCCAGAGTAGGAGCTTGATCTGTGCACTAGATTAGATTACGGTATCGTATTGTAAT
>LN890970.1:167276-240666 GCA_900010015.1 Tuber aestivum | reverse complement strand
CCCCTCTAATGTCCAGTGGGTGGTTCACAAATCCAGCACCAGGAAAAATCGAGAGCCGCTTCCTTGGCGGCTACGGGATGGTGGGTTGTCAAAACCTTACTAGTAGACTACACCATCCACATCCTGCAGTGTAAGGGCAGTGCACTTTTTGTCGGGCATGAAAATAGAGATAAGGAAGATAGAGAGACAGGGTTACGAGTACGGGAGAGTATGGGAAGTAGACTATCATACCGTGCCATGTGAGCCGGTGCTGTATTCGAGCATCGTATTAGTATCCTTGTGTGGCAGTGCAGGATTGTGCTATCATACATACAGTGCGGTAGCCTACCATCCACAGCTCTGCTCTCCTACGGTATGATACTGTACTCGTACCGGTACTCACCCACCCCACCTGCACAACAATCCTCGCGGGCGGTTAGGTGAATTTACGGTGTATTACTACCCTAACTTGGCCGACCACACTCAGCAACCATTCTCCTCTTCCTACCCACCTTCCTCCCCTTCCACTCCGTCGTCCTCTTTTGAGAGCACGTCTCGCCATCACCCTCGGCACCTCGAGACGGATTACTAAAGTACCTGCTTGCCCAGCTATTCGCTGCACGCGCCGACAGCGTAGTAGTAAGCTTTAGCAAGAAGAAGAATGAGATTACAGTACGGCACGTTAGGTGCTGCGCCGCGGGGCACAGCGCACCATACGCGTAGTCTCGCGTCCCGGCATGACATGGCAACCATCGCCTCTGCCCCGGCGCTGGTAGTTTCCCGTTGGCACAGTACGAGTGCTCGTACAAGTACAAGTACGTTGGTTAGACGCCACTACATGAGCTAAGTCCTTGTACCGACGGATCGTCAGACAAGTTGTCCGGGAGGGGAAGTTGGTCAAAAAGAAAAAAGTCTATGTGATAGCGTGCCGGTTTTATTCTGCAGATGCTCGTCCCGGGCCGGAGGTGCCTGAAAGCAGGGATCAAAGAAATACCGGTATATGGCAAAGAATCCGGGGAGTACCTGGGCCCAAATGCGAAGTGTACTCCCCTTCTTCCCCTCTGTTTTCGGGCACTTTGTCCTGGGACAAGCACTTGTACTTACGGGTTGGAGTGGAGGGCCGTAATAAAGGTCATAAGAGCTCAAGCAGGAGGAGGCCAAAAGAGTTCTGCAATAACCCCAGCATAATCCCAATGCGAGTGCAATACCATTCCCACCAACACCCTAACTCTACTCTACGAGCACAGCGCTATCGTGTTGCTGCCGATAAAGAAAGATGTTACACATCCCTCAACCTCTCCATCCCACCCCATTATACCGTAATATCGAGTTCCCCTCCAATCCCAAAACCCGCATAACACCAATTAGCACGGTAAACCCCCTCCCCCAACTCGCCCATTCCCCGCACTATCCCACAGGCCACGCCATCGTAATCAAACCCGATCCGACCCCACCAATCCGGTGCCACCCTTCCATGCTTCCCCCGCCAAAAATCCGAAACGCGAACGCAAGGGCCGTAGCACACGCGGCTCGGAGTGCAGAGCGCGACACGGTGGGGGGCATGGTGTAACGAATCCCGCTCCGCCCTCGTAGACACTCCCTGTATTCGGGTACAGTTGTAACGAGTGCGATACCGTGCCGTGCTGTCCTGGGTAGCTCCGAGCGCTGGGTCGGCCAACCGTCATGCCCTATCACTCTTCTCAAATTCGAGTCGGCGAGTGAGGAGGGCTTGGGCATCTCGTACCTTGTCACCCGGATCAAGATTCCGATTTCGAGGTTAGAGTTTGTGAGATTGATGGAACAGCGCTGTACCTGTACAATGCTGTGCTCGGGTTACAGTACCGTACGGTGGCGTTCCGATAATGCGGGTGATTACACTTATGCGTCGCGCGATATGGTACGGTATGAGGTGTTCACCGGTAACCTGCCATTGCGATCTTGCCTTGGCTCATTAAACGGCGGTGGTCCACGCGTGATGAGGAAGGATCGCATGAACTTACAGCTCATCAGCGGACCTTAATGCATTTCTTCTATTCCATCAGGCTCCCAGATAGGAGATCGGTTGGATTGGTGCCCTAGCAGAGGTCGCTATCACCTTCCCTCAATGCATCGAACGTGGCCATTCCCCCCCCCCCCCCCACCACGCGACAACGCTGTGTCTTCCTCAATTGATTATATATCGGCTCAGGGTATCAGGCGGCGGCACGGAGTTTGCGATACCCAAATTTTGGCTCTATCGGATGTGTCTTGCGTTGTTGGCCGGCCTGTGAGAGCCGTAATTTTCGGACAAAGCATCATATCATTGGTTGATAGGGAATGACTGAACACGCCCGGGTAACTTTCGGAAAAAGTAAAATTAGAACTAACTTACTGTTGGCTATCACATGGCGATGATCCCGGCACTCTACTAAAAGGATACAGGTACCGGGAAAAGCGTTTCCCGCTGCTAACTTACTTGTACGGTATTGCCAGTTGACAAAAAAACTGACGTCCTAATACGGTACACGTATGATACCTTTTGCTATGATATACAGTATGGGCGTCCAGCCCGGTTCCAAGACTTGGCTGAACATTGCCGCGCCGTGACCTTCCTTTCCGTGGGCAGTGCCCGATACACAGCTATTTGCAGCTAAAGGGACATGTCCTAGCGCGCTGGGTTCGTGCCTACCCATAGCCGTATTGCCGTGGCAATTGGTCTTGGGGTTCATGAAGCGCTGCCGACCCAGCCGGGTCAGGTTTCGCCGAATTTGCCCTGTTTTGCATACGGTAGGTAATGACTTTGCCCGACTCACCATGGGTCCATGACCCATGCCCAAGAACTAGATACGTGGCTCCCACTTTCGCAAAATATTTAGAATCAAAATTTGAATAGCAAACTCCAACCGTCAGTAGTGTCCCTCCATCCGCCTGCCCGAAATTGCTTGCATCAATGGGCAAACCTAAAATCCAATCTCTTGTTCCCCTCGTCCTTTGTCGCCGCCAGGTAATTCGCCCTCTCTACACTTCCCATTCGCCCCCATATCTCTTCTTTGGACCGATTCCTCCACCTATAGTACTTCTTAACACCCCAGAAGAGAAAAATGTCGGAAACGGTGATGAATATCAATGCCGTATTCCCTCTGCGATCTGTTCGCTTCGTTAGCTTAGCCGTTTCTCCAGGTACTCCCGGGGGGATTACTATTGGTAGTAAAATAGATCTATCACTACTAATAACTTTATATAAAGTTACTAGTTTATAGTTTATTGAGCTGCTCAAATACAATTTGCCAGTCAGGATCAAGAGTAACTATTCTTTAATCCTTTCCAATACCAATTTATCACTGCTGGGCCTTCTATTTATCGAAATTCATTCTGACTTCATTGGATGTCTCTTCTTCCATCTTGCCTGCAAATGAGTCTCAGGAATATCAAAGTCATGAGCAGTACCAGCCACATTTGGCCTATCACTCTTAATCAACTTCTTACAACTTAAAGCAAGCTGGATCTGAACCTCAATCTTGTTATAATTCTCACCTGTGGTTGTTATGTTTTGGTTGAATAATAGGAGGAGAGTCTTGGTGGACTTGACAAAAAATCTGACATTGAACTGAATCTGGCATTGAGCTGTTGGGCACGTCATAGATATGCTATGAAAATTTGAACTGCTTGCATTACACAATTTCAGCAGGAACCTTGGCACGGTTAAGGCATTGCGTCCTATGGGGCAAGCCAACCCAACTCGAATCCCGCCGGCCCAGGCTGAACTCGGTCCTTAAAACTACCAAAAACACTATGATACCACCATGACCCCAATGGGCCTCGCAAAACCTCCTCCACAGTAGAAAACCAACATAAAATATACTGGGACCAGCCCGGTCTCCCCGCACCAAACTCCTAACTGCCCATCCCTTTCCTAGCAGAACCTTTCACCTTCCTTCTCCCCTTCGCGCCCCCTTCCACCACCAATACCTTACCCCGAGACACCGGGACTCCAACCCTCCCCTGAGCCCCCACCTCACCATCGCTACCATCACTGCTATCAGCACCGCTACCCGGGTCCGAGACCGACGAAGCCACCGACAAAGGAGGTCCTTCCCTCTTCTCCCCCATCTCCTCGACCCTGGTCGTCAGCTTCCTCACCAAAGACATAGCCGCCCCCGCCTCTGCCTTACTGGCCTCGGCATCCCTCTTGGCGGTCACCAGCTTCTTCTCCAACACCCTCACCTTCTCTTCCACTAAAACCCGTCCCGCGAGCACCCCCAAGCGCTCGACGAACTCCGCGTCCCTCTTCCCCATCGCCACCCTCTCCCTCTTCTCGGCCAACCGCGCCCTCGTGTCAGCCTCCACTACGGCCACCTCAGCCACATGGGCTCTCTCCAGCCTCTCCTCCGCCGCCCCCCACGCCACGGCCACCTCTTCGGCAGCCACCTGTGCCCTCTCCTCTGCCCGGGCCACCCCCTCTCTTGCCTCTCTGCTCAGCATAGAGTTCTTCTCCACCTCTTCGCCCAGCATAATTGCCAGGCTCTTGTGCTCCTGCTCAGAGGCATGTAGCCTCTTTGCTAGCACTGAGATGTGGTGTCTCAGTTGAGATACCTCTTTCTCTAGCAAGAAGTTCTTCTCCACTGTAGTCGTGAGGACTACCAACATCTGGGATGCAGTAGGTGCTGGAATCTTGGATCCTTTAACAGCCATCGTGTCTTGGGACTTGAGGAAGGATAAAGGTTTGATCTTGGATGATGAAAGTGATAAGAATATCACGTAAATCGATGGCAAACCTAGAGTAGGAGTCCCTAAAGTTTAAAGACCTGAAGCCGAGCTTGAATTTTGTGGGGAGAGATAACTCAGATCCCCTGGCCATGCCCAGACAGATCTATGAAGCACTGTACTGGCACTTGAGTGTATGCAGTACAGGTACGGTACCGTACGCTGCACGCTTCGGGTCCTCGCATGATATGATACCAACGTGCGTTGCTCGGCCAAGCGCACCCACTTGACCCGGCTTTCAAGCCTCAGCCAAAAGCCCCCGTCACTCAGCCACACATCCTACCCGTTGAATATCCCGGGATGGAGTGATGGAATGTGTGTGGGATGGTATTGACATGCTTTCTGTATGAAACCTTTGTGCCTTCCTGCACAATGAGACCAAACTTGTCAAATGGCATTTATAACTTTCCAGGGATCATGGATTATTACCAGGTATGTGGTGGCCATAGTAAAGGGTCTTGACGCTCCATGAGCAGAGCTTGTTGTAGATTTTCAGGAACAGAGCGATTTGCGGTACCGGATTCGTATCGGAGTGGGCCCCTAGATAAGCAAAGGAAGCCCCTCAGCACATCGTGGCCCCTGTGTTTGGTGGGAGAATGGATTCGGAGACACACTACCGGTATGGAGCGGAGCGGCTTGCTCGATATGTTTGTGGATGCCTTTGTCTGCGGCCGGTAGAGTGCTGAACACTAGCTTAGGGTATCGTGTATATCCGGAGCGTGAGTTTTGGGGAAATGAGGGTCCCTGAGCTCCGCTGCATGCGTCTATCTTTTGCATACGCTGATGCTCTCGCAACTCACGAGACAATTGAACTATCCTTCAAAAGTGTGTATATTTTGGTTTAACCCTTCACCGCCCAAATAAAGATACACAAGCGGGTTCTGAGATATTATCCTGCTATTCGCGCTCTTGGCCTATTTCAGGAGCTCTCCCAGAACTTGGAGGGATTGATCCCTATAGCTGGTTGATTACGGTTCGCATCTGTGATGAAAAATCGGGGCTTGAGTTCAAAGTTACTCGCTCTTGGGGACACAGATTGACCTGGAGCATCGACAACTGGCATTCGGCACTGTGCTCCGTCGAATATAGTGGGACGGCATCTTTGATACAAGATTTGAATGGAAGGATCCTACTGTAAATCTAAGGGATTTCGTGACACTGATTGAGAAATTCTCCTATGCCCCGGGGGGACGGAGGCTGTGAAAGTATGGCACGGCGAAGTGCTCATATTTCGCAGCTCTACAGCACAATTCCCCCCTTCCTGCTGGGCCGTTCCTCAAAGGGATACATAGCAGTGATTAGGATGGACTTCCAAGCGCGGTAGCCGGAAAGGCAATGAAGGAAGAAAGAAACCCGGGCTGGCAGTGGCAAAATAGTATATTATATGTGCGAATTTGTAACCCAGCGCTAAAACATCAGAGATCAATTGCACCGGTGTGATGCTACTAGATAGAAAATATGCATATATTTCTTGATCGTGCCCTATCGCTTTCCTGTTCTTGCACTCGCTGATATTTCTGGAAGTATTGAGCCTGCACTAACTTACAAGTAGCGTATAGCCTTATTAGATTTTGCAAACCACTCTCGTCAGCTCTCGGATATCTATCAAATAAGTGAAGCTTCTGAAGGCCAAGTATAAGTACCCCCGCTGTATGCCATAGCAGAGGCCTCTACTATCGCATTCTACCAAAAGAGGAAACTGTGTGGTCCAGTATATCTTTCGACTGCAGGTCCAGGATTCCTCAGCAAAAGTTACAACTCCAAGTTCACACCCTTGCGCACCGAGAAGGCCTCAATAATTTCAACATATTCGACCGATCGGGGAAGCAATCGCTAAGAGCTCGTTCTCCGCAACTGACTGGATCTATCTGACCCTCTAATCGGACCCCCTTTCCGCACACCGGTATCCGCAATCCCCGGCCAGGCACAGTACCCTCGGGCTATCTCTCACGGCGCTCTGTTTTGCTCAGGTGCAGATATTCAAGCTTTTTACAGCACCGGGTTCGGGGCTCCCGTTTCAGAGACCGGAGCCCGGGCATGGCATCATATTTATCCACTAGATATATCCCACTGCGTACAGTACGTACCCCATATCAAAGTATTTGGTGAGAAGGCCAAGGGTGAACTACGAGAGAACGAGGGAGAAAACTAAGATATAGCATCTGGCATCCCATAGGCGGTACAGTAAGCCGGAAACTCCATCTCCAGACCGACCATCAAGACGCCCACATAACTGTGCCGGGATCTCATTAGCGGTCTAAAAAAAGGCTTTTGCTTCCCTGATGAGAATACCGGTGGCTAACGGCAGGCGTCGACTATCAAGCTTTACTTGAGCATTCGTCGACTCGCTACTTCCTGCAAGCGATTACCATCGTAATGATTGCCCTTCTTGGCCTATCTACCGGTATCGTCAACTAGTCTCGACTGGCAAGGCCGGGCTGGAGTTGAATGCGAGCACTAGAGCCAGAAATTGATCGGTTGGCTAATCAAGTAACGGGATACCCAGTATCAGTGGCCTCTTCCTGGCTCATAATCGTCAGAGTGTTCGACTTCAGTTCCGCCGCGCGGGTAACTTAAGTTTCCGTTGCGGTACGGCAGTTTACCAGACCAAATAGTCGACAGGGATCGAGACGAATCAAGCGGTTGTTGGAACGGGTGGGGTATCATAAAATGGGCGCCTGGCACCGGAAGTCTGCCCTAACAGGGCCCGACAGCCTAGCTTAGTAACCAGGAATCGGCAAACTGCGAGTTTAGGAGGATTGAGGATCTCCCGCCGACGTTTCCCCAAGCACGAGAACCGCATCTGCAAGAACCCGACCTTGCCCCGTTAGATCCTCTCCAATCGGTTTCTACCTGGCCTATTGCGGCAACAATGAATCAAGATAGGGAGTCTCAAGATAGCTCCATCGAGAGCGGGCATCACCAACCGCAGCACCAGATTCAATTGAGTCCGCCTCCCTCACAGCAAGGCGGAGGCGAGCTAAATAGTGGAGGTGGAAGCTCAGGTAGTGGTTCCAAGAGGAAACGGGTTTCTTTGGCTTGCAATGCCTGCAGAACGAGGAAGTCGAAGGTGTGAAAAATATTTGCTTTAGTTTTTGGCCATAGGGATAGTTCCTGTTGTACCCGTTAGAGGGCTGGTCAATGTCAATCGAAATCCGGAAGGTTTGGACGAGAAGCTTACCCACAAGACTGTGTACCTAGTGCGATGGGGTTCGGCCAAAATGTTCAATGTGTAGAGGCAAGTCGATCGATTTTATCTGCCTTTTGTTATCCGGGCGGTTACTTGGGGAAGTTATGTGTTAACATGCATCATGTTTCAGACCTGGATTTCGACTGCGTTTATCAGCAGAGCGCTTCTTCTTCGAATACAATTATCGGAAAAGAGTATAAATGCCTTCTTAGCGATGCGAAATCTTAGTACGGTGGTCTGCAAGTTCTAAATTTAAACCTCACAGTTACATTGGCCGCCTCGAGACTCGGTTGCTTGCCGTGGAAAACCTTCTAGCAGCGCAAGCCTCCAAATCTCAACTTCACAGCTCACCTTCCACACTCACGGCCCCGAACCGCGACCTTGACGATGACGCACGGAACCGGCGCAGTGTTAGCACTGACGGTCCACCTTCAAAACGTGTCCGGATCGAAGGGTCGTACACACCGAGCTTAGACGCAAATAACGGGGAGACCTTCGTGAACCTTAAGCTAGGACAATTGGAAGATGAATCAAGTGCCCAAGATACGGTTCTTGACGGCATGGGCGCCCTGAACCTGGGGGATGAAGAGGATTATGGCTATTTCGGTAACTGCAACTGCACGACACACCTTTCAGTTGTTCTAAAAAATTTGTTATTCAGGTCCGTCATCGAACATAGCCTTCATCGGGCATGTCACCCGCGCCCTAGCAACATCTGTGAGCGTGACTACAACTCTCGCGAAGGAGTTTCGCCGCACAGATTCTACCCTAGAATCCTCCTCTCGTTTCATCTCTCCTCATAACTCGCCGGCCCCATCGACTGGGGGTGAACTCGATATTCGCGCAGGGAATGTCAATATATATGTTCTGCCGCCTCAAAAGCGTGTATTACACTATGTAACATTGTATTTCCAAAACACTAATATCCTATTTCCATATCTGCATCAGCCCAGCTTCCTAGAGACCTACGAAGAGGCTTTGAGGGATGGATTTTCAAAGGTTCGGCGAACATGGCTAGCTTTGTTGAACCTAGTTATGGCGATGGGCAGTAGAGCTAGTACAGAGACGGGTATTAGCGCCGAAGAGAAATATACGACTGCTGAGGTGTTTTATCAGAGAGGGTTTGGTTTATGTGATGGTCATTTTCTTAGGCTTGCAAGTTTAGATTCGGGTGAGGCTTCAGAAACGGTCTCTGGTTGGTCAACGGAACTAATGGCGAATAGTGCACTTGCTGCTGATGATGAGCCATTATCTCCAGAGCACGCGGAAGCCAAATCAGTGTTGGACTACGCACGGGTTAGCTGTACGAATAGCATTACAACTTGGGCTACATTCTAATCAAGCCTTGCAACGGTTCCCGCCCTTGGAGAGGGAACTGAGGAAAAGAGCTTGGTATGGTTGCGTTTTGCTAGATAGGTAAGTGGCCTGAGTGGCAAGATTTCAACTCGACACCACCACTGACCGGCCCACGGAACCTTATGCATGACTTTTGGCCGGCCTTCTTCAATAGCAACGTACGCAGAAAAGCTGGACCTGCCATTGGACGTTGAAGATGATGTGTTCAAGACAAGCATGTCACCTGTTCCGGTTCAGCCGTCTACTCCCACATCGGTCACCTTCTTTATTATTTCTATGTGAGGACACCTCTTCATTCGACCTTGCATTAGCTAATCGGAAGCTTAGAAAGCTATATACCCTCCTAGGTATGATAATTGACACGCTATATGGGGGAAATCTCGGTGGCAGGGACCAAGTAGAACCCACGTTCGCCGATGTAGCCCGTGTCGCAGAGATAGAGGAAAAGCTCTCTACCTGGCGACAGCAACTCCCAGCAGCGCTCAGTATCGTATCTTCCTCAGATATCCCAAATGGCGGCGGCCCGCCGAGCAAGTTTTGGCGGCAAAGTATCATATTGTCGCTTCGCTACTACAACACTCGAGCACTCCTCCATAGGCAGTTTGTTGTCAAAGGACTAAGCGAGATTTGGGGAGGCGGGCCGAGTACTAACAAGTTTGAGGGCGATTTCTTTTGGAACTTTGGATGGGCTAGCATCAAAGTGTGTGCGGAGAGCGCGATTGAGACGGTAGAGATCATACACAAAGTGAAGTATCGCAGCGATCTTCTTGGTTTTTGGTGGTTTACTCTCTACTACAGTACTTCTACCACAACCATTCATTTGGGAGAGAGTCTAACATCATGAAACAGCATTCAACGCGAGCCTGGTACTTGTATCAAAGGTCCTTATTGTCAGTCAAGTTCGCCAGTTAGCGCTCCGACCGGGCTTTGTCCCGGAAACTGCCGGTTTACTCAAACATCTGGAGATGGCCATGGAAACTATTGAGGTGCTAGCGGCTGGAAACAGAATCGCTAACCGCTGCCGCCTTTTCCTCGAGAACCTCATGCGCTACGTTGCGCCTCTTGGTTTGTTCTCCCCTTCCATTCACTCTAACGGCCCGCTAATCCGCACTACTAAAGCAACCTCTTCCCCCCGCATAGTAACGTCGATGTCCCAGCCCGCCCAACTGCCCGATCGTACCAGCACTGATACGCCAGAATCCTCCACCGTGCAGAATGAACCACCACAAGACCCATACCAAGGTTCGATTGAGGATTTACAGAAGTCGCCATTCCGCACACAGCTAGGGGAGTTTATGCTGGAGAGCGATTTCACGTATCTAAATTCCATCCTTCCACCGCTGGCCATAGGTGGTATGAGCGGCATGGAGAACGGTCAGCCATCCTCCAGCGCATACGTCCCTAACGGAAGCGACTACGCGCACATGAGTTTCGGGGCCTAAATTTAGTCTCCCAATATCACACCTTTCCCTCCTATCTTATACCTTTCACACTCTCCTTATGATTTGGAACTTTTCTAGTCTCTGCCGTTGAGCTTAGCGGCATTTTCGGACGGAATGCTTGTAACGTGTACTGTAGCTATCGCTAGGGAATCAAGAATGAGCTATAGATGTTTTGCGTGTCCATGTGCCAAAGCTTTCAACATTAGAGCCGAATATTAGCGAGATCGTCCGCCCTGGTGACATGATTCTCGCTTAGGGTAACATCGCGAGCGTCTTGAATGGCCTGCGAGAGGTTCCCGGGGTTGAGCCACACGCTTTCTTGCCGGCGGGTTGGTTGAGATAGGTAATTCGTGCTGGTTGGAAGAACTCTTGTTGATTATTGTGCATCCACAAGCCTTGTGAGAACGAGCGTTGACACCATCTACAGAAGGAGCTAGCGCTACATTTGATGGGTATGACGAAACCTCGTAAAAAAAAAAAAAAAAAAGAATCTCTCCCGCTCTGGATTAACCTATCCTACTCGATCCCGAAATTTTGCGAGTGATGCACTATGCAGTTGATATCCTCTTCCTCCCCACCTATAGGCCTTAGAGAGCTTTCACAACACAGCTTCCGGTCCAGGGCTACTGTATTCTACCCCGTAGTCATCAGTATCCCATCCCCTCTCGCCATAATGCTTCCCCAGATCCCGTGGCGGCCATCATACCCTAAGTGTGTCCAGCCCTATATCATACCCTAGAGTCCCCAAAGCCTAATTGGTCACTACTGGTCACTCGTGGTCACCAGCTAAATTATGATACCCTCCCGCGTCCTCTAACCGTTTTGCAGTTGTGCCGATATCATATAGGATCACTCCATAGGTGGGCGTCAGATGCTTGGCCACCAGGATAAACCACCGCCACTATTACCGC
Organism: Tuber aestivum; assembly: GCA_900010015.1. NCBI lineage: Eukaryota > Fungi > Ascomycota > Pezizomycetes > Pezizales > Tuberaceae > Tuber > Tuber aestivum. Next base: position 229,045 of record LN890970.1, on the reverse strand, counting down.
ACCGGCAACAGCATTTCGTGTGGACCGTGACGAGCAGGATCCAAAAAAAGGATATGTAACCCAGATGTGATATTCTACTCGAAGAAAAAACTATGGCAGATTACTGTTTCGTATGTATTGTATTTCCTTCACTCCTTCCTTCCTTCCTTCCTTCCTTCCTGAAGGGGGGAAAGAAAAAGAAAAAAAGCAGCCATATGTACCCACCCCATATCCCCCCATGCATTCACCCCGTCAAACGGGGGTCCAACCTATCAAAAAATACAAGGGAAAAACAAAATCGTACACCCCGCCAGCCAATTCGACATAACGCCAAAACGTACAACCCCAACCCCGCCAGCCAAGTTTATCCACAGCATTATGGAAGAAGAGAAAAGAATAGAGGGGGGGGGAAATAAAGGTAAAAACCGGTGGCTTATATGGACCTCCGAATAGATCTCCTCTCGCCCTTTGCGTCTGCTCCGCGAATTTTCTTGGCTCCGGCGGCCTGGCATTGTAGGGTTAGCGTTAGTCTGGATAACTGCCTCCTCCGATCCGCGCGCGCGCAACGGGGGGAAGAAGGAACATACCTTAACCCTTCTCCTAGTTAATGTTCCCTCAACCTTCAATAGCGCGCCCTCGAGCTTATCCGTGAGGCGTGGCTTGCGCTTGTGATGGCGTGGCTTCTTGGTCACGCCGGCGCCCGTGCGGCGGCTTGGTGTCTTTTTCGCGGTCGGCGCGGATTTGGGGGTTGCTTTTCGGTTCGTCTTTAAAGTTGTTGCGGTGGTGGTGGCTTTGTGGGGGGTTTTGGTCTTGGAGCGGGTGGTGTGGGCGCTTGAGCGGGTGTTGTAGGCCATTCCGATTTCCCTTTCTCCTTGTTCTGGTTTTGCTATCGCTGGTGAGGGCTATGGTGGTAAGATGGCGGTGGGTGTGGGAGGTGGGGTGTGTGGTAGTTAGATGGGGTCTTTCTTTTCGAAACTATTATAGGCGCGAATGGTGGGAAGGGGAAGAGGTTTTCGGGAGAGGAGGGATGGGAGGGAAAGGGAGTCGGTGCCTTTTTATATTTCGAATCCCGGGGCATTTCGCAAGGGATTGTGTTCTGTGCGTGCTGGAGATATATCACAATGCGCTAACTTATCATACCCGCTTACCGTAACTCGTAGGGTAAGTTAGTTGGCTATTTCCACTGTGCTATCTAGGATATTGTAGGAAGGAAGTGCGAGCGGTTGGATTGAAAACGCCGCGGTCGCAAATCCCCTCGACATCGGGAACTGCGATCGAAATATGGGCCTCAAACGTCATCCCTGTTGACTGACCAAGTCATGCCGAAGAACGTGTAAGTGAGACTCCCCTTACAATACTCGTACGGTACTATCGTGCCGGCACTGCACCGATAGAGAACTTTCTCATAAGGAAAGTTGGGGAGGAAAAAATGGCATTTACTAAACAGGGTGTCCTCTAGATGAAGTGATTGGTTGCTTTTTTTCTTCTTCAAGACCTTGCGGTGCGTGACGGCGTTCCAGAGGCAGGGATGGAGACAAAACCATCATGTGTGTCTGGTAGAAGTGCTGTACGGTACCGTACTGTTCTTAGGGGCTTCACTTGTAGCTACTGTGTTTTATTTTTTTTATCTTTATTTTTTGTTATTTCCCTGAGTCCCAGACAGCCGAGTGTGATATCCATATCATGGGGAGAGGAAGGGGGGGTGGAGGGGTGGAGTTGGTGGATCGCTTGTCCGGCTGTAGATAGGACGGCAATCTTTACCGTCCCCAACTTACATTATTACCTTGCAGTGCGCTACCTATCATCATGTCGCTCAGTCCTCAAGTTCGCCGGTGCCGCACTTTATCTCCGTCCACCATATCTATCCTGTCCGACTTGAATCCAAGGTGGAAAGGTGAATACTGACTGACACATCAGCGTTCTCCCCCACGATTCACTTGCCAACTGTGCCTGCCTATCCGGCCAAGAATCCGGAGTCATGGCTGAGCGGGCGCCGGAAAGTCCCCGCCAATTTGATCACGCTTAGAACTCTCCAACGCCCTGCGTTTGATCATTTCTACGTACAATACTGTACCTCCTTCCCTCCTTCTTTTCCCTCCTTCCCTCACTTCCCCAGTTACCACACGGCGCTCGTACAGTGAGGCACCAGCCCGATCGCGACCGCGAAAACGACCCTCCGAGCTATTCCTCGGATGTCAGACGGTCATCTCCTAAGCGATGCCCTATCCAAACTCTTTCATTATTGCGGTATTTCAAGGGAGAAATGTGGGCCCTGCAAAATGAACCCTGGTGGAACTAAGGACTGAAATAGGTCGCCTGAGGTGGAAAAAACCAGCTCACGTCACAATACATCACTCGAGGCCAACACACGCATCCTGATTTGTGGATTGATCCGGCATTTTTCCGCATGACTTGGCACGAGGGCGAATGGGGTGAACACGCATAGGTCCACGGATCCGTCCCTCTTCTCTTCTCTTCCCTCCTTTGCTATGGCGCTCCTGGAATTCTACTAGTTAGACTCGAACGAGAATATGGTGCCGGGCGGTGGTATTTTGCCTTTTCCAGGTTGCCCCTTGCCTAACTGGTGTTGCGGACCTTTCGGTAGATGCTACTTTAATCCCCATAGCGACCCAAGGAGAAGGTAGAAGACACGGCTAGCTAAACCGCAGGATGCTCTAGGAGCGGGTAGGAGAATGGGCGAACTACAGACCTAGTTTTTGTCGTCTCCAACTCCCAAGAATGACTTTTGACAATTCGGGGGCCACGCCCTCCGTAGTCCATCTATGAGACAATTACTTCTGGGCAAACGAGTGGAATTAGTTAAATCGCGACGTATGGGGAGGAGGCCCCGGATCTCCGTTCTAACCCCATCAATACGATACCGATGTAAGCGCCGGCTTCCAAAGCCATCACCAGCTGTAGCGACCGTTTGGTGGTTAACTCAGCTCTGTTTTTCAAATAATTTTAGGTTTTTGCGTTTCGCAGCTGGGGCTGGCACATGCCTCGCTTCGAATCGGTGCTGGTTTCAAGAATCGATGAGTGTGAGCCACCTACGTGGAATGCTTGACAAGTACCATTCCCAGCCCTCGTCTGTCGACAGACAACACTCTCGAGGTGTTTTTCGCTTCCCTAGCCACTTGGGCGTCCTCTGCGAGGGCAAAGGCAACTTTTCGAAACGATAGCGGGTTCTCTATGATGTGTCTCCGCGTAGCACATATTCTTAGGACTCCAACAATCTCAGTTCTATCCTACACAGCAGAAGGGCTCTTCTATTGATCTCGCGGGCAAGTAAAACCCAAGGCCCAGAGTCCTAGAGGAGAGGAACGGCTTTTGTTATCATGCCAAACGTGCATACTAAAATGCTCCTGGTGGTATCGTGAATGTCACTCTGAGCTTGCGAGTAAGGGGTGTTCCTATGCTGTCTCGGTTTAAGGGGACCCCGTGGTGCAATTTCGGGTAGAGCCAGTTCTCTTAGTCCTCCCGTTGTTTCCCCATTCGGCCCCATGACAAAGGCTGCGCTGTGACTTCTCCACCGATACTTTGCTACATTGGCCATCAGATTAGGAAATCTTCCTGGGAGTGCTTGCTCTGAAACTGGCATGGAGGATTTGGATGGGTTTTATAAAAAAGTCCCCGACACTTTTCGCCCAGAGATAAATCACCACTTCCGGCCCAAGGATAGCGTCGGGGTACGCGCGATTGGTAATCCGGTGGAAGATGCAATCGAAAGATTGATGACAGACAGGAAATTCCGTGTCAGAGTTTGGGGACTGCATGAGACTCTCTCCTGGCGGATCCATGGGGTCATATATTAGAGCCCTGTCCGTGCGGACAGCTATAGGAAGGGTTCTGGCTATGGCCCGTGAGATCTCGTCGGCTTAAAATCCATATCATCCGGGAAGTTATATCATACGAATGACACAGAGCTTCCTTCCCTCACAGGAGTTAGGGAACCGATATCATATCATACCTACGGAATCCTGAGTGAAACTCGTGAGGGAGGGTTGACCCTGATCAAAGAGTATATGGTTCCCAGACGCTTAAATAGGAGAAACGAATTAATCTGATATTCTCCCCCCAGTTCGCCTGGGTGTCCAGATTGTGAAATGCTGTAAACAGTTTTGCTTCCTCATCTCTTGCCCCCTCGTTCTCTGCAATTTCTGAGTGCAGCTTCCTCAGCATTTACCCTTACTCAACATCCAATAGAAGCTCGAAGTCCCCTTTTCTCGAGGATATCTCCCAATCCCCAAGCTATAGAACTTCACCGCAACCATTCAGCCTTGCCAAGGCTTCGAAGAGTGAAAGTGAAGGGGATCCCAATAGAGCTCCTCCCTTACCGAGATGGGCTTTCATTGCGGTAATGCATCCGGCTCGAGGAGATGCCCGGCACGTCGACTATGGACCAAAAATTATCAAGGGTGACAGGATGTGGAATTAAAATCGCTCCTGTGCCTTTTAGGCATCGCTACACATGGGCACTTTCTAATCAGCTGGTGCATATTATTCGGGTGACAGATGATATCCGAGGCTTTATGGCCAACATCACGATATATCCACATTGGCTCCTAGCCAGGATAAAATACCAAAATCTCCTCCTAAAACCTCTCTAGCACTAAGGTAACCATTTTAGCTTAGGCCTATTATATAGACCTTCGAACCGGAAATGCCACGGTTAGCGGTACAATGATGGGATCCAACCAGACTGTATCGTAAGCTGTCGCATAGAGGCATTTCCCAACCCAGCTCCAATAGGATTGAAGATAAAGCTACTATGCCATAGGAAAGGTCACCACTCTCCCCACGCTATGGAAAGCTCCAAAAATTCCTGGGGGCAATTGTGTGTGGGGCTGGACGCTCTAGTACCATCTCAGTACCAGCCTCCCCGTCCAGAACCAATTTGGGCAAAGCGTTATGATAAGAAAGGCTTGCGAGGGTAAACTCCATGCACAATCGTCTGATCAACACCTTCGCTCCTGGAGCTTTACTACCCGGTTCCCCCTTCCGTTCTACCTGTGTTCTGCCGATTATCTCTTCATTTTGGGGAGCCATGCCGAACCAGGCTTTTGGATATCTCCAGTAGGCCCGCAAGGATAGGAGAGCATCAGCTCTCATATATGGTTCCGGACAACCCATACCTGCCCTTGCTGCCAACTTGGCCCAGGATTTCTAAATTGGGAACAGGCCCTTCTTGAGAAGAAATAATATGATTTCCTGAGGTGAAACTGTCCAAATGATAAATCAGAATTGACTTATGGTTTCTACTTCCACCTACCGTAAGGGCATACAGGAAGTCGCTGGTGTAGTTGGAATTGGATGGAAGATGTTGCAAATCTCTGTCGGAAAGCCTACTGCGGTCACTGATTCCGAACCCACCTACAAAATAAAAATGAAATTCATGAGGGGCCTCGTGAAGGGTTTCTCCACAAAGTTGCCAAAGGAGTTATCTTGGACGTCTTTTGCGAATGCTCGCCATTCGGCATTTCTGGATTTTCCAAGAACCTACGGAGGAGACCAAGTTATCATAGGTTCTAGTTGACCAGCGCCGCACTTTCTGCTCACAACCGCAGTTCGTGCAAGTGTGATTACCAATATATATGGGCGTCCTAGAAGCCTGGGCGAGGGGTAGAGCACCTAGAGTGTCGAGGTAACGGTCACTATAGCCCAAATAACTACCAACAGCACAGAAACCCCGAAACGAGCAGCTTATGGGCAGCCGGGGATTAGCAACTTTCCACGCATCCTAACAACGATTCAGTACCGCCGCGAATATATGAATGTTCTCAAATGGAAACTGGCATAAGCCTGCGTTCCCAGGGGACCCTATCAAGGAAATATCAAAATGCCCCAAATCTCGAGAATTCAGGCGCTAACTAGGAGCAGGAAGCTAATCATAGTGAGATGCAAACCGGCGATGAAGTTGTGATAGGCCTTCTAGAATTTCTCGGCAGAGATAAATAAATTATCAAATTCATATACCGCTTGTATAGCACGGCGTCAGAGCTTTTGAAATCCCCCCAGAAATTGCTCACATGAGCCCATCCAACTGATAATAGTACCGTGTAAGCCACCCATGCGGCGGGCGATCTCCAAACATGTTCTACCACGCCTTGGGCGAAATGACCCATTAATTTCTCACATGGGCCCACAGAACAATTTAGAGGCAGGCTCCTATCCTCCGAAACTCAGCACCCCGCGCCGTATCCATGAAAACGACCTACGAACCATGCCGCGCGATCTCGAAAATGATAAGCCTACCATTGCGAGAACCCCCGACCCTTTGCGTACTTGACAGGGCATATCGCCCCCCGGGCCGAGCTATACAGTACATCGCGAGTGTTTTCCCGAAAGGAAGTGCTGCCTCGAAATGTGTGGCCTCCTTTGATGAGATACCGCGGGCGAAAGGTAAGATGGATCCCTCCTTGGAATCGCAGATTATGGATCGGAAATGGGGTGATAAGGTGCCAACCGGGTGGTGGTGGATGGGGGGATCCAGACACCCCTCCATGCTTGCACGATTTCGGCACCACCCCCGAACGCAATGGCTAAAGCTACCTGGGAAATAAGGTAACATCTACTAATGCCCTATTCGCCAAGTCCAGCTATATATGACAGTCTGTGCATGAGAGGGCGCAGGAAGCAAAAATTGGCCTACCAGCAGCAATAATGCTTTCCACACCCATAGTGATGGACTAACACCTCTCATGGTGTATAGAGAATTGAGGGGCACAGCGAGGCAAAATGTCTACTCGAATGGTACCCCTCTCTCTAACGCTTCCCAAGCGATGAAGTTCTGGTAAACTGCCATGACGCTGCTTGGCCAGGCACAGATCGGGGAACAAGGACAAGCTGGCAAGTAACGGTTTTATATCCACATAACCAATTATACACGTGCTCACATTGAGTATTCCAAACAACACTTTCATTCCAGCAACGAGCCACGCGATCATACACCGACAAACAGCGGGGGTTATTTTGTGTTTTTTATCCACTATGTCAAAGGTGCTCCCGCTCACACCTTCGTTCCCTCTCCACCCACTTGTGGACCCCACAATTGTTTGCGTTGCTCGCCTACTATACCTACGCAAAAGCCCATTTACCAAGACATCAACCCTATATCCCAACCTTAATTCCTGAACTTGTATACGAGTGGCTGGCCATAATCAACCATCACAACCTTCAACTGCGCAGCAAACAGCGCGAACCCTACCGAATCCGGATGACCAGATATCCAACGCTGAAGGACGATGATACCACTAGACTTCAGGATCATATACCGAAGACTCCTAGCTTATGGGAGGGGACACTAAAGTCATTCCAAAAGATAACTATAGTACATCTAACATCAGAGACGGAAGTACGTCCATGAACGCATTCACTCAAAAATATAGATGCTCTAACGAGTGATTATTTATGACGACTTTCATTCCTATCAAGAAAGCCATCAATGGCCCTAGGCACCACGTCCAAATCTACCGCCTTCACTCTCTACCTCTCGAAAGCTCATTCCCAACGCCCTACACTATCCTCTTTTCCTCAACCATAACCCTCCTAATCCCAAACCACAGCGTAGCGTCGGCGCACATACTGCATGGCATAAGCTAGAGAGGTGAACCCATTAGCAAACCTATGCAGGCCAGCCTTTTCGAAGGCATACACGTCCGCATGTTGTATTAGACTAGCTAGCTGAATGCGAAGGCTGTGAGCGGGAGAGGGTGCAGCCGAGGGGGGTTATCAGGGCTGCACCGATATATAGGAGTGTTGGGTTGGAGAGGGGGATACAATACTGGGACCCCGCTTTCCAAAAAGACGTCTTGCTGAATTCTTCCAGAGATATGGCTATGTCAACTTGGCCATCCATCGAGGTGGAGTCGGTGGTGGGGGTGCTATGAGTGAGAGGTTTTTTGAGCTACGATCAGTGTGGTTCAGGCTTCTACAGGGAAGGGTGCATTGAACTCTACTTCAAAGCCACAGCAGGGTTTACAGCCATTCAATTGGAGTTCATTAGGAATCCTGATTGTAAGGATGGCTAAGACCTTGAAATTAGTGCGGCACCAGAAGAACAGAGACCGCAAGGCACGAGGGCATTACCTGTGCTGCAAGACATGGATTGAACAGATGCCTGTATTGTATCAAACGCAGACATGGTCGTGAGATATTTATGACAACTAAAGTTAAGCGGGATTCAAACAGAGGAAAAAAGCATTATCATCGTAATTTCATTTCCCAATCAACATGAAGTTCGCTAGCAAGGAATTTAAGTATTCTGTTCGATATGTTAGCTCTACCTTTTCGTGCAAAGAATAATGCTAATGGAGAAGGAAAAACGAAAATTACATATCAGATAGAGCTAATAGAATGTCAACTTCAACGAACCGGCTGATTCAAGGCCATGTTCTCGGGTAATACATGCATTTAAATCATCACTGGAATCAAAGGTGGAAATAACGATGAATAGTTGAAATAGGAACAAAAAATATAGCTCACCTGTTAACGCTTATCGCCAAGCCGCGGAAGTACCTGGAGGGGGTGGCAGCGTGCCTGAGCCAAAATCTAGAGTCAGCAAATATTGTGAATCCAAGGCGGTAGAATAATATATCTAAAAAAAAATAACATGTATATGGTCAGACTGTAGTACATGGATATGTCGTTTATACTTCATCTCCCTCCTAACGCTGTACGAAGGATTCCGAAAGTGAAGAAAAATGGATCATCACCCCACATAGTTCATTGGGCCGGAAAGGAAATTCAAGGCTTACCATAGTGATCCTTCTTACACGGCAGATGAACCCCCTTCTCCCTCCGCAAGTACCCCCAAACAACCCCCCGGAAAGGGATAAGAGATAAGAAATGTAGGGCACCAATAACCACCGCACCCACTATTGTACAGTGGGGAGGCTTTCTCAAATAGCGCACACCAATCTCCATACCCACGACGCATCGATTCGAATGATTGACTTGATGACATCGACGCATATGGAGGGTAATCTCCCTCTTTTCCAGGAACCCTAGAGTTGTGAAGCAACAATAGGGGCAGATTTTAGAGGTTTGTCGTCAGGGCGAATCAACACAGTAGAGTAAGATCGATGCAGTCTGGACTTCGTGCAGGGACCAAGATCCGGAGCATCAGTGAAGCGTTGTAGTCATTAACCGATAGGAGAATTGATACCGCAAAGGAGAACAAGCAACCTATTTGAGGATAACTATTAGCATGAGTAAATACAACCGCCAAACTCAGCAAATAGCAAGGATAAACAAGTCAGATATCGAAAGCATGAGTTAAGTCTTCATTGGGTTCAGACAATGTAGATAAGTGTTAAGTAGATCATCATTCGGGCAGGCAGAAGAGAGAAAATGCCCAGACAACTTACTCTGCAGGATTACCGCCCTATGCCAGTAGAGATTGGGCCGGCCGAACCCAATTACCGTAGTCTATGTCTAAAACAAACTCTATACCCCCCAACAAGTCAGTATTATTATACCACTCGGTAAAAACCAGTCTCCGGGCCAATAGCAAAGTAACAAAAATGTCAGGAACCATAACGCATTAAATGGTCACTTCATCGATTAACTCAGAAGTTATCGTTTATATTGTTTTGGGTGATCATCATCCAAAGGAAAGTAGTAAAAGGAAGTCAAGGGGAGGGCAATCGGCGAACCCACAGATTGTTAGTGTCACATGGACCAGGGCCGCGCCAATTGGTCTTGTGTCGGTACAGTAGAAATACCGGTATAGAGCATTGCTGTCAGTTTGCTGCTGATAGAGATGGGGGGGAATGGGCATTGTTGAGATTGCAAATTTTTATAGGCCCAGTCAATGGCAACCCTATGCCCTGTCTTGGCAGCAGTTGTGCCCAAAATTCTCTCGCGCTAGATTAGGCACCTACGAGTGAGATGATATGAACAGGGTAGGCTATCTCCTTATATGGAAAAAATAAGTATGATACCAGTAGGGGGATATGTCACGTATGATACTCTAATAAATTTAGAGCGTTATAAGCTTCTGGGCCTTCCGAGAACGACAAATATCCTTAGTCCCCAGTAGTATCAAATACCTCCTATCCCCTAATAGCACGAATAAGTAAACACCTGGTGCACTTCCTTTGGGTCACTTATCTCTTCAGACCCCAGAGCGCAGCCGTACGAGACAATCCCCGAAGAGGCTGACCGAAACTTGATTTATCATACCAGAGCCTGCCTCAAAGTGCAAATGGAGAACCCTAGCGAAGGCCGCAACTGCACATAGTGCGGCCCGCAGAGAGGCCCACGAAGGGCCGGAATGGAGAGAGCATCTGACGGCCCTATTCCAGAACAGAGGCTGGTTATGCACAATTCCTTAGTAGGTTTAAAACTAGGGCAAACACTAATTAGCCATACTCCAGCAGCCCTGCCTCCTGGTAGCCCTACTTTCCCATATCCATCCAGCCCAGAAGGATAACTCATGTCTTCTTTTAGCGTCTCCGGGCCTTGGTTCAAGGCATGAGAATATTAAAGGCGGTTTCTATCGCTCGATCTAGTTAGGTTTATGCACCTGGATGGAGTGCATAGAAAATCGGCTCCCCATCGCCCGCATATCGGCATGGTGGGAATCTACAGCGTTTCTAAGTACCGGCGCGCGTACAATGGATATGATGCTACGGTACGTCTCCAGCACCCCCCAACACCCCAATAATATTATTATATCAGACACTTTCACCTGCGCTTGATCCCTAGCCATCATGGGATAAACGACCACCGAAGCCGCAACAACCTCTACATGAACATGTTCTATTGTATTTATCGGGCCTACCGATCTGATCCGTAATTAGCTAGCTATATGAATTTCAAGTTATCATAGAGGCTATACGCCAATTTTGCAATCCTCGTATTCGGTGAGGGAAGGCTCTAGCCGGGACCCGACCCAGGTTCATGCTGCGGCGAATTCGATTACGAAGTCCACATTTCAGTCCACCCTGGCACATCTCCAGTGAATACCGGTATAGTAAATGGCTCCCCCGCCGTCGCTCCTTTCCCGCTAACCCGTGAGACTTTGGGGCTTCCGGGGGATACCTTGCACAGTAAGTTCATCACAGGTGAGGCCCGCACTTGCTGGCGCTGCTAGCCTTGTTAATATCTGCTGCCGCTCTCATGGAATGCAATCGGAAACAAACTCCAAATTTCCTTGGAGGTTGTGTTGCGAAATAGCCACCAGTTCAAATCATTATCAGATGATCAAAAATAAACAATGAAAATGCAGACAGCCCTTCCTCTCATTCGGGCATACCATGTCAGGTAGAGGGAGCCGGCCGTAAATTGGATTGAAAGAAGCCCCGTGCAAAAGATATATCAGTATATCGGCGAAGAAGAAAAAGAGAAAGGAAAAGATCCTAATCACTCCTACACGCCTTTTCTTTTCATCTATGTTACCAGTATCATGCGGTTCTAGACAACCAAAACCTACCCTTCTAGCTAACTTAGTCCAAATCTCTAAATTAGAAACAGGGTCCTGTCTAAAGGGTGCAATAGGCTTCCTCTGGCGCAATTATTCGACTAATAAATACCGTAGGAGCCGATCTATGATTTTTATTTTCACACAAGCCACGGAGAAAGTAATTATCATGGCCCACGCTGGAATAGAATGTACTAGTATTATAGAGTACCCAGTACGTTTTTATCAAAAAGCCCATTGCAACGTTATTCAGGGCACTGATTTCAAACTCCTTGGCAGGATCATAGTACGGCAAAAGTAAAAGAAGCTTCGTAAAGGCGCCCCTTGCAAAATTACCAGAGGAATTAAGGATTCTTCCTAAATTCCGATAATTCGGATTTTCTAAGAGCCCTGGGTGGAGGGCAGGGTTGGTTCCACATTGTGCTTTCTTGAGCAAAAAGACCTAGCTCCATGAATAGTCTTGGCGCCAAACCTGCATCCCACTATGACCCCTCATTTGATTTACTTCCCTCCTCCTCTCACCACACCTCATCCGAAAAACAGCGTACCTGACTTGGTCATAACACTGATTCGCTCCCTTCTTCAAGAGCTGCTTCAAAATAAGGATACGAATTAATAAGGCTCGCGCATCATGGGTAGGTTCTTTCCTGTGGGTTTGTGGTGTGCGGGGGGATCAAAGCTAATGGCGGGGTTTGCAGCCAATTTCGTTGGAGTTGCGAGTATAAGCCCCCGAATCCTACTTCAAATGATGAATGCCTTTAGGACACTTCACTGATAACGCTTATTCACAGCTGAGTTTGCTACCTGGTACTATAAAACCATTGATGGGACGGATAGATCGGGGCTCTCCGTCGTCTATGTTAGCTCTTCTCCTTGTGCACTTCTTTTACCTTGCGAAAACTAACACAGACTAGAGACCTCACTCCATGATGACTTTTGAGACCAATCAAGTCCAAGGGGTCGGAGCTATTAAGGAAAAGCTTATTGTAGGACTAGTATTGCTTCCCGAATGTGTTATAAATAACTGACTTAGTGGTATAGTCTCTACCTTTTCAGAAATTGAATCATCAGATCAGTACTCTCGATGCCCACCCCAGTGGGGAATCCGGCAGCATAATTGTTCTGATCACCGGGCAGTTGCTGGTTAGTTTCCGCCTCGTTTCTTTAACCGGCTTTCTGGATACTCATGAATAATGGCGGACTCTTAGATCGATGACAACGAACACCCTCAAAAATACTCTCAGTGTTTCCATCTCGTGCCCGAGGGCGGCACCTACTATGTTCTCAACGATATATTCAGACTTATCTATGGTTAAGCTCAGAGCAATGCCTTCCTTCTCCCTCAAAACCATAAATGTTCCACTTATTCCCTGCGTTTCGTTTCGCTCTCTTTTTTGTTCCGTTTAAGGTTCGTTTCTCCTGTGATACTTCTACCCCCCGATTTCCGGGAAACAGGTGTCGTGAGGCAATGCCAGAAACAAATTCCCTTGGTACTTTCGTAGGTCCCCCTACCTAGCCTATTGCGACCTTGTTATTCTATGGCGTTGTATCATACCAGTGGGGAACCCCATTTGATAGAAACTTTTGTTTCCTATTTCCTACCTTCTCTCTCTCTTTCTTTTTTTTTTTTTACCCCCTAAGACAGTATCTATCTGGGACCTCAGGAAGGGAGTAGTCATGGGTTCCGGCCAGGAGGAGAGGAGGAGAGAAAAAGTAACTCTAACCTGCGGGAATAAATGTTTATCCGTTCTAAGAACTATCTACTGTACCCAGGCATTGTGCCCGGTTACCAGAATACGTATGGCAAGGGCAGCCTGCTGGGGAAGAGATATTTGATGTAGGGCGTGGTACATACCGTAGCCCGTCGAAGATATTCGCGATTTTCAAACCAAACTGCCACACGACGTGTCTGTATTGAGTGGGAGAAACACTTTAGTCAGAGTAAAACAATTTGGGGAGGAGCAAGTACGGCATGATACCGTGCACTGACTGTAGAGCGCATGTGGAGATAAACGGAAGGAAGAAGCCGAGAGAAATAGTAGCGCCGCCTTAGAACGTGAGCGAAATCCTAGCTGTGAAGTGGTAGCCACGCTGCAAGCTCGTGCCCATACCGTGCCTGTACTTCGTAGTTTGAAATTCCCTGCTCTGCTTCCATGCCCGGCCGAAACGCAGAGTGAAATGGTGGGCTGAACGCTTGGATTTTGTGGTATGTAATTCGGAGCCTGCGTCCAGAACTCGCCCCATATTTCGGAGGAACAGTTTCTAGTCGACCAAAGGTTCGGAAAGGGTCAACTCACAGGGAAAAATTGATTGCCGTACCCGTACTTTATGACATTGTGAACGAGAAGAAGTCTGGCAGGTGGGATAGCTGCCAAGACCCTTTAGCCACAGCCTTACCTCTTACAGACCTCACTCGAGAAGTGAGGCTTACGAGAGCGCCCAGCCCAGCATCGAAAGGAACACGAGGCACAATCATCATCGCAGGCCGGACTGACTTTTTTTAAACTCAAACCAACAAACATACGTACGCCATCGCCCGTCACCATCATCCACCACCCATCACTGCTCCTTCTCCTCCTTCGCTCTCCCCTCGCTTTCTCCCCCGACCACTCAACTGCCCGTTGCGAACGACTCTACGATAACGAGCACTACGAACCAAACATATAGACTTTCCCCACCAGGAACGTGATAGAAACAAATCTGCAACGATGGGGATCATGGAGAGTATCGGATCGGAGTTTAAGACCAGAAACTTTAGTGAGTTGCCGTGCCCTCATGATTTTCGATAAGTTGGTTTGAGCACGACGGATGGGATGGGGCCAGATATGAAGATCGAAGCTGACCGGAAATGTGTGTAATGTACAGGTATATACGGTCAATGGTTAGAGCCTCCCCATAGACAGAACACGCAGGCAGGGGACGGTTCGCTGATTGAGTGAAATAGGACGGGTATCATAGCGATTCTACTTTGTATCGCCGTCGGCATCGCAAATGTTTTCCACGCTTCTCTACTCATTATCTTCTCGGTCATTTGCTTGTTAGTTGTCCGGTGCTATTCATCCTCCTTTATAATCTTGGTTTGCTAACAAATTTCTGCCGCTTGTAGAGTTTCCGGTCTCCTACTTATCTTCATCGAAATCCCATTTCTTCTGCGTATTTGCCCAACTTCAAAGAAATTTGACGACTTTGTTCGCAAATTCCACTCAAACTATGGACGTGCCGGTATCTACTTGGTTATGGCCACTATCCAGTGGGTCAGCATTGTTATCGATGCGTCTAGTTTGATCGCTGCGGCGGTAGTCTTGACCTTTGCTGGCGGTTTTTATGGTTTGGCTGGCCTTAAAGGACAAGAGTTCATGGGAAGCAAGACATTGGGCGGAGCTGGCGTCGCACAGATGATAGTTTAAAAAGAGACGGAAGGGTGCTTTATGCAGAGGAGGCATTCGGAGCAGGTGGTAAGGCACTGGGAAAGGTGTCGTGTAAAACGTCAGGAGATGAGCGGATATTCCTTCTCATGAGTGTGGACGGGATTCATTTTTCTATTTCGTTTTTCTTCTTTTCTTTTACGATGGGACATGGATTCTTTTTTCTTTTTTTCTTTCTCCACCGCTTCCCCTACCCACCCTCCGGATCACTCAATGATGCGTTTTAATGAATCAGTGGGATAGCTTTTGTCGGTTTCCTTTCGCACATTTTCCTTGTTATGTCCCATAGGTGAGTGGAGGGCACATCTGGTGTTCTCCACACTTGTGGACGGCAGGGAAGGAGCTATCTCTACAATGACGAAAGGAAGGAGGTTCCCGTTCCCCAAAGGTGGCTGTCTCGAGGGGAGAAAAAAAGTTGGGATAGCCTCTAGCCGCAGGAACTTTCTACATTGTATATTTACTTGTATGAGCTATCTTTATGAGTCTTCCGATATTCCTTTCCTTTCCTTTGTCCTCTTCGGTCGAGCAGGTTTTTTCCCTCGATGCAAGACACGTTATTGTACTTTTTCCTTCGTTCTGCCAGGAATACCGCCATGTATTACGGCTCCAGCTATAGAATTTTTGGGCGGAGAGCTCTGCACCCAGGCACCGTACTTGTATTCTATGTCTTAGTATGTCTTTCTAGGTGAAGGTAGAAGTGTTGCCTCGTGTCATATGGAGAGGGACCTCTGTAGTCGGAAACGCGGACATTCATTCTGGCCCAGGAATACCGGTAGTAGCGTACCGTATCTGCTAGACCGCCAAGGGTGGCTCCATTAAAGGCTAACCCCCCGACAATTAATTAGTCCATCTACCGTGTCAACTGTTTTCGCCAAGGAGATTAATAGTACATAATTAACACGTCCCTGACCTTCCCTTGCTCCCATCAAAAGTTTGACCTATCACACCTCCAATTACTTTATCTGCACGCTCTAACGTGTGGAGGATGATCCCCTCCATCAAAAACCTGCCAGTGACTTATCTGTATACTGTGGAGCTGTAATTCTCATCGGAGTGGTTGGGGCTGAGCAATATTTCCCCGGCAGAGCACTCTGGAGATGTCCCCCAGCGCGCGTTAGGTAGGCGACTTCATCATCTCGTATCATACTCCA
This sequence comes from Tuber aestivum, assembly GCA_900010015.1. Classification (NCBI taxonomy): domain Eukaryota; kingdom Fungi; phylum Ascomycota; class Pezizomycetes; order Pezizales; family Tuberaceae; genus Tuber; species Tuber aestivum. The sequence goes on along the minus strand of LN890970.1, from coordinate 213,065 downwards.
CCGGTGGTATGATAGGCTACCGTACGGTACAGGGCTACGAGCGCCATAACAGTACCGGCACTATGAGTATCATATCATACTCGAGTAGTTACCCCACAATTCAGCAATGGGGGGGTCCGGGCATCACGCAAGCTTCCAAAGGCTGCTTCCAGAAGTAAAACAATGGCCTTGTTTGCAACTATGATTTGCCGCTTGCAGCCGATGATGGATGGATGGGTTCACACCACCCACCCACCACCACCACTCGGGTGCAGAAGCCCTCTTTCGATCTTACGCACCGCTGCTGGTCAAGTGTGAGATCCCTGCTGAGCGACTGGGCTGATGACCTGATCGTGCCCGAGATCCGTTTGGTTGGATGAGGGAATAAGCTACCGTACTGTACTCGAGTACTCTACGAGTAGTAGACTACCGGTATTCCCACCAGTATGTCCCCACTTGTAGGTTATGGGGAGGTGTGTGATGCCGTGCTGCACCGTACCGTGCGAGTACAGTACCGTACAGTGCCCATACCTATAGGACAGCACCTTATGCTACCGGCGGCCTATGGTCTACCGCAGCAGTATGCCTGTACGAGTATGCTCGTATGCATATGAGCAATGAAGATACCGGTATTATGATGGCGGTTTTACTTTTTTCTTATTCCTTTTTATTCTCCGCATAGCACGGGGTAGATGGATAGGACGCACTCTGCGGGATGAGAATGATGATGTGGAAGAGGGGCACGAGTACTCCGTACAGTAGTTCTTTTTTTTTTTTTTTTTTTGTTTTCTTAGTTTTTTTTTTTTCTGTTTTATCCGTTGGGTGCTACGGTAGTGGTGGTGGTGGTCGAAATTCAACTTTAAACCATGCTATGAAGCACCTGTATGAGTAGTCTACCGGACTCGAGCAGAGTGTGATAGCTACCGGTATAATACTGGTACCGCATGTATACCGGTACATCGACTTTGTCGACCCTCTCTCATGGACTTTCCTTGGCGGACAGTGATAGCCTTTCCACCAGGCGGCCGTATCTTGGGGATAATCGTGCCTGTGGGATTGGTTGATTGTTCTGTCCTATCACTCCTCTTAGCCTTTAGACTATCTCCTTTACCCTCTTCCTTTCCCTTCCCTATGTACTCGTAGTACAGTTATCAATCCAGTTCTGGCCACGGCCATCTACGTACCGTATCTTACCACCGGTACCGGTATCATACTGGCGGGGGCCGCTAGCTATCGACCCCTTTTTCATCCCTCTTTCTTCCGCACCCCCCCCAAATCAGTTTCTTTCGTCCCTGGCAATCACTCAGATGGATTCGATGAATGGCAATTGGACGCAGATACGGTAGTCTATTGGGTCGGGATGAAACAGCCCATCCATCTCTCTGGGGACCGCAAAAGATTTGTCCCACTCACTTGTCGACTCGACACTCGAGCTAGAATAGGTTACCGTAGTCAACGTCATGCCTTGCACCGCCCATGCACTTTTTTTCAGCGGCAGCCGCCTACTCCGTAAGGCTCCAGTGGAGAAAGGGAAAAAAGCACTCGTGCGTAGCTTACAACTCACGTACTGCTCCTTCCTCTCACCTTCCGCGAAATGCTTCATCGCTCTTTTCGGTTTCCCTTGTACCGTGTGAGCAAGGGATCAACTATAAACTTGTGTCCATCAAACCGCGAAACTGGTAAAATAGAATTGAAAAAAATGGCGCTGGCCTCATGACTTTTATTGTTCTTCCTTCCGGGAATGGCATAATCTTGGTCTGCTTTTTTTTTTTTCTTCTTCCCCCTACTGCACCCGGATTTCTCTTACATACCTACTCTTACTTAAAGGGCCAGTTCCTGTTCTTTCTTTTTACCCCGCAGAACTCATCTTCTCTTCTCTCCGGATTTCGTGCTCTCTTCCTTCTCCCTTTCTCCCTCCTTTCCTTGTTGTGAAAGGGGAAGAGGAAGACCAAGTTTCAAAGCTTAGCTTCCCCTGAAAGGGTTCAGACTTGTCAACCTAAGCAAACCATCAAGAGGTTAAACTCGCAAAGTTTCCCCCTTCTCCTTCTAGCCATCTTTGCCTTCACTCCTCAGATCCCTCCTTTTTTCTCTTCTTCTTTCTTCTTGTTCAAAAAAAGAAAAAACTACCGCTGGAAAGAAACTCCCTCCTATCATACGTATTTTATACGCAAAACGGCCCCGTCATCATGAGTGCTCCACCTTCAATTCCGCCGAGGCCCTCTGTCCCACCTCGCCCGAGTCCAAAGCCTCGCTCAAAATCACCCCTTGAGCAGGAGGGACCCGCACTGACTACCATTCCGCCCACCACCGAGCTTCACGCTCCTGTCGCAAGGCCCCCAGCACCGAAACCAACGGAGTCAGGCTCGGGCATCACTACGAGTACCACTTTGAAGAACGATTCGGGAATCCCGCAAATTGGAAGGAGAGTACCGATGTGTCCCAATGCGGGTGATGTACAGGCTCCCAGCCCGGCTGTGACGCCAGGTGCGGGGAAGAGGAGTCATGTTTATAGAGAGGAGTGGGAGATGGATGAGGGAGCCTATGGGCAAGGAACACCAAAGGGGATTAATCCGTATAGTAAGTTATTTCCACCTTTCCCCCTCCATTACCCTCTCGTCGTATCCTTATCGCTTTCCCCACAAAGTGAGGGGTGAAATCTTATGTTTAATTTTATTTCTTCACCCGTGTTCCTGAGAAAAAAGAAACAAAGAGAGAGTGGATGGTACAGGTAAGAGGGGGGAAGGAGAAAAGATGTCCTATCATAAAATCTCTGCGTTTCAATACCCGGTTTTAATGTTGATTGTTTCTCAAATTGCCTTTCCTCTCTTCTTGTGTGGTGGATGCAGCGCAGTCCAGTCATGTTTTTAACCGTCAACCGTCAATGTTTTTGCTTGTGCTTCACGTTTTAGCCCATTGTCCAATAGGAGCATTGCTGATTATATTTGTCCTTTGCGCATGCGCAGCCAGGAGCTCCACCGATCTCAACCAATCGGTTGCACAGAGCCCTGATTTAGGCGCTGCCAACGATGCGTCTACTCCGGTTCCCGACGAAGAAATTGGTTATCTAGCCAGCGAGCAGTACGCTCGCGTTATCTCGCCGCAACTAACGGGTGCCTCTTCCACTGGCCATTCACCCGCGTTACGTCGCGGAGATTTGGAAGATGCCCCCGTATCGTTGTACGGCATTGTTGCGAACTCTTCGACAAGCATTGATGAAAAAGATAAGGAAATAAGCATCCATTTGGATGCGCTCCCACATCATGGTGGCGTGTATCACCATCACCACCACCACGATTCGAGGGCTGGGACTAGACCTGGTTCTGCTTTGGGTATGATGGATGAGGAGGAAGAGGAGGAAGAGCACGAACATCCTATCTTGGCCTCCGATGAGGTTCAGAAGCGCAGTGGAGAGTTCATGCTGCCCGCTATCTCCCCCCCTCTCCCGCCCAAGAGGCCTGGCTCTATGCCCAACACTCGGCCTCACAGTGTGGCCCCTACCGGTCCGGGCTCGGTTGCCGACGGCGACGACGAGGACGGCGATATCGAGCCTACCGATTTGCCAAGTAACACTAGGCTCGAATTGCGGGAACCATTGATCGCATTACAGCCTGGAGAAGAGACCGAACCATTGTTCCCCGAAGATGAAGGTGATAGTGAGGATGCGGATACGGAAGAATGTGCCATAGGAGCTGTTGATAAAATTCAAGAGAAGCTAAAACGTCCGGATTTGCCGCCCTCTGTGGGCTCTGGCCGCCGATTTCCCAGCAAAGATATCTGGGAGGAGGCCCCGGACCACGCACAACTCCAGGCTATCGTCTCAACTCCGCCCATCGCAGATCCGGAAGCTCAGGACGATCATAGAGAGGAGGGGAAGATTGCTGAGCGAGCTAGTAGCACCCCGGAATATGTTCAGGGACAACCTCACGATCATTACGAACCTGGCGACGAAAAAGAGTTTGAGCAGTTGCATAAAGATGCAAAGAAGAAAGCGGGGAATTACAGGCACGAGGTGCAATCAGAAGGTCCTGATGAACACCTGGACAGACTTTTAAGGGGGGGCAAGAAGGGTGAAGAGTCTGTTGGTTCTGGAGACAAAAACGGGGTCAAGCGATTCCCAAGCAACGATATCTGGGAGGACGTCCCGCCGAGTTTGCAACTCAGTGCTACTGTCACTCCGTCCAATGACCCCCAGGAAGATAGTACACATGAGTATAAGAGCGGAGCTACAACCACAGGGACCGCCCGACTAGAGGACAAGATCGCTTCTATTCCCGAGGAGGAGGACAATACACGGCCCACAGCCGGAGCGCCCGTTGAAGACCCAAGTACGACAAAAACAGGTTTTCCGGCGAGGAGACCCCAGGCTCCTTCCACCCGTCCTTCAAGAAAAGCGCCTCTACAAACCGGCGATTCAACATCTACATTAAGCACCGCTTCCGAAAACGCGCCAATAAGCCCCGACAAGAAGGCACCACCATCCATTCCCGATCGTCCTAAGCCTAAGGTTCCTGCACGGCCTAATAGACCAGCAACTACCATGGCCCGATCTTCATCAACCGAGTCCCCTTCAACAGCATCGAGCGGGTCCGGTGGTAGTATGGCACCCGGAAATCCACCACCTCCTAGCTCTAAGCCAAAACCCGTCATTCCTCCGAGAACAGGAGGGATTGGTGGAAAGATTGCTGCTTTGAAATCCGGCTTCATGAGCGACCTTGATCAACGACTGAAACTGGGCCCTCAGGCCTCAAAGCAGGTGGAGAAGCCTGCAGACGAGGAAGATAGGCCAGTGGAGGTGCTGAGCGATGTGCGAAAGAGCAGGGCCAAAGGGCCAAGAGGAAGGAAATTACCAACCGCCAAAGAGGCCGAAACCAAGACTGAAACCATGGCCGACCCCACAGCACTCAGGATGGAGGTTGTTGGCGTCTGGACTGTATGGAGTATGAATGAGGAAGGGGTCAGCGTGGGTGAAGAGTCAGCCATTGGCTCTACAGGCGAGCTGGAAATAGATACCAAACCCGAGCCTAAGGCAGAAGGTGAGAAGGAGGAGGCAGTCCCAACTCCTTCGACAACAGCTGTTCCTAGTGTCACCGGCACTGGTCAACAAACGGTCCCTGCGGTAGGTAGGAGCATTGATACCACCATTACCATGCCTACCCCGAAAGCAGGAGAAAAGCGAGAGAAGGACGAGATCCCAGCAGTTATCATCCCTGGTGGTCGACAGACCGGGGATGCTATCGCGGCCAGCGAGGTCCGGGGCGAGAGTGTTGATGAAGTAAAAGGAGAGGATGTTAGAAACACAGTGGGCGATCAGAAAGTTGAGGTTTAGCACGTTGGGCTGCGTGGGTATTTTTTGTTGCAGTTTCTTATTTCTTGCTTTCTTGCCCTCTTGATTCCATTCTGCCAGATTTCCCTGGTCTGCTCTGTTCCACGCTATGGTAGAGAAACAAGGCGCAGTCGATCGTTGCTTGTCTTATCGCCACTCTTTTTTATTCCTTTATTCACTCTTTTCTTTCACGCGGGATATCTCTGGGAGTAGAAAAAACGGGGATAGTATGCGGAATTGTACGCTCGTTTTTTTGGGGGTAGGTGGCAATTGGCACTTTGGCCACAGCAGCTTGTAGTTGTGCTCTGGTAGCCCCCTCGCCCCCCTCCCCTCCAGAGTGACATGGTGTGACACTGGGACGGGCTTGATCTACTCGGCATCATCTATCATCATTCGCAGAAGGGGTTAATCAGGTCGGTCGGTTGGTTGGTTGGTCGGTAGGAACTGGTAGTTGATCCATTGGTGGATCGCCTGAGCCACCGTACGCCGTATGTTGGGTCATTGTGCTCGGATGAGCGCTGGGCCGTTGACAGCCGGGGGTAAGTCAGTTTCTCTTGTTGGTGATTGAAGTGAAACGGATGTTGATTTTGCCGCTTGCCACTGTGGTGATCATATTTTCTTGTTCAAGTTGCGCTGCCCCGTGTTACATTGGGCCAATCCAGTCCGCTTCGCCGATTCTAGAGTAGCCGTATAAGAGTTTTAGAGATTACAGTGATATCATCAACTACTAGTGATATTGAAGGGCAGCTCACTTATTCTACTGTCTGCTAGTTGAGTTGGTCATCTCGGTGACTTGGGATTGTCCTTGCAAATACATTTTATCATACCCTCCTAATTTCAGTTCCTCTAGCTGCCTAAAGGGTGAAATGTGTTCCCAGCTGTCCACACGCTAAGTTCCCGATAAACTCCGCCTATCGTCTCCGACATACCGGTATTACATATTATGCTTGCGGTCATGGTAAGCCTATATGCGGAAATTGTCAAACACAATTATTATTAAGCAAACTCCCAGCATTTTTTTCATTTTTTTCACCAATTTTACTATCATAGTACTCGAGTACAAGTATTTCTCACTGCTCCCTGTGTCTTTGGCCCACTTTCACTCACATTTTGTACTCGAGTAGGCGGCCATTCCCTAAGGCTCCCAGCCAAAATATCGCAGCTTCAGAGCAAAAAGATCACGGTCTTCCAATCTATATTTCCAGGGGGTGAAATTATAAATAGATTCAGTAAGCGCCTAGCTGCATTACTATGACCTTGTGATCAAAAGAATAATAATGACAACAATAATAATAAAAGACTCTTGTTGGTAGTGATGATTCGGCTTGGAATAAAACAATCATTTCCCCGGGCCATGACGGGATCCGTAGCGCAGGGTAACGCAACGCTAGGCAACCTGCAGCAGAGCCTCAAAACCCGAACCCAGCTTTCTCAACACCCACCCTTCAGATTTCCAGATTGCCGAGAGTCAGGAGAGATTTCCCACTGTCCCACCATTCATTACATTTAGCGATGCTATCTCGCAGGCTGATTTCCTCACACTACCCGCGACCGCAGACATTGCGGCTCGCGCAATTAATTTGTACGCACCCTCTTGTTAGATGGGGATAGAGAGAGAGGGGAGGAGAAGGGAGCTGATGATGATGGTGATGATGATGAGGATTAAGCGAATGCGTGTTCGAGTGGTAGATCCAGTATTCGTGCGAGGGCGAAGGTACTCGAATATGCTCAGGAGAAGGGGGGGAATACGTTTGTCTACCTATCTCCTTTAGCTTCGCTTGGAAATGCTAATAACTGAGAGGGGGGGTTAGAGCATACGAGGCCGCGATGGCATTGATCGGGTGCATTGCTTCGGGCGGTGATGTTGCCGTTCAAGCTATTGAGGTAAGTCCCTCAATTCCTCCACTCCCTTCCCTTCACTGTGCTTACGGAAAACGTTAGCTCCTCCGCTATTGCTCCCTCGCCGACGTTTCATTCTTAACGACCCTCTCGCAGCCTCCGCTTCTCCAACCACTCTTGATCCTACTCAAGGAACGAACCCTACATGCGTGCATAGTCGAACTCTTGATGGCTCTTGAAGCTGGTGGTATAGGACTTCCATACGTTTCTACCGTCAGGAAGGTATGCGACAACCTCCGCGCTAAGGGATACGAGCTTTCGGGTGTCCTTTACATGGTACGTTCTCTATCACCTCCACCTAGGGTGACAGGGAGTGCTGACAATGGGTAAACAGAAGATGTACTCGAAATCCGAACTTCACCAGCGCCAGGAACTAGCTTGCTCTGCACAACTACAAGCATGTCTGCGCCGTGGCTCCAAAGAAGACCTCATAGAGGCGAACGGGTTGGTTAAGATCCTTGCAGGAGATCCTCGAACGGGGGGATTGTGGGAAGAGGAGGAGCTCGTGTGGAGTGAGATGATTGTTGGTGTCCGGGAGCAGGTTTCTGCGCTGGATGGGGCACTGGAAGGGAAGATTAAAAGAGAGGTTAAGTATGATGGGTTCCTGAATGTTTGTATCCCCCTTCCTGCTTCTTAAACTTGTTTATGTAGGCTAATTGGCGGGTAGAAACTTGCGCATCTGTTACAGGCCGAGAAGAAGAAGATTGATGAAATTGAGGCGGACGGGAATTTGACTACGGGCCTGCGAGTGGTTAGAGGAGAGATTGAGGATGTGTTGCAAAAGCATAAAGATCTTGTGGTTGGCGAGGGGAGGCGGATCATAGAGGGGGTTTTGGTCGTGTTTTAAGCTATTATACCTGCTCCCGTTCTTCTTCCATTCTTATCGTCGGCATAGTACGGCTGTCTGGGGATTTCTCTTTTTGCGGGTGCTGGTATTTTATGGCGTTGAGGTATTTGCTTTTGAAACTGTGATGAAGTGCTTTGGGACCTTACCATGTATTCATGCCTTCCATTCTTATCTTTTTTCTTCTCTTTTCTTCTAGATGAGATTTCCGGAGTTTGCGCCCAATTGGTATCTTTCTTAAAGATTTCCCTTCGCTGTTGTTTTTTTTCTCAATAGTGCTATCCAACCTACGCATTGGTTATCTGGTACTGGGCGCCCTTGCGTGATAATTCATGATCGTACATAACTTTCGTAATACGTTCGAATCCTGGGAGTACGGTGCAGCATTTGCCGAACTACCGCCCAGAAACTGCTGGTACCGAAGCGGTATCATAAACTGGTCGAAAATGGCGTGACAGTGCTATGGGTTGTTTTTCTTAAATTACCACGAAGTCGATTGGAGGCATGAACCGCGGTTCCGGAGCGGGAGTGTGGAGCATGCGGGTTGAGTAGCGTCCCATGTATATTGTGTCGTATCCCTATCAAAGTGGCTTTTCCAGCGGAACCTAACGAAACCACGCTCCCTTCCACACCAAACTTGTACCGAATGATATCTCATGAACATCAGAATGTATTATTTTCCCAAGCCGCTGCATTTACGGTCGAGGAGGCGATAATCCCGCCCTCATGACCGCTTGCCGGCTGATTTTCCAGCGAGCCTATTGACGCTGGAGCGGGTTTGCGATCTCGTAAGGATTGGCTTATCATGATAGACAGAAGCATCCACTGATCCTGTCCGCCCATCAGTCTATCCCTCCGCCAATTCACCCACCACGCACACCCTCCTTCCTTTCGTCCACCCCCCTCCCCACCAAAAACAGCACCACACCCCCATACAAGTGGGAAACCAAACCCGAAAAACACAAAAAAAACTAAAACCACTGGAACACCTGACAAAAGAAAATGCCATCTGAGCACCCCGCTGCCACCACCCATCGCTGTCACAAGCGCCACCATCGCAGCCATGGCCTTGCAAACGGGGGCAACATGGTTAGTGGTTCTCAGAAGGCAAAAGCAGTGCACTGTCCCAAACACTCCATGCGTTGCCCCGGACGCCCCGTGCATTGCCCCAAACACCCCGTCCCACCCCCCACTCCCGCTCCCGCCCCCGCCCCGACTCCGGACGCACTGCCCCGCACGAGCGCGCAACGCAGGGCGGAATACCTCGCAAATCAACAGCCGCTCCGTCAACGCACCATCGCAAAGCATCTGGACAACTTCAGAGGCGTCTTGGTGGAAACGCGCAAGAGGGAGGGTCGGTCGGAGGCGTATTTCGAGATTGGCCGAGACGCCAATAAGGTGATTCGCCCGCTGTCCAAGGCCGATAGGGTAAAATTGAAGAGACGCAAGAGGTTGTTTAGGAAGGGGGAGGTCACGGTCTCCATGTGGAAGGCTTTGGCTCGGAAGGTATTTGGGAACAGAGAAGTTGAGTGATTGGCTTTCTGATTTCTTTACATTGTTTCAAAATTCTTTCCCCCCTTTCATTTTCCTTTTGTGGGAGTGGCTGATTGAGTGCTGGGTCACGTTCTGTCTGTGCGGTGTTGGTGGTGGGGGGAAATGATCGGGGTGCTTGTTTCCGGGTAGCTATCTCTACACCATACCTTCTTAGCTAGACCTTCGCATGTTATGAGCACTACATTTGGCCTCCTTGTCATTATCTGCCCGGAGTTTTTTTTTTTTTTTCACACTTGCCGAAATTCTTGAATTCTTTACCATACCAGACCCCTACCGCAACGATTTACTAGCAGGTTATTTTTGCGGCCTGCGGCATATGCTATTGTTTTCTCTCACAGCTGCTGCTCCGGTGTTCTTTATTGGGCGCTTACTTATTTCGAATCCGCAAAATTTGAGTCCGAGGGAGTGTCCTCCATCACTTTCCTTTCTTTCACTACTGTCATTGTGGACAGCCCTCCCTCGCTCTGAGGATCTGATGAATTTCAATCCGAGATCGCAAAAAAACTTGAGGGGAGCATAAACATCTAGCTTTCAGTTTTATTTCTTTTTTCTTTTTCTTTCTTCTTTTCCTGGAGTGTGTTTTCTGTGATCCTCTTTAGTACACATTCTGCTTCACACTCTCTTATCGCGAACGGACGCTGCTACTGGTGCTCGGACAGACCCCTTACTGTACTCCCGAGGTCACTATCACATGCTTAAACGGTATGGCCCAGAATTGATCCTCACCTCTCGCCACAGGGCGGTACATCTCCCGACCCCTACGTGTGGTTAAGCCATCTTCAATCTTCCGGCCCACCAGTAAATCGCACTGGCGCAGCCAACTGTCCAATAGTTCGAAAACAATTCCCGAGATGGAGGAAGAAGCTTGGAGCGGCGGTCGTGCTGCCTAATATTCCGAGGGTATGATACACCCAAAACAAGCTCTCCCACTGTCTGTATTTGAAAAAAAAAAAAAAAATAACCATACTGCTATCATTTTCCAGGATTTTCCACCGGTTCCATACGAGTCGGTGATAATCACATTGCACCCAAATACTACTCGCTTGTGTTGGAGGGAAACCTGGTGAAGCCTCTCAGCACCAGTCTTTACAAGCCGTGTAAAAGAAAATACAATATGATAATAATTTAGTATTCCGGAAGTGAGATGTTTTGCAGTATATCGTGGGTTGGCCGGGGGGTATTACACCTTCCAACCGTCGTTGCACTCTTAATAGCTTAGAGATTAAATTAACTTAAGCAGTAGTAGTACTCGAGTGATATGCGGTGGATCAACGCGAACAACTTTAAACACATTTCATAAAGGGACGTGAGTACGGCTATGTGTAAAAGTGGGAATCAGGGAGGAAGGAGGGAAACAGTAATATGTGCTGACAATGGACAGCTTTGTCTCTAAAAGGGAATTTGAGTAATTGCTGTTTCCCGGAGGCCGCTGTTGGTGGTTTGAGAGAATATATTCTTCAATTCGCACCTTACATGTGTCTGACTATATCACATACAGAAACCTGGGGGACAGTCTATCTCAAGATATATAATTGTAAAAACTTGAAGAAAAACTTGCTGGGGGGTTTTTTTTTCTTTTCAGGACCTTGATGGGAAATGGAATTTTTGATACTCTATTTTCTTACTATAACAATAATTACTACAACCATAGTTCCACTCCATACCATAAGTAAAAGGTTCAATATAGAAAAGTGTTAAAGGAACAGGTAGTAGGAGTTCACTTAACAAGGAGTTATATGAATACAAGAGATGATAACAAATCTTCTTAAGATAATATACTAAGTAAAGATACTAGTGTCAGTCCTTACATCAACTCACCAGCAATATCAGAATACTAGTTCCAGTTTATCCATACCAGAACTTGTCAAGTCTAAAAGGGTATACTCTAGAGTTACTACAATTTAGTTATTTGCTTCAGATATGATAGAGAATGCTGTTACAGATGTGTTATGAAGATTTTATTTTTTAGACCTCAGTTGGGACTATTGAGAAATAACTTGCAAAACATAGTATTTATAAGCATATTAAAGTTAAGAGACCAATATTGATACTTACTCTAATAAGGAAAGTATATGGATAAAAACTTAGATATAGTATTGAGCAATTAAATAATGGAGGAGAGTATTCTGAAGTAATGAATATGATATAAAAAGGTATAGTATAAATCTAACTAGTCAATAGGTTTTTAAAACAATTATGAAAAAATAGCTTTCAGAGTATATTAAGGGAGTGAAGAAGTCAGAAGGAGTCAAGCAGACAGTATGAGTACATTTTGTCAGTAGATTGAAGTGTACATGTAATGGAATAAGAAGTAGATGATGGTGAAATAATGGGTACAACTTAAGGAGTATATGTTAGAATTTTAAACCTCTTACTACTCAACTTTTTAGTAGAAGTGGAGGAGAAAGATATTAGTCTAATTTTCATGCAGAATAATATCATTTTTTATCAGATCTCAACTCCACGGAATATGTTTAGGATTGAAACTGCTATGAAAGCAAAGGGATCACACACTAAATTGATAACACCTATTTACCCATCTCATTCCAACTATCCTATAAAAGATTTATGCCCTTCTATGTATATCCAGATTTATGCGGTGATTGATACTGAGGAGTGGTATGCTGACACGAACCATTGTCAAGCATGTCAATGATCAATCTTGTCCCCATACTACACTTGGACCACCAGAACCGAGGGACCTACATAGTTTTCACCGGTAATCACTCGCCACCATCCAGCGGACTCTCCGAGTGTGTTTCAAGGCACTGCGCTGTTGGGGAAACTGCAATACAATTGCTTGCCATTTTCGCCATCGTAATTTCCATAGTTTCGGAGCACCAAAACTTGGAGGACGCCGTGAATGGATAGGGTGTGTTAACCTACTCCATCGGCTTCACAAGGGGCAGAATACAGCAGTAGCAGGGTGGTAGAAGATGGTATCGGGGAAACTCCTGTGAGTGGGGGAATCTCTGCGACCTAAACTTTTGAACATCACTTTGTGTTATACGGCGTAGTAGCGGGCGCACCCATCATTGGAAGGATTTCCTTCCCAAGCTATTCCTCGAGATGATGAAGGAGTAAATGATACAGATGGATGGGTGGAAGAATTGATGGCCAGGCATCAGGAAGGCTTCGGAAGGAACCAGGGTAGGAATGTAATAGGGATTATCACCTTTCAAAAGCTCATTGAGAACTTCCCCTTGTATCGTTATCTACACACTGCAATTGGCGCTCCGGACGTTCGCTCTTTACGCTAAGGCACCGGTGCACATCTCCTTCATCCCTCGAAGGATCAACACAGCAACGGCACAGTAGCACTACAGTGCAGCGCTGTACAGAACACAAATATTATATACCCTATCCTCCAAATCTGCATCTGGGCGCAATTGGCACCACAAGGCATCACACCATACTACACTCCACCAAATCACCTACTTGTGCCCGGAGCACCCAGCGGCGGGGCAAACAAGCATGGGAGCTACGGCGGTAATATATAGCAGGGCTAGAACGGATCCGGCATGGCATAACTGAACCCTACCCCACAGCGACGCACTAAGTATAACATCATAGTCTAATAAATTTATATCCCTCGCTCCCGGGGTCAGCAATTCCAAACCAGCCCGCGTATAGCATTTAAGCTAGGCCACGCCGCCGCAACCACAACTTCGCCAGGTGCTCCATCACCATTCCTATATCACATCACAACCGAAAGAAAAGAAATGAAAGGAAACCCCACGCGCGCCCCGCGACTGTCAAGCTCGATTCTACACGTGAATTCCCACCCGCGCGCGCGCGCGAGCGAGTGAGAACCGCCAAAGTAATCAACGGAGATGGTCGTGTCATTAACGACGCGGTCTGTAGCTTCCATACTATGATACCTCCAGATCCCCATCCCATCTCTCCGTCTCCAACCCCCAAGCATCATCCTTGCTCCACCCCCACCACCATTACCTACCGCCACCCGCGCATCAACAATCCTTAGCTATATCCTTAGCCCTGCGAGGATCGCTGTCGGTTCCCAGAGGGCCCTTGATCAGGCTTCTGTCCATGCCCTTCGTCACGTCCTCGCTCCTGGGGCAGACTTCGGGCTCTGCGAGGCGCCAGTCGAAGGTGAGCTTGCCGACCAGGAACATCGCCAGCCAGGTATAGGCTATGCTAACGGTCACTGCAAGGAAGAGGGTTATCGGGGAACTGTGATTGTTTATTATTTCCATCCTTCTTCCTTCTTCTAGGTATGATATGATGACTGTCAGTTCTGGGCTCTGCGAGGGGATGGAAGGGGGGGGGGGGAGGGGGAGAGTTCTTGGAACAGTGGTCCTGTTGGGAATAATTTGGAAAGATGAGGAGCATGGGGCAGAGGAGGTGGTGGTGGTAGAAGAAGTTATACGGATTTCAGAGTGGTTATTGGTCGGCATGATGTGATACTGGGATTCTCATGCGGGGCACGGGTGAGGGTTTGTGACGGGGGAAACTCCAGTTAAGTTAAACACCCCAAAAGGAAAGCAATCTGCGAGAAGCCAAAACCCCTCCTCCCCCATGCAAATAGTTGAGTTACGATGATTATTATAATGCACACGGCACCGCATGATACCGTACCCTACATCTCCGGCTCGGTACGAATACTCCAAGACAAACGACAATCTCGCCCCAATAAACTAACCACTGACCACACCCCAATAACCTGACTTACAGTGCAATCCCGCATCATACCGGTACAAGCACCAAAAAACGCCCAGAGCAACAATCACCACACTCTCAAAAATCAGAAAGGAAAAAAAAAAAAAAAAAAGGCCTGCTCGAGTATGCAATTGCGTTATTATCCATCACCCATTCCTCCAATACCAAACTTCCCTTGCCTCCCCAGTCGAATATCAAACCCACCCAAACAGAAAAATTCCGAACCCAACCACCCAAACCAGCCACTCGAACCGAGACGCAAACCGTGGGCAAGTAGCGAATCAAGCTTCTGATTCATCACGAGAGCGATAGGTCGGGAATCCGCTCCCACCCAGATCACCTAGCGAGGCATGATACGGTAACTTGTCATAACCTAAGTCAGCAAACGGAAAAAGGGAGGGGGAAAAAAAAAGAGTCGTGGCGGTGCTATTTTCCTCAGGTGGCTAAAGCGGATGTGGGAAAGTGCGGCGCAGCAAGTGAGCGCATGACGTGTGTCATGGGTCATCACTCGGGAACTGTGTAGCGGGGTGGGGTTAGGCTAGGACAGTGTGACGTTTGCTCGTTTGACCTCAGCCAGGGTCAGCGTGTTTTGGATAGTCGGCTGTGCGTGGCTGGGTTGGTTCCCTCTGCTGTGGGTCTCGTGTCTTTCGGTTTCGGGGTCTAATGATAACTATTATTATTATTCTTATTATTATCACCCACTATTATTATTATTATTATTATTATTATTATTCAATTCTGGTCTCCGGGAAGGGGGGGGAGTAGAGCATCGGTAGGCGGGCAGGTAGGAAGAAGGGATGGCGAGAATAAGAGAGGATGGGCGGGTGGAAGAGAGATAGAGGAAGGGGAGGAAGAAAGGGAGGAAGTGAGGGAGGAATGAATGAATGAATGAATGAATGAATGAGTGAATGAGGTGCGCGAGTGCCCGATTGACAACACACCTGTCCACGGCCTAATGGGAGTCAAAGGTTTGCGTAATGGTCCTTCCAGGATATATGTTGCCTTGCCCTGCGCTTGCCTATCCGTCTATCCGTCAGTCAATCCATCAACCCGTCTGTCGGCGCGTTGTGTCTCTCTGCTCCCCTGTCTTGACGTCCCCGCGTTGTTGGTGACGGAGGGTACTTGCATACCATGGGCTAGCTGAGAGCGGGGAGACACGCAGGGAGGGAGCACGCACAAAGACACCCTGACACGGCGCCAACGATTCGTGAATGTCTTCAAGGTTGCCAAACATCTGACACATGCTCTAGTCGGTGTCATGATTGCGTCGATAAATGAGCAGCAAGTACGAGCGATATTTCGGATTGGCAGCGGAAGGGAGGAAGGGAGGGGGGAGAGGAGGTACATGTGATCTGCGAGCTTGCATTCTACGAGCACTAGAGTACGGGTGCCGTATCTCACCGAAAGGTTCGATGTCGTCGTTTGCCGCAATCACTGGCTGGTCCTTCCTACACGAGTGTTGTGGCATGCGATGTTTCGCCAACACGTCCCGGGGTGGGGTGGGGTGGTGGGAGCGCGGAAATGGGAATAAATCTAGTAAATCCCCTCCGTTCAGAACGATGCTACGGACAGTGTAGCAATGTATTACCAGGATGGGCGGGCAGGTCCCTGACCAGCCCGCCCTAGACACCAACCCACCAGTACGAGTAATCAGTATCGTATATATCAAACGCACCGCATCCCTCGGGTTCGTAGCTCAAGTGTAAAGGTCCAATATCAAAGGTCGCGCCATCGAACCATCGCCACTTCCTCCTCTCCTCTCCCCTCCTTAACCCCTACCCCTCCGAATCAGAACCTGGATTAATGAAAAATTTTCCATGCAGCCAGAAGAATCGACAATTGCATTGCTTAATACCGTTCTGCACTTTATTATTACATGGTAGCACTACATTGGCTCCTCGACCAATCGTAGCAATCTCAGAAATAGGTGCCTGCAGCAGGGCAGATGCACGCAACTTGATACCGTTAGGCATTGGTAGATTTGACATATTCGGGCTTAGGATACGGCGGGATCAGTAGTGAGGCACTCGTAAGGTTAGGTTAGGGCCAGGCTAGGTTATGGTGGTACTAGAACTGAGACCTGCACATGATTCGGTGGTACTCGAGTATCATATACGCAGAGGGTCCGGTTCGAACTGGAGATGATGATGATGAGATATCATACTGTTGCTGGGTGCTGCGATATCGTACTCGTACAGTGTCATGGCCAGGTCCGACATCCCGTTTCGGACTGAACCCACCTAGGGCTCGTGGAAACCCCGGAGGCCCCCACCCATATGTCTTAGTTTCTACGCGCGGTGGGTACAAGTACTTGTACTCGTACAAAAGCCACCAACGCGCTTAACGGAAAAGGGGAAAGGTTCTGGAACAGCGCCATACAGGCATAATCCAAGTCGAACAGCTCTCCCAGGCTCAGAGCACCGTCTCCAAGTGCCATCTCACCCCGAGACATCTACCAACTCATGACGCCCACTTTCCCCCCTCGTCATCCAACTCACCGCCACTCGGATAACAATGCCATCACGAATACTCACTCGAAGCACATCCACAACCGTGGCTTGCTCACATTCGGACAGCCACAGGGATCATAGTTCTAACGCCTTCTCCAGCCATCAGGAATCCAACCAACCAGCCAATAGCCAAACCCCCGCCAAGAGAGAACTAAATAAGCAAACAAACGAATAAATCTGAAACTCCACAAAAGCCTTACACTATCATACCACCAACCCAATAAATAACAACTAGATTCCCAATGGCCCTATCCCCACGAATACAAATCCTCCACCGATCGGACGGATAATGGGAACGAGGTTCGGAGCTTGGTTCATCGCCACCGTACTGGCTCGCTACCAAAGTCCAGCACTGTACCGTACTGTACCGTCCTCATATCATATCATAATATTATCATACCTGATTAAATTGCCCGCCATCCCCGTCGCGACAAGAAAAAAAAAAAAAAAAAAAAAAAAAAGAAAGAGCATCATGGAACCATTCAAAGTAACCGGGTAAAGCTCATCTGAAAACCGCAAATCTCAATGACACGCCTTGGAATCACGCATTTTTGATTCAGACTTGGGATCGACGTGCCCCGGCCCGCAACGCCATTGGCAAGGGCGGCTTTTCTTTATTTCTTTTTTCTTTTTCGATGTCACGAGGTGTACAAGTATACTCGAGTAGCTAGTGAGCTGAGATTACTTCATGATATGATATCCAACGGACCCCCCCGATCTGTTATATCATACCCTCTCTTGGAGCTGAGCTAATGTAGGACGGAAGAAGGTGAGAAAGAAAGGAAGGGGAAAAAAGAAAAAAAGAAAGAACAGGAATCAAGTGTCCACCGACCCGGTCGTTGGGGAACCAACCTTATTCCGACTTCCTATCACTGTTGCGATCATGCGATCGGGTGTGATACGGCACTTTTGTTGTGGTTGAGGTTGTGGTTGGGATGGAGCAAGCGATCATACTGGGTGTGGCGTGAGCCAATGGTTTAGGATGCGGGTGATACATAGGGTAGTACCGTAGCGATAGAGGAGAGCAGTGATACATGGTAAATTGCCGGTAATGTGGTAATTTATTTGGTATAATGGCTCGATTCGATACGGGGCACCCTATTTTCTACCTTCTTGGTAAAACTGTGGTTTAAATTACATTTGAAAAGCATTGCACCAGAGCAATTGGGAGGATAAGATGCATGATAAGAGTTTGGCAAAACAAATTCACAAAAGCTCACTCGGATATCGCCACTCGGGTATCACAGGGAGCTACAATACTCCGCCTCACCCATCCCAAGCCAGGTATCCTCCCTGACCCAAACATCATCTTCACATCCCCATCCCTTGACGTGAACCCTTACCTCCCTTCCACCACCACCGCCACACATCTCCCTGGAGCACCTAATCTCCTTGACTCCTTCATCCCACCTAACCAGTGAGACCTCAGGGTGCCAAAGCGGCATCCTAGACCCGGTCGGAATGTCCAATTGCCAGGTGGTGGGACTGAACGGGTGCGTGCGAAGCAGCATGAACGGACCATCGGTGGGGTGTTGTCTGTCCCGGGCATCGAAAAAGTCTGATGATGGGCGGCGGCGGAGGACCAGTGTTCCCGGGGCGAATCTGAGGGTTGGTTTTGGGGGTGGCGGTGGGGAGAGAGGGGTAGGTGGGGAGGTGGGAGGTGGGGTTGGAGAGGCTTCGGATTTGATGGATGGTGGTGCTGGTGGTAGCCGCGGGGGAGGAGAGGGATGGAACGGTGGGGAGGGTGAGAGGGATGGAGAAGGAGAAGGAGGGCGGGGGTAGCTCGGGGAGCGAGGGCTCTTCGAGAGGGGCTTGGGGGAAAGCAGAAGCTCCCCAGGTGGATACCTCCCCGTACGACGATGGTACTCGAGCCATTGTAGGAAAAGCGCATACTCCTCCGCCGATCCCTCACCCCCGGGCATATCCTGCGGTTGTGTCGGGTTGGCTGCGGAAAAGTAGGGGAAAGGGGAGGGTGAAGGGGAAGCCAAAGGGTGGCCTAAGCGGACGGGAGCCAGCCACAGGAAGAATACAGCGAGGACAAAGGTGAGAAGATAGATGCTCCCGCAATTGTAGTAGCAATCGGTTTGCTTGGTGCACTCCATCTTGGCGGTTAGGTTTGTGTTTGCTCAGGCTGGCTGGGCTGGTTGGTTGGTTGATTGGTTGGTTGGCGGGGGTCTCGTGATGCAGGCCTGTTTGTGCAGTGCAACGGCGACAGGGCAGCGAGGAAGGCGGGCACTTTTGCGCGTGCGCAATCGGTATCGTACGCCAGGGCACGGCACAAGGCAGCACAGTGCCGTACCGAGAGGCTGCGGGCTCCCGCGTACAAACGACCGGCATAGCGAATGGCTCGTAGAAGTCACGTTTGAAAAGAGTGGCTTGCCAAACCCTACCCCACCGCCACGGAGAAACGACCCCACTCTGGAGTGGTCAGGACAAACACTCTCGGGGCAGTCAGACAAACGATGCTGAAGGCGGATACCCGGCCCATCTCCAGGCCTTCCTCGCCCGCTTCGTAAGTTGCCTCTTGTACAGGCAGGCCTTGCAGGGGGAGGGGAACAGTGTTGCCGGTAGGCCTGACAGTGGGGCGGAGAGGTGGGGAAGGATGGGGGTGTGGTAATAATAAACTCTACTGTATGCGAGACCGACTCGAGTTCAAGGAGCGCCGATTGAAAGCATGAGCAGCAGAAGCAATGGTGACAAGCGGAGCAAGAGGAAGGAAGGAGGAGGAGGAGGAGGAGGAGGAGGAGGAGGAGGAGGAGGAGGAGGAGGAGGAGGAGAAGGAGGAGGAGGGGTGCGGCGATTAATTGTGCTGTACCGTAGCCCAACTGCTAAGGCATGCTAAAACCCGTTACAATCAACAAAATGCTCCATGCAAAAAAAACAAAGCAAAACCAAATATACTGAGCGCAAGCCCTCTGTCAGTGGTGAGGGGTCGTGGGAAAGGAAGAAGAAATTACTTTATAGCAAAGCACGAGGGTGGGACGGTGAAGGATATGACAATTGGGTTCCATTCCAGACCAAGCGCACCCCGCTATGCACCACCACCCACGCGCGATTTACCCGTTTCTCTTCCTGTTCACAATAAGGCGGACAATGATGTCGGTGGAGCAGTCCTCGGAAGGAAGCGATTGGCCCGGGTGGTTGGATGGAGAAACAGTCTCCGTACCGTACGAATACTCTCCCCATACCCAGATAGGTGTGCAAGAGCAGAGTAATATAATCAATGCGGTGCGTGATAGGATATTCTCATCATGGTGAAGTTGCATGTGCACGATACGTGATATCAGTGGCTGTTGTCGTCGTCGTCGTTTTTTTTCGAAGGGCCGAGGTGCAGTGAAGTGGCGGAACATCATACCGGTGGTAGTAGGGTGGAGTGGGAGGTACCGTAACTTAGGTATCATATCATGCCTCTTTGGCATCTTGCTTGCGATTGATTGATGGGGGGAAGGGATGGAAGAGGAGGGTGAAGTTCGCGAATCCAGATGGCGGTGCGGCAGATACCGGTCAATCGAATTGTTTGTATGGATCACGGATGATGGGATAGGAGTTTTCTTTATCTGTTTCTATTTTTACGATGTGATGAATGGTATGTTTAGGGCAGAGACGGATGGATACTGCACTGTAGTCCAGATTCCCCAGCACCTGATTGACGGTGATGTGATGACACGGATGAGGCTCCCCGGGCGATCAGGCAAGGGAGAGGCGAGAAAGGGGAGGGAAAATGAGGTGGACGGATAAGCATCCCCTTTTGCATCAGACCTGATACCGGTAGACTATCATGTCTGTACGGGAACCAACAGACCGCGCGCCCAGCCAGCCTGCCAACGTGTCGTGCGCAAGCGCCGCCGGAAGAAGGAAAGAACGAATGAATGAACGCGGCAAACAAATGCCGTAGATATTGTAAAGAGAGAAAGAAAGGAAGAAGGAGAGGAATAAATGAGAACATCTTATTCTTGTGGCCTTTCGTGGTGCTCTAACATGCGGGGGGGGGGGGAGGCAGTTCTTGGAGTCTTGAAGTGCGCAAAGTGCCGGTACAATATCGTATCGTACTTGGGGTACGGCATGATGCTTGAAGCTGTAGGGTGCGGTACGAGTACAGCACGGTACAATACAGTACAGAGCTGTGTAAGTTGGTACGACAGTTACACACCACCGCTATCGGAGTCAGGGGCAGTGGACAGCTGGGTATTATACGGTACCGTACGAGTACTAGCACAGCACGAGCGATTTCAATCCAAAAGTGAGAACTATACAAGTCTTGTGTTGTGCTTGGCTTCCCTTTTCCTCGCTACGCTTGCTGTGCTGTCCCATAAGCTGTCGGCGCAGTGCTGGAGTGTGCAGGGGAGGGAGCGCGGCAAGTTAGGGAACTTCTAGAGCTCTGAAGGAGTAAAGTCATGAGAGGGACGGAGAGGGGGGGGGGAAGACAGAGTTGCCCCCACTGCCACGAATCCAACAATCCTGTGACAGTGTGCAGTCTGACTCTCCCTCACCTTCCCGAATACGGAAGTCTAGACGACTCTCCTGTTGGCCGCGTCCTGGAAGTGTGGCCGAGCAATGGTCTCCAGGTTGCACAACTCAACAACTGGGCACTCACGCCAGGCACCGTACTGTACTCGTACTCTACTCGTACGGTACTCGAGTTCTCATGTAGAAGCTGGAAGGGCAATCGGTAGCTGAACCAAAAAGTCACAGTGTTGGTGTGATACCCTACCCTACTGTGCCCTACCGGTATGATACTCAAGAATCGCCTTCGAGATGCCTGGATGCAAGGCTCCAGGCATGAACTGCTTCAGCCACTGCTCGGGGCTTATTATCCGTATCGTACCGTATGCCCATTCGTGTCTATCGCTGCTGCTGCCTGCGTTTTCTCTCCCCTTTCTTCGTTTCTATATCACCTCCTGAATGTCCATTCGTTCTCACTCTTCTCATACTCTCTTTCTCTACCTGCTCGAGCACTGCTGCACCCTCTGCTCACTTTCAATCACGCCACAGAACCCAGACCTGCTTTCCCCGAAATTTAGGCGACCTGAGAGCGAGAAGGGTGAGTAAAAATAAAAAAGAGGGAAAGAGGAAACCCCCCCCCCCGACAAGTGTGGGTGGCAACCGTAATCTGCTGCAACTCTGCACCCGTCACATTTTTCAGTGAACGAGGTACGTTGGCCTTCTCCTCTCACTCCTCCCCCACCGGCTCCTGCTTTTCTCCTGCGTCCATGATTTCCTTGCCCTCATTTCTCAGCTCTATCGTCCCCGCTATCCTCTCCTCTCAGATCCACCCTCCATACACCACTTTGCCCTCCATTACAATCAGGCCCGAATACTTGTTCCCCTCTCACTCGCAACCGACTAAACCTCCTGTCACAATTTTGCTAGAGAAAACATTCTTGCGGCGTCGAATCAAACTGCCCGCCTTTTTTTATCCTGATCTCCCACTCCCTCCGTAATTGTAGCAAGCCGCATTCCCTCACCTACCACCACCACCACCACCACCACCACCACCACCACAGCTATCTCCCTTCGCATTGGCCATTCCACGACGCATAGGCCATTCCGCCATTCCCGCGCCAGAGGGCTACCATAGACTTCCTCCGCAATCCGATATCCAGCCTGCATCCATCTTCGCAAGGGCTAAACTAGATTTTCGCTGAAAATGCTGCGAAACTCCCTTCCCACTTCATCTCCCCTCTCCCCTCTTTCTTCCCCATTATCTCCCCCCACCGCCCCCCATCAAAACTTCCCATCTGGCAGCTCCAACCCGCCAGATTTACCAACCCTCCCGAAGCCTCGATCGCCTTATAATCCCCACATCCGCCCTCGATCTGTCGAACCAGTAGTCTTTCGCTCACCCGCATTGGTCTCCAGGAGGGCTGACATTCCACCGACACCGCTGGTGACAAACGCTGCCCCGACCACACTTTCAAGTGCTGCTATTGAAGAGGAAGAGGAAGGAGACCTTGGGCACGAGGGTGTTTCTCTATCTGCGGCTGACCAAAGCCCATCAGCCCCACACAGGTCACCCCCGCCTCCTCCCAGAATTGACATCACTCCGGCGCATTCGGAGCAAGAAGATATGCCTTTCAAACTTCCACAGCAACAGAAGCGCGAGGGCCCGAGTCCTAAACACAAGCCTACCCCGGCTCCCGTCCCGCGATATCAAACTTCCGAAACGCCAGTGCCGTCAACCCTATCTCGAGCTATGAACAAAGAAGGCATAACGCGCCCGGCAAGTGCTAACGCTAACCCCATCCCGGCATTCTCGCTCCCGCCTTCCCCTCCGCTAACGAGGCGGTCGACGGTTGTTCCGTCAGTTCGCTCGTCAGCATCGAAATACGCCCCCTCACTTCCTCCACTGCAATCGTCGAGGAGCCTGGCACCCGCACAAGAAGGCACGCTTCTTGGAAGACCTTCAACTTCGTCCTCATCATCCAGCGTTTCCGTGAGAGAAGTGACAAAGCTGGGCAAAGCCTTGGGGCGTCAGCCCATAGACTATCTCATCCCATACGGCGCCTTGGATGTCCCGGTTTCGGATAATTTTCACCCCTACCAGGATCCCCACTCGCTCGCCAATTCTCCAAAGACCGAGCTCCCTGTCGCCGATGTCTTTGGTAACTTGAACTATCTATTGGATTCTTACCTCGGCATCCTCTCCAATGGGGGCAGTATGGCGGTTGGTACTGGTTATAGGAGTGTTGCTCGGAAATTGCTCCAACAGGTTGGTGGTGTATTTAATCGGGAGGTCGGCGTAGAAGGAATCGACTGGTCGGATATATTGGAGTATATTCGCGGTGATGAGCAGAAGCCTTGTCTCTGTGTTCTTCCGGTTAAGGGTCTTATCCAACGAAACATCGATACAGCCACCATTCTAAGCGGCGCCGAACCAGCTTCTGAAGTAAGCCTCCAGGCCCCACAACAAACCAAGGAGCTGGCCGAGTCAGTGGTAGCTGGCGTTAGGGAGAAGTCGGGAACAGGTAAAGTTCAAGAATGGCTAGAAGAGGTAGAAAAGGTCTTGCGACAGCAGCCCCCTCCTTCCCCAACAGCATCCACGGTCCCCGAAGAAATAGAGCACGAATATGAAGACGAGGTAGTCACTCAGATTATTGAGGGAATCCTGCCAACCCCCGCTCAAGCCGAGGTCTTCAGATCTTATCTTTCGGACCATGCCTATCTTGCTTCAACCAAAGCGGCGCTCATGCGACTGTATCCTCAGCATCCCGCAGTATCAATCACGAAACCAATCGTGGCGCTATATCTCCTCTTGCATGTCGAACTTCATCCCATGCTAGCCGCTATTGGAGGGCTATCCGATGCTGAGATGGAATTGATAAATTCTGGTCGCTTTGATGGATTTCTTGACGGGAGCACCAATGCCGTACCCAGGGACGAAGAGGAAGAGCTTGGCTGTATCACCGACCTCCACAAGAAACTTGCACGTGTCATGTACACCCTTGACGACGAGTTGGCGGAGCTTCATAACCGTGCACTCATTGTGCGGCAAGCGCTCAAAGAACGCATAGACTCTATCGCGACAAGGATGAAGAAGAAAACATCCGAGAGCGAATACGGCGACAATACCGTTGTCAATGGTGGCGAGGATGCAGCTGTGGGAGATGAAGATGAGCAGGACGACATATTGTCGCCGCTTATGCCCGTGGAAGAGTGGGACGGTGGCAAAAGTATCCTGCTCAGTCCAGACGACTCGGCGAGCAATGTTCACTTCAGTCGGAGACGACGAGAGGCTCGACAAGAGATGGAAGAGAGCGAGAAGAAACGAGCGGAGAAAAAAGAACGGAAAGAGACCAAACGCCGAGAAGAGGAGCGGCGAGCTGGCGGACATGGGTTCCAGGAGGACGGCACAGCAAGCACTACGGTTTCCAAGAGACAGAAGGAGAAAAAGAGAGAGAAGAGGGAAAGAAGGTCAGGTGAGGGTACTGAGAGTGGAAGTAGCACGAAGCGTGGGCGAAGTAGGGGAAGGGGCGAGGGCGAAGAACAAGACGGTGGGGCGGAGAGGAAGGAGCACAGGGGAAGGAAAGACGAGCACCGGGAGAGGAAAGAAGAAAGAGAAAGTAGAAGAGAGGAAAGAGAAAGCAGAAGAGAAGAGAAAGAGCGTGAATTGAGGGAGAAGGATAAGAAGGACAAATCCTGGTCGCGAGCCCTCGGGGGTATCAATAAGTGGGTTGGAGAGAAGGCGGGGGATATGGGAGCAGTTGCCCTGGAAAAGGAGAGAAAGGGATAGGAGGCAGGAAAGAGTCATGGGAAAGGACGGGCGATTGACTTGCGAGCCAGCGACCCAGCCCTTTGGTATTATCTGTATAGATGGCGGGAGGCGTTTTTATACCTTTTTCGTTACGGTTTTGGCTTCACATCTTGGTGTTTTTTTGGTTTTTGATTTTTGTGGATGATAAGGAAAAGTACATTTTGTATGCCGGCACAGTTTACTATACCGTTATTATCTTTCTAGTCTTAATCCTACTTCCTTTGAGACGCGGCTCCTGGCCCGTGGGGCATATCTTGATGATATTAGTGATTGGTTTTGGTCTTTCCTTGAGTGCTATTTCTTTTGCTGCGAGCGGCTGGCGTGGGGGATTGAGATGTGGGACCTGCGGAGATGGACAAGGGAGGACTGTACCAACCTTTGTATCAGTAACTGTAATCTCTCTCTGCTCTATTATCACTTATTATAAGCCCAAAGATGCGGAGGCAGGATGGACCCAATCCCTTATATAATGTGGATTCTCGATACAGAAACCGCTTGCTGCACTTGCTGTCGGCTATCTTGACGAGGTATTAGCGGTGAGCCTATTTTTGCCCGAGATCTGATTCGATGTAAATAGACCCATCTTGAAGGGCAGGTCCTATGCTGTCGTATCGGGCGGCGGCCGGTGTACTGTACAGTGCCAACCACTTCTTGATCGTAGGGTCTGAATTCTGGTCTCGTGTGGCATCAAATTTAGGAGAATAGGGACTGGAGTGTTTATAGGCACAACCCCCCAATTGAGATGTCAGAGCGCAGACATGATTGTTCTCTACTCTTTTGGATTGCTAGATGGTCAAATTCCTCGTTGGAACTCATTCATATGGGAGTTTTTTTCTTTTCTTTTTTTCAGATTGCGGCCGGGGCTGATAGGCGGTGGCATTTTGAAGGAGCAGAAGCGATTGCATTTGGCACTGCTCCTTGAGGTGGTGTATCGGAGGTGTCGGTATACACAAGATAGGGTAGAGGCGGGGTGGGGGATGGACTGACGCGGGCGATGATGACGAGGATAGCAGCCGTGCTGAAGACGAGGAGACCGAGCCGGTTAGTGCAATGAGATTGGCAATTGAGAAGTTGGGCGAAGATCCTCCATCCGACAGCTGCTTGGGGTAGGGATATCTTATAACCTAGGAGTACGGCCGTAGCTAGGCACTTGCTGTATCCAATGCCGTAGAGCCGAGGCGATATCCGGTGGCACGAAGATAGCGGAGAGAAAGCCTTTACAATGCGAAGAAGAAGTTTCCATGTTGCTGGAGGTAGGGTTTTGTGCTTACGTGAATGTTTGTGCCCACTTGTATAAGTTACCAGGAGATGTGGCTTGCAGCTCTTTACTTCTGGATTCCGTTCACCCCGTATATAGAACCTATCATAGCTGGATGCGCCACTCTTTTACTTTCAGAAATGCTGAAGCGAAGGTGGAAAGCTCACTTTGCTTTTCAGGTACCGTGCTCGAGTGCCATGGCTTGCGCGTATTATATATAGTATTGTAGGACCACACGGTATCCTCCTCGGCGCTGCTCATGCCGATCCGAAACCCGCTGATCAATCATTTCCATGCCTCCGGCTCTCCACCAACAACTCACCGGTGCTAATTGTTTCACCCGCCCACTAACCAATGCTGCGGATAGCAGCCGAACGCACGAGTAGACACTCTAAATGTCACTGGTGCGGCTATGCCTCCGCCCTGTCCATCTCACCTTCACGCAGTTCTCAACTCCATTATTGATCAGGTGGGCATCGGTAGCCCTTATATGTCGGAGTACTATGCTCGGGGGACGACCTGGTTTTTTCCTCTTCTTTCTTTCTCTTTTTCCCCTTGGATTGAAAATTTATTTGGGTCCACATTTTTCTTCTACTGTTATGGGGTGTTCAACCGAACTTCGATTCTTCCCAAGCCCGTGCGCCCCTACTGTTCGAACAACGGCTAGGGGAGCGCCTTGACGGGCCAGGCCTTCCTCTACTGTTTCCACACCTTACCGCTAGGGTGACCGAGGGAGATACTGGTAACATACGAGTACAAACCTACCTCATCTAGGAATCGCCGCTTAATTTGGGCCTGATGCTGTAGGGGAGGAAGTTCAAGTCTCCCACCCTGGTCGACACTGGTCGAAGGTGGGGAGAGGGGGCCAAGACCAGCCCAACCAAACGCAACGTAAAGAGGTATGGCTAGGGTTTACAAGCACTCAACGGGTCCATTATGTCCGCAAAGCAAGGGGAAGGATTAGAGAATTGGGGGATGGAATGTTTGGGGTTTGGTAAGAATGGGAGGTGATCTATATTTGTTGGGAGCATATTAGACTAGAGGAACAAGGATTGATCCATCTTAATTGTGAGTCAAGAGGCTCATAATCCAGGTAAAACAAACATCTTAGGACAGAAGAGACCATTGGAAACATTTCCCCCTCAATTGAGTGTTATCACCGGAATCTTTAGCAACAAAAATATAGACCTATGGTACTATATCATACCAATATGAAAACTTTCAGGAGAGGTATGACATACACCAAATCCCGTTGAACGAGCTCACACCTGGATCATGCTACTATATAATAATCGGGCCGAAAAAAATCTCACCAAACCACCAACAATCCAAGTTAAAAAAAAATGAAAAAAGGAGAATACCATATGATAGAAGGAAAAGTTATCCACCACCCAAAATCCACTGTCTCTACTAACCCTCAAACCTCCTCTTCCGCACCATCTATCCACTCGACGGGCCCTCAGATCTCCCATTCGCGATCCCCGCCAGCTCAAAGTACCCATCCGACAATTGCTCCTCTTCACGAGCCTCTGCCAGGACGAGGGAGAAGGCAGATAAATGCTTTGTGATGATGTGGGTTAGGTATGGGGGTCGGGTGGCGAGGTAGTGCGCTCTGCGCTCAGCGGGGGTGGTCAGGCACGGCGCCGGTGGCAGGGGGGAGGAGGGTTCACCTGCGAGTGTCAGGCGGGGACGTTTTCGAGGGCGAAGGGTGATGTCTTGGGGGAGGGTTTCGTGAATCATTTTTTCCTCCATTGATTCTGTTGGGGTGTCGTGTTTGCAGGAATAAGGGAGGAAGAGGTACTGATGGGTAGATCCAAAGTGGAGGTGCTTTTGTCTACCGTTATAGCACTTACACTGGGTTTCAAGGCCGGGGGGGGGGGGGGGCGAGTCGAGTTCGGGGTTTTTTTTGAAAGCCCCTCTAGAATCGAGTCGACAATGGGGCTCTCATCTTCACGGCCATCTTGAATATTTTCAGCGGTTGGTTAACTTAGTTCATGATATATCGTTCGGTGTTGAGGTTGGCTTAAAAGTGTGGAGATGTGGGGCAGAGCTTGTGGCGTCTGACATGAAAGTTGGTTCCAATTCCCTGGACGAGACTATTATCCAGTTATCGATGTGCTGGTGACCGTGCGGCTTTCGGCTGTGCATTTGCAATGCGTAAAACCATCCAGCTCCTATACCACGGGCCAAGCAATCTTCGATCATTCGGATAGCGCTCTCACTAGCTGGCCTATGTTAAGGCCCAAACGGCCCAAAATCTTGCTCCATATTCATCGATTGCTCCTCATGAGAATTTAAATTCAGAGACGGAACTCGTGTACTATGTTCTCTGGGCCCAACTGAACCGCCCATCTAATATATAACAATTTCTGATAGCGCGCCAAAACCACGAGCAGCTAGCTCCATTTGCTGCCCCATGGTTGGCATCGTGGGTTTGTACCCACAATAATAGGGACAGAGGACTCTCTCATCGTGCTGCTACGGGTTAGGAGATTGTGGCTGGTGAAGCGCGGGGCTCTCATCACTTCCGCTTTTATTGGTTTCCCGAATAGAATCAAAAGGCTCTTCTCCACCCCAAAAACCGTCATTATCGAAGCGTACTAGAGCCTCCCCGCATGTCTGGGGTGTCCGAGAATCTTCAAGAAAGGCAACCCTTCCTGGAGGGCCACTGGGCAAACGGGTATCGTCCCCACATTCAAGGTGATCTGGCGGTCTGGTGTACCGCCTCCTCGTATCTATTTTTGTGGGACTGAGAATCTCTGTGGGGATCTGAAACGCTCTTGCAGATCCCTCAAGAGTGGCTAAAGAGGGCCTATCAAGTGGGAGCGAAGACTTCCTCCGGAGCGCTTCCTTCCGGACACTCCCAACGTTGTTCCATCTACCCGTACTCGTACATCCATCTCTTCAGAAGTCCTTACCGGGTGTGGCCTTTGCCCCGCAACCCCTGGTTAGAGGTCGACACCTTTCCCACTACAGCCCCTGCCCGCTCTGCTAAGATAAAAACGGAGGTCGGAATATCAGTCGGAGGGACCGCAGCTTCCGGAGGCAGTACGGATAGCTATTTAAATGACGGGACCTTGAAAAAAATCCCGCGCTGCAGTCCGTGACGAGAGTGGAAACATGATTCCGGTGAAAATGTTCGGTGGTAAGTGAGAGTATCGCCAGAACTGAATCATCGGGAGGGGGTGGTTGAGCGCAGGGCTTCATTTATCATGCTATGCGATGTTGGGGGAGGACGCGTAACACGAGACCACAGCACGAGTGACACAAAGACCGAAGGCTTGAACACAAGCAAGTGGATGCTACAGTATTATATTTATAATGCGACGAACTGTCTTAATCCTGTTGTTCATCCCGCCTGCTGTGGTACCACTCGAGTAGACTACAGGTTCCGGGTGGAGCTCGAGGGGAGCATCAGCCAAGCAAGTCCACTAGCCACAGCTGCTTCCCACCAAATACAGGTATACAAATGCGGTTGATATCTCGATACGGTACTGGCACCGGTAGTTCAAAGATGTTCTACTTGTACCGGGATTTGTGTAATAAGGGTCTAGTTGATATACGGTATCCCGGAGCGTGATTGAGGCGGCATGGTATGCTCGAGTACGGCGGTAGCAAGGTATATCGCCAGCTAGAGCAGTTGAAAGCGATGAAACGGGGCGATCAACCAGACCACGGCCACCGGTATCCTGCTGCCTGCACCAGTCGTCGAGCAGCTCACCCCAACCATTTATATCATAGTTTTAAGAGAGTAACTTTTTTTTTTTTTGATTTTTTTGATTTCCAGCCTGAGATGAGCGTGCACCACAGACAAGCACTATTCGTAGCGCCCTAGGCTACAGGATACTCGGGTACAGGATACGGGCCCCCATGTCGCGAGGCGGGACAGTTGCATGCTGACATCCGTGGAATCTGGCCGGGGCCAAAGGAATCCACCATCCAAAGGACCATCTGGAATTTGCGGTTGCGGCATGGAACGGGGGCTCTCAAATTGATTTCGGCTTTTCCTGGTTTCCCCGCGAACAGAACAAGATGGGTGTTCGATGTGGGTTTCCGGGCTAACCCTTGATCGTTACCGCGCCGGTATGACGCTGTATCACTGAAATTTCAACTTCACTTCCATCCGGCTTTTGGTATCATAGCTGGACTTGGTTATTCGGTAGAGTAAAAATACGATTTGGTGATATCATACTTAACTCTCCGTGGGTTTATGGTCCCGGTACTCGTATGGGCAGGTCCGACTACCGCAGGGGCTAAGGCTGGATTAACCCTAGTTCCCAGCTGACCCAATCTATGATACGATACCCGCAACCTGTGACAAGGCTTACCCTCAACACTCGAGCATGATATCGTACCGGGTGGGGGAAAGCTACCCCATAACTTAGGGAGGGGTCGGATAATTGCGAGGGCGCTTCCAGGGAGACTGCTATGGTACCGGTACCCGCTCGTCGCTATTGCTGGCGCTTCAGGTATATCATACGGTACAGTGCATCGATGTGTAGCCTGCATCATGACGCGAGAGCTACAGAGGTGCCTAAAAGCCAAGGGGTGATACGGCTTCACGGCCCCACCCCCGTGAGCATTGGGAGGGCGCGAACTGGGGTGGAGAGGCCTCAGCGAGTCCCAGGGCAGACCATCTGGCTGGGGCTGAAGGATGGCATACCGTATGGAAAAAGCGGCGGGCGATACATGACTAATCGGTAGATTGCCGCCTAAAAAGGGACAGCCGCACCGATGGTGCAGAGTCGGGAGAAAGAGACCGTATCTGACTCGAGGGGCAGTTACGGTGCCAAGTACGGGATCTGGTAGCTTCCCCGTCCAATATCTACCGGTAGCCTTACTGCCGCTATCCCCGGGCGTTTTCGAAGACGTTTTTACATGGGGCGATATGGTAGCCGCCCTCGAAAGCAAGTCGCCGTGGTTCATACTCGGTGGTGTCCGCGGCGGTATTGTGATATTATCCCGGGCAGAGATGAATTTAAGGCGATCTGATGGGCTCGAGTGTGGGGAGTGCTCATGTAGTCTACGAGTATTTGTGTGGAGTGGAGTGGATGCTGGTACCGGTATATCAAGGCATTCGTGACATGGGGTCGTGGGTTAGGGTGCGATGGCAGGATGAATGCGGCTCTTCTCGTGAGTCCCCTCCAGGGTGATGGGGTGGGCCGGGATCGCCTCACCCGAGCACTCTCGGAGCAACCACCGGTAGAACAAGGAGCGGCCCAGCAGCTCATACACTGTACTGTACTGTACTGTACTTGTACTATACTGCGGTGCTCGTAGTTACCTCTCTCGGGGTACCGCTTTGCGCACATCTACTCCCCCCGTCTCATGGCTTCGAGTGTGGGTATCCGTGTCGAGTGGCGAACTTTTTACTTCTTCTCTCTTTTCTATCCTAATTCGGGCGTGCTCTAAGAGCTGCTCTGACGGGGCAAGGCGTCGAGGAACTGCACAAGGTTCGTGATGAACTTGTTGGCCATGGCATACCCGACGCATGATTCAAATCCGTTCAGAATGGTGTCTCGCATCGAGTTATCGATTGGCTTACGGGAAGGGCATAGCACGGGCTCAGCCATGGTTTGTGCGACAACAATGCTCGATGCGAGTCTCGGCCTTGTTGTGCCTCTACCCAAATCCAGTGCTCTGCGGCCATGATACAGGAATACATCGGTACCTACCGTACCGGTTCCGCCATACGGAGGGGTCGTCGCTTGCTTATGAAGGTGGGCATTGCTGGTCCACTGGTGCGGTGAGGGCTCACTCGCCCACAACCGCACTTGTATGACTCCGAACCGATCATAGCTGGCTGGTCGGCCGATGCGTATCGTGGTAGGTTATATCGGTGCTGGTATTGCTCGAGCACATGACTATCCTGCCCTTCCAATACCAAGTACGAGTAACGGGGCTGCCTCTTCCTCCACCTCAGGTAAACTACTGACGTGCGCAACCTTCAGCACAGTGCCCTCTCTGTCGCTTCCCGTTGTCGCTATTGGTGCTGATGCTGATGCTGGCGCTCTTCTGCTCTCTTCCTTCCACCCCAGCCTATCCCTTCCTCCTCCACCTCTCCAACGTACTCTCGAGGTGTTGGACTCTCTTCTGAAATATCCCCTCCCCTCCCCACACACGATCCTCTGTACCCACCATCCAAATATAGCGGAGCCCGTGAGAAGTCGGGTTCCTTTTGGGAGTGAGTGAGTGAGTGAGTGAGGAGCTCGGTTATCCAGTTGCCTCCTTTTCAGCAGCACTCGGGAGCGGACTCGGGCTTGTCGGCACCATGTTTAATAGGAAATTACAGCTCCCTCTGCTTAACGTCACCGATGCCGACACTCTTGTTTTCATCTCGCCAAACACATCGCCCAACCCCCCCCATCGGGTCTCCTCGAAGGCCCTCCTCGCGAGCGGATCAACGGTTTTCAGGGAATTGCTTGGGCCCACCTCTCAGCATAGGGCTTTGAGGAAGAGGAAGCTGGTCAACAACCTTCCACAGGGAATCAAATATGCTGTCGATCTGAGCCCTCCGGAAGAGGGGCCAGAAGCCTTGGACGCTGTCCTAAAACTCTACTGCCCCAAGGTAGTTCTTGAATGGCAAAGCGGCGTTCCCAACGGAGCATACCTCGAGGATGATGACTACGGATACCTGGGAGAACTATTGCGGGTCAACGGGGAAGGGTGTGCCGCGGACTCGCACAACCACGGTACGTGGGAAACTGTGGAGGAGGATAGCGATTCCATCTCGGGTCTTCATCCCTCTGAGGTTAATGTTGCAGGACGAGAATTTGGAACTGAAGATACAGGCATAGAATTGATGAAGAACGAATGCACTGAACCAGCTCCGCCAGCTGCCCATTCCACAAGACGTCATAGCGCGGCGATTGAGAGGATACTTCATATGATTCATGGATTGGATCCACAATTGTGCACTACCCCTATGTGGTATACCGTGTGTAAGGTGGCGGTCTTGCTCAATTGCGAGTCGGCTGTTGTTGATCACGCTACGAGTTGGTTATACTCCGACGGGAAATTCATAGGAAAATATCCAGAGATTGTGATGGAAATCGCTAACGACCTTAAGAGTAAGGTCTTGTTCAAGGATGCGTTTGCGCTTCTCGTCGGGAAAATTCTCCGTACCGCTGAATCGGATTCTGAACAGGATGCCCATTGCTTCGACAGGATCCCGGAAGCGGCTCTACCTTGGAAGCGTAGTATTATGCATGCTTGTTGGTCTTTGAGGGAGCGCGCTCAGATGGCCTATCATCATCTCATGTGTCCTCATGAATGGCTCCACAACCCTGAGTGGATATCTGAATATGCAAAATTGGCCAGGGTTCTTTCGATACCAAATCTGGATCACGAAGTTCACGAGGCGAGCATCGCCCTACGGGATGCAATTACACACGCAATCGTTAATAGGCTGGCACCTGACCTTGGAGATCCATGCCTATCCGGGGGCCTTCTGCGCTACGATTCATTTTTATTCACGAGGCTGTTTTGGCAGCAGTTGGGCGATCTCTCTGCTGATTGTATTTGGGAAATGTTCGATCAAAACGTTTTTGATGCCCAACTTGCTTGGCAAAAGTGTGTTCAGAGATACAACACGAGGAGGGTAAAAGGAAAACATCTGCACTCTAGGCAAGTCGAGCCCCCCAAGAGAATCCTCGATGTGTTGGAGGTGCGAGGAGTGGCCAGCCGTGATGAAACACCTAAAATTGAGCCGTAAGTGTGCCACCTCATCTTCTTACATCGAGGCGGAACCCGGTTTTTAATAGCTAGTGTCCTTGGTATAGATCTCGCGTCGGGGACTCTCAGCCTACCCCACCCCCGAGGAGGGTAGCCGGTGGTGAAGAGAGATGCCCGGATCGGCCCGACTCTCAAACACTGCCCGATGATTTCAATGCCCTTGATTTTCAACAAGACGAGGACATACACCCTCCCAGCTACAAGCCAAGTAACGAGCCCCCGCCGAGTTATGCACGCATTGATGAAACTAGTGAAGATCTTGTGACGAAGAGCCCCCCACGAGGAATGAGGATTGAAATTGCGAATCCCATTAAACGGAAGTCTATGTCCGAATATTCATGGGATGATGATGTGGCAGAGGGAGTTGCTTCAGGTGGGGAGCCTAGCTCTGCTACTCCACGAGTTGGAAATAGCAGTAAGCGCAGGTGCTCTCTGGAGAAATGCGAGGATGAAAAAGCATCAGTGTACTCAGTATCTACTGTTGCCCGAAATGAAGATTCTGGTGAACCGGAGGTTTTCCGTATATCTGGTGTCCATGAAGCAATCGACCATCAGGCAACGCCACTGGATTCTGATAGAAAAGGGAAAGGAAAGGCTGTTGATCTTGGCCAAGTTCAAGGGTCGCTCGTAGCGGAGGAACCCCAAGGCTCTAGTCTTCGGGTTCTTCCCGGCCCCACGGGAGCGACGGCGGAAGATGACTTGGATATATGGTCAAGGCTGTGGGCGAAGGAGGTTGAAGGTTCGCATGATTCGTTTCTGGGTCCCCCATGGGATGGACGTGAACTGTTCCGAGCATTCTGCGGATTCAGTAGCAGTGGCAATCCTGAATCAAGTAGCGTGGCAGGCGCTGGAGCCCATGCTACTCTAGATTATGCCTTATACGACCGCACCACCAGTCAGGACCCAGATCGCGCCCAAGATTATAACCAGGATTACAATTCGTTCGCCGATCTAGACATGAAAGGGTATCTAGGGACCCGGGGATCTGGGCAAAACATGGACCAGGGATTGCCCCCGCAGGACTCGCCCAAAATTTCCAGCTCACAATGCATCACCCTTGAGACGATATGGAAACAGTCTTTGAGTTATTTGCATATAATCAGCTCACCGTTCACCGAGATACCCACCATGTACGACCCGACCAGCTGGCCCGATGACGGCGCACTACTCTGTCTCTCCGATGCGGAATGGAAATTTTTGCCATTGTGGGCGGACGGTCTGGACGACGGCACCGGCGGAGTTTTCGGCGACCCACAGCCCGAACTAGTCCCTCAGTCCCCGCCGGAGGACTGCGGCGAAGGGACGGAGGTTGAGAGCCTCGCAGGAAGCAATTACTCAGATTGTCTACTTGACATGGTGAGCGTGGCTAGCTTCGAGGCAAGGGTGTTTTCGGAAGACGAGGATGAGGATACGGATGGTTTCATGTCCACCAGTACAGCGGAGGACGAGGACGAGGACGAGGAATGGGATGAAGACTCGGACGGTATGGAAGATCTCGGATGGGAAGAGTGTTTTTGACGGCTTTTCGCAGGAGTGGGAGGGTTTCAGGCGTGAGATGTGATTCGGCACGGTGCTCGCAGCGGTGGAGGCAAATTGTGGAGGTCTTGTCGGGCTTTTGTGACGAATACTTTTCAACTCGTTGTTTTCTACCCGGATTATTTTTAAAATTTGCTTTTTTCCCTCTTCTCCTTTACTTTTTACTGACTCGGTGTTTCTACTCCATTTCCTTTGATCCACTCATTCATTCACTCCTTTTGTCGAATGCCTTCCCCCCCCCTTTTTTTTCCGCCATCTATGGCTATTAGCACCCGCGACTGTAGTGGGCAATATATCGGGTCCGGGGGGGAGAAATCTGCGCAGGAAAATTTGATATTATGATGCATGACTTCAGGAATTCAAGTTCCTTTTGCCCTCCGTATCACGTGATTGCGTCGCCGTTGTCTAGTAACTGGAGGACTGTGAACACAACTGGTTTTTTTTTTTGCGATGTTAACCCTAACCCTAGCTCCATCATCAGATATCACACCACCCTGCCGGGCCCACTCGCCTTCGGGATGGGATAGTGTGCTGTACAAGTATGGCGCATGGTTTTTCTTTATCTAATCTAACAAAACTAACTCCCCTCTTCTCTCTTAGGTGTGGATCCGTGAGCTTTTGCAGTGTAAGTTATTAGGAACCACTGCTCATCGAAGCCTACATCCCCAGCCTCGGATTTCGGGTTGGAGTGGAGGTCCTCGCAGAATTTTTCGAAAAGGGGCGGCCGCCCTGAGGCTGCCCTTATCATTGTATGATAATGTAATTATGGCGCTGGGGTTTGGGAAGGTAGTTTGGTGGCTTATTGCTTCCGCTTGTCATAGTGAGGAGGGGCAGCGATGCCTCCCGGGGAGAGGGGGGGGGGTTTGTGGAAGGGTGACCGGGGCGTGTTTTTGGTTAACCAAGTAGTTTTTGGATATCATGTGATGCCTTGAGATCGCAAGGGGATTGCACTAGTCTTCTCATGTCATACTATGGCTGGCACGAGCTAGCGATGTGCTGGGTAGCTCCATGATTGAGCGACATGTTCGGCTTAAGGGAAGATATGAGGTATCGTCAATGCCATAAAAATTTATGTTTGGAAAAGTGTTTTTTGGTGTATGCACTCTCGGGGTATGACGTGTTTGTCACTGCAAGGGGGGTTGGTAGTGGGCTTGAGAGGGACACGGAGTGTGTCGGCGGGGCTGTGATACAAGCCCTTTTATCACAGCGCGTTCGCCGTGATCTGCCTTTCTTTTGGGGGTGGGGTTTCTGGTATGCACCTATTGTATGCGTGGTCTGTCGCTCCGCTCTGAGGTGGAGGTGGCGGTGGCTATTGGTATGGCGCTACTTGGAGCTGCGCGCGCGCGGCGGGGGGGGGAGGGGTAGTGTCTTTAGGTAGCTAGTTTGTTTGTCCGGAGAGAGAGTTCCTTACACCGGCTATCTTAAAGATAGGGGGGGTATACAGCCAAATAGGGCAAGTATGATACCGGTGCCCCATCAATAGATAATTCTGGCTGAAATAGCCTTCCGCTGTGAAAATATTGGTAACTCTGACGCTTGTCTTAAGATATTAAGCTGGCAGTGAGAGTTGAATACAATATAGTTTTAGACTGTAAGATAGTATCCCCACTTGCACTATTGAACTAAGAGATAACTTAGAAGCAGATTCTGTCTTATATTACCAAGTACTATTCACTAGTATCTATGTGTTATACATGGTTGCAGGTATGAGTCACATTGACTCCTATCTGCGACCATACAGTATAAGTGAGTCATATATTTAACACACCGTAGTGCGTATAACCTACCACCTCTTCATCTATTACATCTTATGATACCAACTATAATAGTACCAAAGTAGGACCCATTTCAGATAGCCAAAATCACAGGAGAATTGCCCACACTTAAACATGGCCAGAACTTACAAAACAGGGAATTGAAGGCAACAGACGGTGGCGGCGTGGATGAAATTTTTTTTCTTTTCAAGAAAGAATTGGGTATCGGGGCTGTAGAGTACCGGTATTATAAAGATGAGAGGATTCCCAGGATTTGGCGGGAAAATTCGAGCCCACTCACCCTGCAACCTACGATACGAGCTCCATACCTGCGTATGTGAAACCCGAATCTCACTTGTTTGGAGAAACCGCCGGGATATCCCGATATCATACTTGTATTTCCTTTCCCCGGGTGGGTGGCCTAAGTTATCTCATGGATCGACTCGGGAAGCCAAGAGGAAGCCAGCTCTCGAAAAACCACTCACCGCTCCTAGAAACAGATGGATTCACACCGTTAGGCAGTAATGAAGCGCACTTTGAGCTTTCCGACCTTTCGGGCCTCCTTTGTCTCTATCCTCTGAAGCACGCAGTCTAATTCTATGGCGCAAGAAAGACGCTTACATGCTCCATTTCCAGGTTGACATCCTTGAACTCAATAATAACAAACTGCTCCTAACATATGAGCCCATGGCAACCCAAATACATTATAGAAGTTTGTATGCGGGAGAGGAAGCATCAGGTGTAGTTCTGGGGACCTTGTAGGACTTTGGGCATAAGGAGTTTCAACTTATCCTCCCAGCCAGGTACCTACCAGGCGCTCGTATTAGCAATGGGTGCCGTATGGATGGCTTTTTTTTTATAAGTGGAAAGGAAAGGAGAACACACCGGCTGGTTGCATTGATGCCATGTTGGGTCCGGAATCCGGATGTCCTCAGTGTCGGCAAAGTTAGGTCATTGCTTGGTAGAAGGGCGCGATTGCTTTCGCGACTTTGATTGCACGTAAAAATATCTTTGAACCTTCCTTGCATCCTTACCGGTATCTATTTTCTTTGTAAATCTAGAAGTCGGTTTGTGTTGCGCGATGAGTGAACTCGGGTCGCGGGATCGTTGCTACAGTACGGTCGGTGGGATAAAGTGTCAAGGGCTTGGGTCCGTGTTCCTGGTCGCGCAGTCCCCCCGACGTCCAAGCCTTGGTGAACGGTAGTGGATTAGACTATAGGCGACTAGCACTGGTCAATGCGCTCCGGAACACCGGCACCGCGCAACAAGTCATTATTAGAAGAAGGCGATACCCGGACAGCCTACTGTGGTCAAACGTGATAACCCAGCAAGGCATGGGGGCACTAGAAATAGGTATGCTCGAAAAGAGGCGAAGGTGGAGGTGGATGTGAAGTGGCCTAATGCTCGAAGAGCTCTCAGCCTGAGTGGAGGAAGAGAACGGGGGGAGTGAGCGCACAAAAACGTTCAATCTATGATATAATCGTTCTTGCAGAAACATGCGGTTCCGTTAGCGACCCTGTGCCCGAGTAAAAAAATTCCGGAAACGGGGCAGATTGTTAGACTGGGCAGCCCCGGCGCCGTCCGGCTGGACAATTGGAAGCCCTCCCTGGAGCTCAATCGACCCCCCCCCCCTTCATCGTGTGTCGCTGCCGAATGATCCAATCCCTGGTGCCTGCAAGTGAATAATAATACTGGACGAGGTTAGGCCCCTGCTCAGCGCACCGCGGGGGTCCTTATTTTCCCCCTTTAATGCCATTTCCTCATGCCCCTCTCCACACACTTGTATATCGAACGAGAGGTTGTGTTTGACTCGTAAAGGAAGGGAAATCATCATCGGCCTTCAAGATTTCAACCTCTAACGTTGATGGCAGAACATTCCTACTGCGAACTTGGCTTTTTGACCGCATCGAGACCGTGGGGTTAGTCAATCGCTACAAATCGTGCGTCTCGTGTTTTTTTTTTTTTGATTCTGATTTTGATTTTGACTTTGATTTTGAGAGTGTGGGATTCTCTCAAAATTCGGTGCATCGCCAAGGGAGTGGGTCCACTCCCACCTCACGTGGAAGCTTCAACTTTGGAGTTTGGGGTTAGCTAGGGGTGGTGTCAATCATGCCATTCACTTAGCATACATGCCGCTGTACTTGAGTACATAGCACCTCATAATTATTTGAGTATCCCACGGCGCAATAAAGGATTTAAGAATCTGGCAGGGAAGGGATCATTGAAAAAAAAAATCATTTGTCTTGGAAGCCGATATAACTTTGCTTCTTTTCTCATCGCTCCCTTTTCTTTCTGCCCTCGTGTTTATGGCTCGCGGGCCTATTAAAGAATAGAGGGTTGGGCTGTTTATTTTGCTATTGGAGGTGCGGATCGAGGTGATTTTCGGCAGATTTTCATGAACAACCTGATGGGTAAAAATTATTATTGCCATTATCATTATTATTGGCATGGGGGGATACCTAGGTGGGAATCCGTCTCCTATCATTTCTGCATGTCGTTGCTTTCGACTTTTGTTTGATTTACTGAATTAGAGAAACTAGGGAGATATTTCTGGATCTAAAGTTGGATATTTTTGATGTAAAGTGCCAACCTAGTCATGACTTTTGATGCCAGGATCGTTGATATATCATCCGGAGTGTGCATATCTATTTTATCCGAGTCGATCTAGAAATCATACTTCTCTCGCTAAATACTTTCCCATCCTATAGGGAGAGGGCATGTGGCTATTACCTCGGGTACCCAGCTGTATGATACTATAGACCTTCGGTGGTAGAGCGCCCTATAAGTTGGGGTTATTCAGCTAGTAAAAGCCGAAAACTCACGGTTGAGTAGGACTGTTGGCAATTTGAGCTTCAAAGTCCTGCGGACATGTGCGTTCATTCTACTTGTTCGGTTCTCCGAATAGAGGGATAGGCAGAGATACACTCGTGAGGAGTCACTCATGCGGTCCCCTGACATAGCTGGCAGTGTTACCATACTCCTAAATCTCGGGATCCCACTATGTAAGGCCGCCTAGCCTGACTAAAAGATTGCTGCCTGATATATCGCCGCTATGGGTGGACTGCGAGACGCGGCCTTGTCTCTACTAGCTCTGGGTGCCGTTGGGAGCCCTGCCAATGGTAGATGGCCACCGTTAAAGACCCGGCTGGTGGCCTTCGTACTAGAGAGTGTGTATAGCATATAGAAATTGCGGGGACCTTTTTAAATTAGAGGAGAAGAAACGATCCTTGGTGTATTATTTTTAACCAATAATACAGATGTTCTTGTTATTCTGTCACCCACAAATCGTAAATTTCACCTCTATATGAATTTTGCCTAGAGTCGGATTCTATAACCTCGTAGCATGTCGGATTTTTTGCTAGAGCCTTAGTGAGGAGAGCTAGGGTCTTCGGTCTCCCAGCTCCCAAAGGCGGGACTTCTCGATTCGCCATCTCTGCATAATGGGCCGTGTCCCACAACAACCCGTAATGAGAGGGATTACGGTAAGCCCCCAGGCTCCTACTCCTAACTAAAGCAAGGGATAATTGGTTGTTGATATCGTAGCCACTGCACGGGCCGGGTGTTTCACAAGAAATTCTTATGGGAACCTGCATTTGTCCTACTGATCGGGTAGATTTGGATTTTTCCCCCGGGGACAGATATATCATAACATTATTAAGCTCTGGACGCATTATCGGAGCACGCACATCCTAGGGAGAAGCGAAGTTACGAGCACTGGTCGTCGATACCCAGAGAAAAGCCCTCCGCTCGGAATAACAGCAGCTGGAATATTAGTGGTGGGGGGAAGGCATCACCAGCCCGTGGCTGTGGGAGGGCTTGTGAAATGCGGATATACGGCTGGAGGCGATCAGGGGCCCGGGTACAAGTATATGGAAGCACGTATCGTAACAGAATAGCGTCATACCCCGATATCTCTCGGATGATCTGGAGGTGATAAATTGCTTAGAGGAATAGGATCGGGTTTGACTAGTATGAAGGAAGTCTAGGGGAAGTATGGTGGGGGACTCCTTAAATCAACCTACTCCGAACCCCAAGATCACCCAACTTTGCATGATGAAGACTCGAGAACAATAACACCTATCAAAAATATAAAGCTATTAAATGATAGATTAGAAGCTGGAGAACAAGGTAATAGAAGCAGATTTAAAAAATATAAGGTTTTGATTGAGTTATCAAAAGGTAGTTATTTGGACAATGTCGCACCCCATTATTTTACTGTTAATATACCAGTTAATCCGCCAAGACCTAAGGTAACTACATATTAACCGGGTGGTAACGATGAATTAACCTAGATTAACCTACCCTTAGTAAGCCAAAACAAATGTCGCTGTGGTCCGGTTTAAGGAGTCCCCCACCATATGGTCGCAAAACTCTCTCCTGTTGGGCGTCCTGTGTGAACCGAGGTGGGGGCGAGGGTGTGGGTAAGAAATAAGGACGCCCTAGCCTTTCTGTGGGACACGGCACATTCCTCTCAGTTACCCGATGGATGCCCCCCCCCCTCCCCCTCCTAAAAAAATGGCTCGAAACCCAAGACATCTGTAGCAAAAACCCCCGGAGCTTTTTCCCCCATCCACTTTTCTAGGAAATTCACATTCTTTACCGAAATCCTTGGATAAAGGCGTACTAAGTAATGATCAGGCGGGGTCGAGAAGAGAGGGGACAGATAACATAGCATACAGTATCTTAGCTAACTTATGACCCCACTTGCAATCGGGACGGGGACTTTGGCGGCGCGTTTGGGATCATGGACGTATCAACGTTTTGATTTGAGGGTATTAGACTGGTTCAATTTGGTAAGAAGTTACCCACGGGTGATTCTAGATGCCTGCATTACCGCCTAGAGCATTAGGAAATGTCTAGAGCCATATCGGTGCGTATAGACTTTGCTTGTTGGTATAGGTAGGGCTTTTTGTGGCACATGTATCGGGTGGGAAATCGAACGACGACACTCTCAGCCCTCGTTCTATATCGTTCCGATTTGCGTTGTCTTCGATCTCTAATTTCCTGTACAATGGCGGATGGATGGGGCTCAGGATCTGGGAGTTGGGTTCTGGGAAGATCTGCTTTTATAGGGAGATGGTGGATTGTTTATTTATTTATAGAATATCAAGGATAAGGGCTTGATGGTTATAAGATATGGTAGGAAGTAAATGAGGGAATTATGGTGTAGTATTATTGCCCTGCGCTCATGCTGAAATCGTATAACAGCACCATCACCTACACAATGCCTCTCTATCTACCCCTATTTCTGGTTCCGATACTCTTTACACCCGTAACTTGAAGCCACTGGAGCGATCATGCTGGGAAGGGCTCTGATACTGCCGGTATATGAGGAATGCCTGATTTCCCTTGATGAATTCCTGACCTTGGGGATGGTATGACAGGCTGGTAGGGGCTTCGTGATATCTCATGAGAGCTGGAGCCGTTTTGCTCCATTTGTAGCTGGCTTTGCACCTGCAGCCCAAAATATTCATCCCTAAGCAGTCTGGAGAGATCTGGTAAGAAGAATTCATTTGTATGCTCCTCTGATTCAGAGATATGTGTTGAATCTGTTTTTGGTAAAGT
Source organism: Tuber aestivum (assembly GCA_900010015.1). NCBI lineage: Eukaryota > Fungi > Ascomycota > Pezizomycetes > Pezizales > Tuberaceae > Tuber > Tuber aestivum. The sequence continues at coordinate 170,178 of LN890970.1, read as the reverse complement.
ACCTACGCAAAAGTCTTGGTGATCGTGCATCTCGGCCATGGCAACCATGGTTCGGTATGAGTAGAGATTTTGAAATAACTCAACAACAAATCTTTTAAATGAGAAGAGATTAAAGGAAATAAAATGTAAGACCACTATTTACATATTGATGAAATAAAAAATAAAAAAAGTTATTCCTAGTATCTTGTATACCACCCCTTTGCTGCAATAACTGCTTGAACTCTGTCTGGCATTGACCTCCACAACTACTCAAAAAACTCAGAAGGTATTGTATCCCATACCATGGGTAATACCTCAGCTAGTTTCTGCTTGACCTTTTCACGACCTCCAGGTGTTGAAGCAATGTCAGGATACTGAATCTGAAGCCTTTTCTTCAGCTCAACCCAGACATGTTCTATGGGATTAAGGTCTGGTGAACAAGGAGGGTGTTCAGCCAACTCAATCCCATTTTGGTCAAACCAATCTTGCACTCTCTGAGCTGTATGAACAGTATTTTTGTCTTTTTGTCTTGCTGGAAGATAGGATTACCAAGGGTGTTACGGACTTGCTCCAGGACTGGAATAAGGCAGGTTTCAAGCAGCTGGAGGTAGACCCACTAGTCTACTGATTTCACAACTAAGGGAACAAAGATTTCCCTGTTTCTGCCCTAGAAGCATCCCCAGACCATCAAAAAAACCCCCTTTCTCTTTCCTATCCCTCTCACACAGTCTGGATGCCACTTTTCAGAAGCAGATCTGAATACCCATTTTTGCTTTAGATTCCTACTCTTTTCCACTGAGCATTCATCACTCTAAATAATATCTTCAAACTCCTTTGCAGTCCAATTCTGGTGTGCCTTAGCCCAGGCCAGCCTCTTCTGAGCATGCTCTGGTGAAAGCTTTGCTCTTTTCTTGGCTAGCCACTTCTTAATGCCACTCTCTCTGAGAGCCCGGTCCATTGTAGAAACTGAGATATTGGGAGCCAAAATCTGCTGCAATTTCTCCCTACTCCAATCCCTGTGGAGCTTGGCCCCTTGAACTAATGATCTCTTGGCTCTCTGGGAAAGCAGGAGTGGTCGACCAGAATGTGGGAGGTTTTCAATTGAATTTTGTTGGAGAGACTGGGCAAGGAAATTCTGGACTATTGACCATGGGCAGCCAACAATCTGGCTAACCATTGAAATTTGCTGAAAAACCTCGAAGAAAGCAAGGATCATGTCTTTCTCAACTCTAGTGAGCTCTTTGTGTGATATCTTGAGTACCATGGTTGATGTGGTAGGGAGAATTTGATCGGTCACCGTTGTGGTTGGGTTGCATCACCCTCACTTACCCGCCTTTTTCACCAAGACTTTTGCTTAGGTACTTTGGTTCCAAAAGCGCCAGGTTGGCCAGGCCAAAGCAAAGCTGGGCCTAGTCCACCACGATTGTTGGAGATCTATCCTGGATGGAGCACCAGGGCTGGGGCTAGGTATAAGCCGTACAGGCTTAGTACCTGCCACCTGATAGGCTGGCTGGGCCTGTGCTGCCTCGCTAACCCTACCCTATGAAGCTGGACCTATAATCTCTTCAGATCTTCGGTTTCTGTTTAGCCCATATTTCATTCTACTAAACTCTTCCAAGTTACTCCCATGAGAATGGTAAATTGTATAGTGCCTACGAAAATTTCGACACATTGGTGTTAACTGACTGGAAGGAGCATCGCTAAAATCACTAATAGCCCTAGGTGCTGAAGCTAAGTGTGGGTAGTGATATGGATTTGCTCGTCATGGATGAATGTTTCCGAGGTGTAATAGGACTAGGCCAGCTGTAGCAAGCACATTCACTGGTGGATTAAATCAAATTCCTGCAGAAGAAACAAAATCGGAAGGGGGAATTGTAGGATAGGGCTGTGTCGGGGGACCGGAGGGTGAATTGACTAGTCTTTGTTGAGTTGTGAATCTCTCTTTGGGTAGTTACTTCAACCAACAATGGAGGATATAGGTGAAAATTTAATGATAAGCCACAATGAAAATTGTGAAGAATCGGGCAGCCCTTAAAACAACCAGTTCCAAATACCACTTACAGGCCTATAGGCTCCTACTAGCCTTGAGAGGCTTCTGCAGGCTGGTTGGGTTCAGCCTAGTTCCGCATGGCTCATTGCTGGAGCCACCTGCCTAGGCCCAGCCTACAGCCTATGGGTCGGCCTATCAGTGGCCTAGCCCATTGGGAACATTGAGTATAAGGGGTACTTGAATATAGAGGGACGCTGTTTCCTTATGTCAGATACTTCTTTTTTAGCTTCATCTCTTTATTCTCCTCTGATGCATTTTATTTTATTTTAACCCTATTCAGCATGTACCATTTTAGAAAAACCATAGTATGGTGCATGCCGTCTAGACACAGCACCTTGGTTGGTGTGGCAGGGGACGCAACAGGGGACTCTATTGTATTCTATCCCTACAACAACAGTATGATAAGTTTTGAATTAGATTTAGTGAATAATACAATTGTTTCACCTACGATAATGAGACTTGTGTATTTTGAAAGTGTATTATAATATTATTATAAAATTGCAATCATATAATATCATTCAATAATTAGAAAGAGCTGCTTAATATTTCTAAGTAAATTCCAAAACTTAATTTCAGTTTTCAATTCTGAAGTCAGTAATACAATATCTATCTGTCTATTTCTTAGCTCAAATTGGCAATCTTGACTGCTAATATAATATTGAGAGAATATTCAGATTGCATAAACCATTAATGAAATAATATAGATAATACTCTAGAGTAAGTACAAATTAACCCATCCATCCTCTACAGTCATTTATATAGATAGAGGATTTGGACCAGCAAGATTAATTCTCCCTTGACTCCAAATACAGTATGCTATAAATTTAAACCTAAACCTGTAATGATTTTAGCATCCTCCATCTCCGCTACACC
>LN890970.1:149627-165526 GCA_900010015.1 Tuber aestivum | reverse complement strand
CAAAAAAAACAAAAACAAAAAACAAAACCTGTAATGATTTTAGGGCTAGAATACAAAGGTGTTTCTTATAAAATTTTCTGTTGTATCTTCTTTTGTATTTCTTGCCACATCAACTGAGGTACTATGTTTAGACAGCATGTACCATACTTGTACCAAGATTGTAGCTAGGATACTACAATCCTCAAAAATTGACAGGCTCAGGTTTTGGTGATACTTATCCTGAGTGCCTGACAGCTTGACATTACTTAACAGCTTAATATCATTTTTGTAGCTGAATTTCACATTTGTGGCTCAATATAATTTTTTTGGTTTTATATCATTCATGTTACTTAAGTATAACCTGTTATTTAATGGAAATATTTAATTCAAAATACCTTAATAGTAAAATATAAAGTAACTTTTATTGTAATTTGATTATAGGTAGTATACTAGTATTACTTCTAGTATATATTAATTTTTCTCAATTGCACTTGCTACTTAATCCCTACTGCTATTATTTTTGATATTTTCTCTATAGATTTTAATTCCCTCTCTTTACTTGATATATATCTTAAACTCATTTAAGAGTAGCTTATATACTGCTCTTTTTAGCTCTATCTCTTGTATTTTGAGTCCTTCTTAGCTTTTTTTCAGCCTTTTTAACCTTCAACTCCTTCTTTCTCTTTATTATTTAATAACTTGAAGCCTCAGAGGTGTAGAGAATATCTTCGTTTTATACCTGCTAGCAACTTTGTATTCCCCTTCAAGTATTTCTTACTTTTTCTATGGACTTTGTATTTTTCATATATCTAATTACTAATATACTAGTCTGAGCTTCTATTAGTCCATCATCATCCAATACAAGCTTCAATCACTTTTAAAATGCTATTGATAATCCAGGTATTTCTTGTTACAATTATTAAGCTTGTTATTTGTAGAGGGAAATTATAATTAGAATATTGGATTATATATTGGATTTAGCAGTTGTTAGTTCAAGTAGTAAAGAATGAACAGGAGCTTTTCATAGCTGGAAGTATTAGGGAGTAGGTAACCCTAAAGACAAGGGAGTATACATTAGGCCTAGAAATCTTCTGTCTCAGAGATAGTCAAGAAGCCTTGTAAGATAGAAGTATAAAGCAGAACAAATATATTGATAAGACCTCTTCTCTAGTCACTGATAATATCTTATAGCTACTATAGAACCAGGGTACTAAGTATTAGTTACTGTACCTAAAGGACACCTATGAAATCTAATGTAAAAATAGTAAGTACTTTGTTAAAGTATACACTACTTGTAACGTATTTAGACTAGAGTGCTAGTCATACTACTAGGTATAATAGGAGTAGTGCACAAGTTGATCTACAACCTATGGGTGTACTGCACTAAGGGAGGCTCTGAGAGAAAGATATAGGGAATAGGGACTTGAAGAGGTAACTATTCAATCAAGTATATTAGAAACACTGTCTGTCGAAGTCTGCTGTTCTTTCAAGAGAATCAGTGGTCTTTAAATACAAGATTTCGTCTATGTCCTGCATGGGCCAGTTTCCAAGTATTCCTTAATCCAAACTACATCTAAAACAAACTAAGTATCAAAGGATACGTGAAACTACAAGTAAAACAAACTGAGTATTAGAGAATACTTGAAATTACAAGTAAAATAAACTAAGCATCAAAGGATACTCGAAACCACAAGTAAAACAAACTGAGCATCAGAGGACACTCGAAATTACACGTAAAACAAACTGAGCATCAAAGGATACTTGAAACTACCAGTAAAACAAAATATAAAACAAATCCCTAAACCGAAGAGACTGAACTCCTGTTCCCATTATATTCTCTAAAACAAAACATCTGTTTACCCAAACAAATTAATAATCTCAAAAATCAAAATCCTCATAAAGATCCTCGCTATATTCCTCTTCAGCCAGTGTCTAATCCCTATTAGCAACACAAAACACACATGTCCGCATCTGAACAAGGCAATTGGAATGAAAGAAATGAATATCACAGTAATTGTGGATACCTCCCACTCTCTCCAGCACTTTCACTAATAGGTCCTCACATTCTGGGCAGTAATCCACCAAAAGGGTATCAAAGTAGCTATCTAGTAGTATAGTACCATGGTCTACCAACAGTTCCACAAGCTGATGGCATAGCCTTACATTAAACTCCTCATAGTTTTCTATCTTTAAGGCGATTGGATAGAAGGAGTATCATTAGATAAAGGTTCCTATAATATCCGCCATCACTTGGTCTTCATTATTGCTGTTTTCAAACTTGTTTGCATTATAATGTACCCAGAAATCCAGCCTGGTAGGATGGTCTTCGCATATCCGTTGTGTGGTGGATAAGGTAGGTGTCTAAGCTATCATGATGTGGTTGATGGTAGAGGGCAGTTGTTCACTAGGCATGTTGGCTTCCCACTACTCCTGCACAAGCATCATTATATTCTCGAGTCTTTCCACTAGTTCCCTGCTGTTTTCGGAGTCTGGATATCCTTTCTATCTGATCAAGAATTGATCAGTTTCATAGTACTTCCTATTATCAAGTACCTCTTCCACCGCCTATTCTTCCTGGTTATGGATAAGTAGTGGGGCTGGTCAGGAGTAGTTATATCCTGGGAATTGGCTATCATTATTTACATGCTACCTCTTAACTGTAGTGGAGTGAACTACTGCCTTGCCTTGTCAGTACATCCATCCTTCTAGTTTGATGGGATAATTCTCAGTATTACTGTCGAATTCGAGTACTATGAATGGACCTCGCTAGTGGGGTTAGAGTTTCTTACTTCTACCTGTATCAGGACTAAAGAGGTTGCCATGTACTATAACCATAGTACTGGGGAATATGGTATTATGGAATCTTTACTTCTTCTGTGTCTTTGTTGTATTTACAATCGGGCAGTCCTTAGTACTTGATAGGAATCATTTCGTAGAGCTTTGTACTGGTTAAGATGGCTGTTGGAGGTTGGTACTGTAGAGTCCTTGAAGATAGTATGGGGTAGGAGGGGGTAGTTTTGTCCATATACTACTTTGTAAGGGGCCAAGTTGATAGTACTAAAGTACATTGCATTAATGTATGCAGCTGCTTCCAGGAGGGCTGGTTCCCAGTTATTTTGTAGCTTGTTAATTATATTCTAGAGGCCTATCTCAACTTTCCTGATCTTCCACTCTACTTGGCCATTTATTTGGTAGTGGCCCAGCACCGCTAGGATGTATTCTATTTCCATTGAGATCAAGGTTTATTTTCAGAACTTGGATGTGAACTTAGAATCTGCATCAGTGACAATAGAGAGAGGGTGGCCATGAGGAGTAAAGATATTTCATCGCAGGAGATCCTAGGTATCTTGGGCTGTAGTAGATGTACTAAGGATTGGTATGAGCCAGGTAAATCCAGAGAAGTGGTCCAGCACTACCAGGATGATATCATATCCACTGGATTTGTTAAAGAGTCCAGTGAAATCTATAGCATATGACTTAAACACATCAGTAGATAGCTTCAGTGTTTGGGCACACCCTTTTGGTAAGATAGTCAGTCCCTTATTCCTTTGGCATTCTTTATAGGTCTTTGTATAGTGCTTGAAATCATTATGTATTGCAGGCCTGTACAGGTATTTCAAGACATAGTGGAGAATCCAGTTAGTACCTGCATGGCCTTTGTCATTGATTTCACTGATTAGCTATTCTCAAAGTGTTTTTCCATTTGTTAGATATCTATCAGGGATGTAGAGGGCTCTGTTGCCATATCAAGTAGGGCCATATATCATTCTATCAGAGATCTGATAGAGCTTTAGGTCTCCAGTTCTTCCACAGTCAAGAACTTTGTGATAGAGGGGGTTGCAGCAGTAGGCCTTAATCATTTGGGCCCGAAAGGTACCCTTTAAGTCATCCATGGCAGACTGCACATTCCTCTCTTCTTCTATGAGTTCTCCATGGCTGGATCCCTCATCTTCATCCAGTTCTAAGTATTCCTCTTTAAAGGATTGATATAGATTGTGGCAGAAATCATTATGGGAAGGAGGTATGACTGAGATGATTGTTTCAGTATTGTAGTAGTCAAGTGCATCATTGTAGAGGGGGCTGGCCACTGGTGGTGGGCTTGAAGGGTATTCGGTGGGTAAGAGGTAGATGTTTGCAGCTGTTTCTAAGTGTTGAACATTAATAGGTACCTGTACTTCTGGTTCCATCACTGGCATAGCAATCAGAGGTTGCACTAGCTCATCTGTAGGGTTCAAGATCTCCTTTATTTACTCCTCCTCCTAGGCAGAACCATAGCTGGTAGATCCAGAGCGCCTGCTGGATTGGCTTCAAGGTTTGGGATAATAGTTGAAAAACTTGATCTCGGTCTGGTAGTAAGGACAATGATCATAGTAACCTTGGGAATAATAGATTACTGTATGCTCTCTGTTGGGGGAGGGCATTCGCCGGAGGGTACAGGTATCTCCCCAGTTGTTGTCTGATCCAGTATGGTCTTGGATAAAAGGAGGGTTCTCTGCCTCCTGGTTCTTCTAAATTCGAGAGAGGGTGTTAGCTAAATAGTTGGTTCATCCTAGTATGTAGATAATCTTTGCATCATATTTGCTGATTTCACTGACCCAGTGTGTCTTCCTACATCCTGGTATCTTCTCTGTCTTGAGGTTGGTAAGGGGTTGGTGGTTAGTCACTATTGTGAACTGGTTTTCTATCAGAAGACGGTTGAAAGTGTTGAGAGCATCAATAACTGTGAAGGCTTCCTTGTCAGTTGTTCTATAGTTTATTTAGGAGCTAGTAAATTTCCTGCTATGTAGTACATATCAGCAAAAAAAGATCCTTGCGTCCTGTCGGTCTGATACACAGGACGCACAGGATGGACAGGACGCAAACCGTTACTGAGGACACGATACTGCGGTGCCCTGGCACCCGAACTCTACACTTTCTTGTTGCTGTACTCTGCTCCCATCTAGACGTTGCTCCTGACGTCCGCTATGTCCGGACTGTCTATGCTGCACCCCCTCATTGTCCAAATCTCCCAGCACCTGAGCATATAGTGCTATAACTACCTAACTCCTCCCATTCTCCATCCTGATCCAAATACTGAATCCTCTCCTCTCCTAACTTGGTTAACTGCACGCCTCACCCTCTGGACTCGATGTCCCATCTACTTGACAACTCTGGGCAGTTCTAGTATGTTTGTCCTCCTATCCAGACGTCTACATAGCACTCTTGATTGATCCGGATATCATGGTATCTGGTTCCAAAATCCTGGCACCCCATGAATATTTTGTCTGTGATCTGGACCATGCCCAGCCCCCATTTTGGTCTGGTGTCATGTTCTCTATGCACACGTCTGGATTGATACACTTTTCTCCCAATTTCTACTGTTGGGCCTGGTTCTGCTCTCTTCACCTTTGACTCTTTTACAGTACACGATTCCCTCATAAACTTCAAGTTTCGTACAAGTAGCTACATGACATCTATTGAGTTCAGCGTCATGTCATCTCTCTGCAATTTATTCGCTTATTACATGTATTCCTCCCCCTTGTCAATTCTCCTAAAATACCCTCTCCCGCTTGTCAATTCTCCTGAAGTACCCTCTCCCTCCCCCTTTGGACGTCCCTACCCTTCCCTCACATACCCAATGCTGGATAATCGCAACTGTTCAATGGTCCTACGGGCGCCTCTTTCATGCCTTGTGAATTGCCAAAACTCAACGAGAGTAGTGACACCTGAGATGATCTGTCAATGCCGCACTCTACAGTATCATCCTGGCTGCTTGGGTAATGATCTTAGAACGCTAGTACTGGGCTCCCCGATGTCTGACCAAAATCAGACGTCACATCAGTGTTCTGCAATTGATTCTGGCTATCTCCTTGTACCAGTGGTGATATCATAGGTGACTCAGGTACGGTATAGATTTGTCAGTAGGGCTGCTGGGATGATTGCCTGGATTTCTAGTTCTCTAGTTCTGCTGCAACAGCATCCCAGTCATCATCGTAGCCTTTCTATTGATCTTCCTGGATGCTATATTGTTGCTCAACCTTTTGGGTGATAGTCCACCAGATTCCTGCAAGAATCCTATCCTGTACCCATGCTGGACATTTCCACCATGTTCGAACCGGCATTGCAAAGAGGTCTTGTATGGGAGCGACATGTTAGTTGGATCGGTGTCAAATGGAGCGTGAAGAGTTTGAGGAGCATCTGTCACAAACTGTGACTAAGCAAGGCAGATTTTACATAGCCTAGAATTCTGAGCTATAGGTATGTGGAGATTTCACATGACGCATACTAGTACGCTATAGGCTATTATGTTTACCTGTTCGTCACTCATAGTTGTGAGTCACATAATGTTATGATTTTGCACATGACTCAACTTATGAGTCATGGGTTTCACTCAGGTGATGTGAGCTGCGCACCTGACTTAGTTATTATGTTTTGATTGGTACATCGCACAGCGACTCATAGGAGTCAGCTGATGGATTTCGCGTGACTCATAGTTATGAGTCACATGGTTCGCATGACGTGAGGTATGAGTCACACCAAGTGATGAACTACTATATAAGGGATAGCTAGGACCCTGAGTATTAGTTTTTCACACATTCTTCTTGTTTATTTCCTACCTTTAAGTTATTACAATAAAACCTACCTTTACGCTCTTTAAGATTTATCTTAAGAAACCCAAGAACTATCTTTCCTCCGAAGTGAGAAAACTATTTCTCCTCCCATGTTGAATGATTAAGTCCTAAGTAAGGACTTAAAAAGATTAGAGGAATAGACGCGATAAGATAGAAGTCGAAAGGACTTAGCTATCGACATCGTGTAGGCATCGGCCTAAGAACTATTACCTCGATACGCATTAAGAATCGTTACCTGTGCATCCCCACGCCTGGTAGGATTCTTAACATTAGAACGTGTCTACAACGCGACACTTAACGATTTCACCACGGATCCTTTTAACCGAGATCACGAAGGAGACATAGACCTACAAGATGGTAGTTTAGATCTAGGGGGATTAGAAGAAGCACTCAGCGAAGCAAGCAGACACTCAGCAAGATCAGCCAGTCCAGTTACACCTGAACAAGCTACTCCTCCAAACGAGGAGGAACTGCCGGAAACACTAAAACCTGAAAGAATGTCGGGACCAGCACCACCACCAGGCCTACTTCTGGCAGGACCAGCGCCTCCTCTGATGATTCCATGAGATGAAGTGGAACAGATAGTACAAGAAGCTCTAAGAGGAAAAGGGCAATAATCCAAAGTCAAGACCTCACTACGGTATGATGGGGAAAGAAGCAAGCTACGAGGATTCATGGTACAACTCTTGACCTACTTTGATGCTATAGGATGGATGCAAGGGAATGACTAGGACAAAATACGATATACCCTTACTCTACTCGAAGGAACAGCACTAAAATGGATAACCCCTATCATGGTTAGCAATAATGCACTATGGAAAGACTGGGCCAGCTTCAAAGCAATATTTGAAGCCCAATTCATGGATATCGAATTAAGCCAATCATCAAGAAACAAATTGGAAGAAATTCGCCAAGGAACAAAGAATGTTACCTATTACTGGTATGAGTTCCGACTACTTCAGTACGATGCAGAATGCGACGAAGCCTCTGCTATGAGATGGTTCGTGAAAGGGTTGAGAAGAACCTATCAAGAAGGATGGAGGTAGAGCGAGGAAAAGTTTACTTCGAGCGAAGAAATGGCCCACTGGGCTATTTGAAAAGAAATCCAGTTTGGACAACTAGACTGGATCTAAAGAAACTAGTCGAATAGGACACAAAGCAACATTACGGATACAAGAAACCAAAATACACCTAGGAACCAGAATAGAATCTGGAGGACCACCACCCAAGGAGGAGACACTATGGACGTAGGTACTACTCGAAAGAGACCATCCCTCAACCTCACAAAAGACGAGTACCTGCGAAGACGAAACAACAATCTATGCCTAAGATGCAGAGTTGGAGGACACATGATCAGGGATTGCAAACGACCTGCCAACCCAGCTCCAAATCAAGGAAGGAACCAACAAAATCCAAGACCAAGCCTCAGATTCCAACCATACAGCAACTTGAGAGAAATTGATATTGAAGACGAATATGAGACAGTGGTAAAAGATGAAGGTCCCCAGCAATAGATGGTCTGCGGGACCCTCCGAAAGACAAACCCATCTCGACGGCCAACTATTACACTCTTTTAAGCCAGAAAACGAATAACAACTACAATGATCATATTATGATCAAGACTACCATTCATGACAACAAATAAAAAGCAATAACGATACAAGCGATGCTTGATTCGGGAGCGACGGAAGATTCATTGACGATGGAATATGCAAAAATATCAACTAAGAACCAAAAAAGCAAAAAACGAGAGACAGATTTACCTTGCAGACAGAAAACCCAGCGCAATGGGACCTATCACCTATACCACGCAAGTACCTATGGAAATTGGAGACCATAGACAAGTGGCTACCTTTTAAGTGGCAAATCTACAACACCATGAAATTATCCTAGGAATGCCATGGTTAAGACAACACAATCCCACATTGAACTGGGAAAAAGGAAAAGTTATTTTTAACAGCGAACAATGTACAACATGGTTTCTCAACAGTTCGCCAGTGGTATACGCAACTCCAGAAGAAGCGATTGAAGACAACCTGGATGTGAAGTTCAGCCAAGTACGACCAAGAGAGGATCAGAAGATCAAAGTTCAAAGACTAAGCCACGAGGCAAAGATACCCACCAGAGGGTCCAAAAAGGCAGCAGGGCACGACCTGTACGCCAACAAAGAAGTCAAGATACCAGCCAATAGGCAGGCAATTGTCCCAACTGGGATAGCCATAGAGCTACCTCAAGGCACCTAAGGGCGTATAGCACCACGCAGCGGTCTCGTAGTCAAATACAGACTCACTACCAATGCTGGAGTAATAGACGCCGACTATACAAGTGAATTGAAGGTTGTCATGGTCAACCAGAATGATAAGGAATATAAAGTGGGAAAAGGCGAGACAGTCGTACAACTAATAATCGAGAAAATCAACGAACAAGAACTCCAAGAAGTCGAAAGCCTGGCCGAAACCAAGAGAGGCGCCAAAGGGTTTGGTAGTACGGATCAGAAAAGTACGACCAAGGAAGCCAAACCAAAAAAGATCAAGATCAACCGAATATCGGCACGAGCTTTCAGAAAGTTCTACCCCAAGGGAGAAACAGCAGGAATCCTCAAATGGGATTACCAAGATGCAGGGACCAGCCTAGCCAAGATTAATATTAGCACGGAGCTCGCAATAAGAAGTCGACCACAAGTAAAAGATAAAAATTTGGATAAGCTGGTACCCCAGAAATACCATCACCATCTGGACTTGTTCCAAGAAGAAGAATCCACCAAACTACCCCCTCACCGACCTGATGTGGACTTGGAAATCAACTTCGAAGAAGGCAGCAAAGGATTACCACAGAAAAGAATATACCCATTAGGAGAGACAGGACCTGAAGAACTAAGGAAATATATTCAACAAAATCTGGAGAGAGGATGGATTCAACCATCTTATGCCAACGGAGGCTCACCCATTTTATTCATTCAGAAAAAAGATAGGAAGTTGAGACTATGTATCGACTATAGGGCACTCAATGAAATAACCAAAAAGGATCGGTACCTCCTACCTCTAATAGGCGAAGTCTTGGATCGACTAGCGTCAGCCACATACTTCACTAAACTAGACATTCGGGATGCCTACCACAACGTCAGAATCAAGAAAGGAGACAAATGGAAAACCACATTCGCCACGAAATATGAAACTTACTAGTACCTGGTTATGCCTTTTGGGTAAATCAATGCACCAGCCTCTTTCCAAAGATGGATCAATAGAGTACTTCACAAGTACCTGGACATATGCTGCATCGTCTATCTCGACAATGTACTTATATATTCCAAAGATATGGAAGAACACCAAAAAGATGTCAGCAGCATAATGGCCAATATCAAGGAATCAGGGATGCGATACAAACTCAGCAAATGCGAATTCCATGAAGAGGAAACCGAATACCTTGGATTCATCATCAATGGACAAGGAGTCCGAATGGATCCAGTCAAAACCAAAGTGATATGGGAATGGGAGTACCCAAAGAATAAAACCCACATCCAATGTTTTATGGGATTCTGCAATTTCTATAGGAGATTTATAGAAGGTTTTAGCTGGATGGCTAAGCCCCTATATAACCTGACCAAGAAAGATGTCAAATGGGACTGGGGAACACAGGAAAAAGAGGCTTTTGACGAACTTTGAACCAAGATCACTCAAGGACCAATATTGGTACATTTCAATCCAAAGAAAGAAACAATGATTGAGACAGATGCAGCGAAATACGTATGCTTAGGCATACTATCGCAAAAGTACGAACATAGGAAATGGAGACCAGTGGCTTTCCGATCCAAAATGATGATACCGGCAGAATGCAACTACCACGTCCATGATAAAGAACTATTAGCAATAGTTCAAGCACTGAAGGAATAGAGAAGATATGCACAAAACAACAAAGTCCCCATCAAAATACTCACAGACCACAAAAACCTAGTACCCTTCATGACCAAGAAGGAACTTAACGGACGGCAAATATGATGGATGGAAAAGCTCAGCACTTACAACTTCAAAATTGAATACCGACCAGGAAAAGAAGGAGAAAAACCTGACGCCTTAACCAGACGATCAACGGACCGACCAAAAGACCCTGAAGATAAAAGGATCAAACAGAAACCACAAATATTACTACCAAAGGAAAAATACTTCCAACCAGAGAAAGAAGACAGTAGATACGAATCACGGAACAAGATCAACACCAGAATGACATTGGAAGAAGATATCAGGACAGAAAGTTCACAAGACAAGGATATCAAGAAGATAAGAGAAAAACTTGCGCAAGAAATGAAGGAAACCAAAGGCATAGCCTTAGGATTGTGCCAATGGAGAGACGATTACCTATGGTATGAAAGAAAAATCTAGATCCCAGATAAAGAAGAACTACGCACCGAAATCATATGAGACCATCACGAGCCCCCATATGGGGGCCACGTAGGAATGGCTAAAACTACCGAGTTTGTTAATTGGCGATATTACTGGCCAAAAATAAGGGAAGACATCAAGCAATTTGTCAAAAATTGTGACATGTGCCAACAGACCAAGGTGGTCCAACACGTACCCTATGAATTGCTCAAATCCAATATAGCACCAGAAAAACCTTGGAAATCGATATTATTAGATTTCATTACAGACTTACCAAGGTCAAATGATCAAAATGCCATACTTGTGGTATTGGATCGTCTTACCAAAATGAGTCACTTCATAGCATGCAGAACGGATATGATGGCATAGCAGTTTGCCATACTATCTCTAAAAGAAATTTACGGACTGCATGGATTACCAAAAAACATTATTAGCGATCAAGGATCACTATTCATATCGGAAGCATGAAAGGAAATCACAGAAAAACTAGGAATCGAACAACGATTGAGCACTGCCTTCCACTCTCAAACGGGTGGACAGACCGAACGGACCAATGGTATGCTGGAACAATACCTATGAGCATACGTCAATTACCAACAAGATGATTGGTGTGAATGGCTACCAACAGCAGAGTTTGCATACAACAACGGAAAACAAGAAACAATTGAGACAACACCCTTCCATACAAACTATGGCCTACATTCAGAATACAAGACTATCGGTCATATGCTCCAGGGAAAGATAACGGAGAAGAAAGATATGAGCCAACTTCATCACATATTATGAACGGAAATGGTCACAGCACAACTACAACAAAAAGAAGAATACGATCATCACAGAAAACCCGATCCAAACCTCAAATCAGGAGATATAATTTGGTTGCTACCAGGCAATATCAGAACCACGCAACCTATGAAACAATTAGATTACAAGAAAATCGGACCATTCAACATACTAGCAAGGATAGGAAGCCACACTTATAAGCTCGACCTTCGACCCTCGATGATAATATACAACACCTTCCACATTAGCCTCCTTGAACCCTACCAAGACAATCCTCTACGTTCACAAACAAAAACACCACCACTACCTATCGAAATAAATGGTGAATCGGAATACGAACTCGAAGACATAATTGACTCTTGATTACACTACGGTTGCCTGCAATACAGAGCGAAGTGGACAGAATACTCACCAGAACATGGTAAGACTTAGTACCCAGCCGAAAACTTTGATAACGTACAAAATGCAGTCCAACAATTCCACCGAAAATACTCAAGCAAGCCGTCAGCCACACGTGAAGGACGCGCAAGAATCCGAGCACTTAGTCCCGCAACTATGCAGAACCAATTCCTACCATTGGAATCAACCAAGGACTCAATACCACCAATTGACGATACCGTCGGCCCTACAGAAAGTTCCGGAAGAAGATGCGTTCAAACACATCACTCCAATCAGCCCCGGGTATCGTACCCCAATGCCAGTCAAGGAAGAATGGAACAACCCAGAATGGACCAATCTAGCGGACCTCAATCTGAGGAAGAAAACAACTCCAGAAAGGAAACATGCAAGCCTGTCATAGACAGGCTGCTACAACGACAAGTGCTAAGTGCACTATATGGAGAAGGAAGGCTCGGGATATTGGCCTTGAGAGGTGAACCGATGGCTGCCCAAGACCTCACCCCTGGGATCACCAGCGAGATCCCTGACCCCAGAGCCAGTGGCTCTGGTAAAATACATCCAACCGACTCTGAGGATGGAGTTGAAGAGGAGGGGGGCGAAAAAACAGAAATGGGCAAGACTCAGGAAGACACGATACATCTCCTGGGAAGAAGAGACAGAGAAAAAGAAACCAGAAACGATGATAATGAAATTGTTGGTAGAGGTGGCAGAAACGAAGAAAGTAATGGAATGGCAAGCGAAAAAAATAGGACAGCTCTAGAGCGAGCTGTGGGAGGAAACAAGGATAAGGAAGGCACTCTAGAACAACTGGAGGAGTGAAGAGAAGGAGGCAGAAAGGGCACTGACAAGAGTACGGAAGGTAAACACTTGGCTAAACAAGGAAACCAAGTGGGGACAAGCAGTGGACAGGGTATAGGGATTGGAAGAAAGATAGATGTAAGCCCGATGGGACTCAGGCTGAGGGAGAGGGGAGCTAATGTTACAAACTGTAACTAAGCAAGGCAGATTTTACATAGCCCGGAATTCCGAGCTATAAGTATGTGGGGATTTTACATGACACACACTAGTCCACCATAGGCTATTATATTTACCTGTTTGTGACTCACAGTTGTGAGTCACATGATGTTATGATTTTGCACATGACTCAACTTATGAGTCATGGGTTTCACTCAGGTGACACGAGTTGTACACCTGACTTGGTTATTATGTTTTGATTGGTATGTTGCGTAGTGACTCATAGGAGTTGGCTGATCGATTTCGCGTGACTCATAGTTACGAGTCACAGGGTTCACGTGACGCCAGGTATGAGTCACACCAGGTGAAGAACAACTATATAAGGGATAGCTAGGACCCCGAGTATTAGTTCTTCACACGTTCTTCTTGTTCATTTCCTACCTTTAAGTTATTACAATATAACCTACCTTTACACTCTTTAAGATTTATCTTAAGGAACCCGAGAACTAACTTTCCTCCCAAGCGAGAAAACTATTTCTCCTTCCATGTTGAATGATTGAGTCCTAAGTAAGGACTTAAGAAGATCAGAGGAATAGGCATGATAAGATAGAAGTCGAAAGGACTTAGCTATCCACATCGCATAGGCATTGGCCTAAGAACTATTACCTCGATACGCATTAAGAATCATTACCTGTTGCACCCCCGTGCCCAGTAGGATTCTTAACAGCATCTCACCTCCTACTACATCAGGCTTGAAGTCCCTCGGTTCCACGTATGCCCCTGTCTGCTACACCCTAAGTCTATGGCAGATTATAGCACAAGTCAAACAAACCATAGTGCGGTTGATTTGCGTTATAAAGTCGGGTTCTAGAATACCTCACATTTCCTTTCCCGTAAAGTACTTGCCATAGATAGCATTGGCGATGTGAGGCGCAAGGAATCTGAAACTGAGATTTTGTGCACAGTTTAGTCTGAGTTAGCCAGAATCCAAGGTCTACCAATTCGGCTCCCAGTAACCAACCTTATACCCAACCAGGTCGCACATAAACCAATCCCCTTTTAAGAGATATTCAACCCTATGCTCGACAGCGGCAGGGTCCTGTAGCAGTTCGTATAACTTTACAATGTTCCGCTTCAGATAATAGACGTATAGTGATCTTACCCCAGAATGATTTTGTCATATCTATCTTTGTTAACAATCTGCAGAGCATCCAGTCATTGATTGCTGACTTACTACGTTCAAAATATGCTCTGATGGCTCAATATCGACAGGCTTTGACGTCTTACCCAGCACCTTACACCAAACACTGTGTATCTTGGCCGTCAAAGCAACGACATTTGCTAGTGGGTCAACAAAAAGGGTGTAATGGAGAATCAAATTCTTGGCCATTTCTAGTATCGGACATTCGGGTCTGGTCTTAAAATTCTGGCATGTGGGATTTATGCTCCAGTTCTGCCCTGTTGAGATGTACCTGGATCAACTGCTAGGCTGGAACTTCTGATAACAGAGGAGCTTGCCCATCTGCTGTCTGCTGGAGATGAATCACGAGTTAAACTTGATGATAGAAGGATTGCAGGACTGTACACCCCGCCCCGAATTATGTGACTTTGAAGCACTGGCATTTGCCGGGTAGGCACGACATCCAGTGATCCTGACATGGGTGAGATCTGAACGGTTTTCGGGCATTCCTGCCCCTGTCTCTTTCCAGATTGTGCTCCCTGAGCCCACCCTGGTGTACTGCCATCAGCGATCTCAATGTCTTCTGGATCAGGTCTGATGTCTGGTTGGGATTCCTCGGATACTGGCGTATTTTAGTACTTATCACTGCTATTATCAGATACATGTACAGGTTCCATATCCAGTTGTGTGTTGTATTTGGTTTCTAGTTGTGTATATGCTGTAGTCTATGATGTATTCTTCTGGGGACACTTTGGTGGTCTTGCTGCTTGGCTTGCAATTGGTAGTGGAGAAGAACCCGGATATGATAAACACTTGCTCAGCCGCGTGCTCAGCGAGCTGTGCATTTCATTTTGTTGTGATGCTGGTCTTGATTTTTTGAACGCTGTCGTCCTGGATCTAGCATTGCGTCTGAGTCTATTTGGATGACCTGCTTTGGGGTTTAGCTGACTGCGGGAGTGGGCCTGAGAATCCTTTTACATAATGTAATTGTACTTACCTGCAGTATCTTACCAGTGCACCAAAGTTGGAATTCAAAGTGTAGGAAAGTGGTATTCTGGGTATGGATAAGAGTGGGTAGGCATAGAAGCCTCTTGCATCCAACAACGCATCGGTTCTTATACCAAAACACTAGATTTAAGGGGGTTGGGAAGCACATAGTATCACTCGGTATTGGAGGCAAAGAATCAGGTATGAACATAGGTTTTCTGAACTTTCTCCAGACTCTCTCTGGACTTTCACCAGACTCTCCATGTCCCCGAATCACACTGGGAGCCTGGTAAGATAGCTGTGGAAATGAAAAGGGTGCTACTACGACGAGTTGGCGTCCATCTAGCCACAAACGGTGTTGTGTAGTGACGTGGATGTAACGACCCTAAGTACTAGAGCTATGGTAACCTATGTCTACGCCCATACAAAGGACTAAGAGGTCTGATGGTAGACAAGGCAGATATACAGGCGTATATCCGAGAGATATCTGATGGTCTGGAAATCTCTAAAGAACAGAAGGTACTTAAGGAATAAGTGTACCTAAGTAGTAGTTATAACGTGACAATGTCCGCTCTAGCCTATGGATAGGTCAGAAGGCCGGGTGAGTTTACCTTGCCTAAGGAGGTCACG
>LN890970.1:99385-149607 GCA_900010015.1 Tuber aestivum | reverse complement strand
AGGAGCTATAGTGCTCTGAACAAGCTGTAACTTGGTAGAATTATTCCTAACAGGTACCTGCGGCCCCAGGGTTCGCCCCGGGCGTCATGGGCCAAAATGGGTGGAGTTGCCGTTATGCTAGTTAAATGGAATCTATGAAGACATGTCCATAACACTGTATGCGTCGTCGCCGTCCGTCCGACCGGAAGCTGTTCGCAGGATATACAAGGGGGCCAAGGTGAGAAGGTCAGGTACCTTCTCCAAAAGGAACGGAGTAAAACGGACCAAAACTGACGGAGTTAGCTTGAGCTATCCGGAAGGGTCCCCAGAGTAGTCCCGGGTAGTGCCGGAGACATCTGGGAAGGTTTTACGCCAATCAAGCCTACACGTGCCCCTTTGCCGTAGGCTCTTTATGGGTTGTTTGAAGACTCTAATAGCATGATACTTATCACGGTGAGTGGTGTGCCGGGGGTAAGGGACCATGGGTAGCGCCCATGGGTCCCGCCGCCGACACAGCTTTCTGCAGGAGCGTCGTAGACCCCTAAGTTCGGAATCAAGAAAGATAGAACTCAACCGGAAGACAGCTGATGTCTACGAGTGCTTGCATTGGTCATAGCATATGGGAAGAGAGTCATTTAGTTAGCTCTCCCAAGGGTCTCGACAATTAGCCACTGACGAGACACCGATGTGCAGAGGTTTTCACTCCGGCAGGTGTATTGGTAAACACCTCGCAGGAACTGATGTGCATATGGGGGATTTCTGCTAGAGTGCGCTGACACCTATAGCCCTTCGGGGACACGGTAATGGTGCCGGGGCAACCATTACGGAGAAGGGCATACTCACATTGGTTGGGGTAACCTGATGGGGGAGTTTTTGGTATAAGTCTGACTACTTAAAGATTATACGAGAACTCTCCTACCCCGACACAATCAACATCCTCTCGAGAGACTTTAATTGAGATAAGCCTGAGCTTAACAATATTAAGTTTTACCGTTTACTTTTATTCTTTACACTTTTGCAAGAGCTGTGTTCGAGAGATTCGAAGTTTGGTGCGGTCGCATCCTTAGGAACCATCTACCTGAGGGAGCCCCCATTACAGTGGATTCCATTGTAAAACTGCCCATGTCTAAAACGGGTTGGTTGAATCTAACCTCACCTCCGGATGCCGAATCTACTAGGCTGGGCGGCTGGAAGGATTCCATCATCTGAACCAATCACATGTAACGACCCTATGTAATAGAGTTATGGTAAGCTATGTCTATGCCCATACATAAGACCAAGAGGTCAAATGGTAGACTAGGCGGGTATGCAGAAGCATATCTGAAGGATATCTGATGGTCCGGATATCCCTAAAAACAGAAGGTACTTACGGAATAGGTGTACCTAAGTGGTGGTAGGGACGTAACAATGTTTGCTCTGGCCTGAGGATAGGTCTGAAGGCTGGGTGAGTTTACCCTGTCTAACGAAGTCATGTTACCCTACCATGGAGACTGATTTTGCGTCACCATGGACATACTTACCCTACCTTTGGGACACTATTACCCTACCTTCCATCGGAAATGTCCTCGGAGAAATTCTGGGAAATGTTAGGATTGTTTATTACGCAATGACGATTGACAGGTACTTGTTTGCACTTTGATCGGAAGACTACAGAAGGAGCTATAGTGCTCCGAACAAGCTATAACATGGTAGAATTATTTCTAACAGGTACCTGCGGCCCCAGGGTTCGCCCGGGGCGTCATGGGCCAAGATGGGTGGAGTTGCCGTCTTCCTAGTTAAATGGAATCTATGAAGACATGTCCATAACACTGTATACGTCGCTGCCGTCTGTCCGACTGGAAGCTGTTCGGAGTATATATAAGGGTGCCAGGCTGAGAAGGTCAAGTACGTTCTCCAAAAAGAACAGACCAAAACGGACCAAAACTGACGGAGTTAGTGTGAGCTATCTTGATGGGTCCCCAGAGTAGTCCAGGGTAGTACCGGAGACATCTGGGAAGGTTTTATGGCAATCAAGCCTACACATGCCCCTTTGGCGTAGACTCTTTGCAGGTTGTTTGAGGACTCTAATAGCATGATACTTCTTCCAGTGAGTGGTGTGTCGGAGGTAAGGGACCATGGGTAGTGCCTACGGGTCCCGCCACCAACACAGCTCTCTGTGAGAGCGTTGTAGACCCTCTAAGTACGCAATCAAGACAGATAGAACTCACCTGGGAGACAGCTGATGTCTACGGGAGCTTGCATAGGTTATAGCACATGGGAAGAGAGTCATTTAGTTAGCTTTTCTAGGCGTCTCGACAGTTAGCCACTGACGAGACACCAATGCGCAGAAGTTTTCACTCCGGCAGGTGTATTGGTAAACACCTCGTAGAAACTGATGTGCATATAGGAGAATTCTGGTAGAGTGCGCTGATACCTTAGGTTTTTCGGGGATGCGGTAATGGTGCCGGGGCAACCCTTACAGAGAAGGGCATACTCATGTTGGTTAGGGTAACCTGATGAGGGAGTTTTTGGTATAAGTCTGACTACTGAAGATTATACGAGAACACTCCTACCCCGACAGAATCAACATCCTCTCGAGAGACTTTAATTGAGATAAGCCTGAGCTTAACAATATTAAGTTTTACCATTTACTTTTATTCTTTACACTTTTGCAAGAGCTGTATTCGAGAGATTCGAAGTTTGGTGCGGTTGTATCCTTAGGAACCATGTACCTGAGGGAGCCCCTGTTACAGTATATCATTAAGCGAGCTTCTTGCTTAACTCTTCTCCTGATTTATTTGATTTGAACCCACGTTAATCCATCATGGCTGCATTGGCAGTCACGATTGAGGAGGAAACGTCGAGTTCCGAGAGCAGTTTTAGGCTTGATGATAACCCATTGGCGGCTGCCCTCTTTAGGGCTTTGGTTATAGCTGACACCCGAGGTATCAGGAGTGAAAGTGCAAAATTGCTTCTCAAAGCAGCCCCGATAGACGTCCCTGAACATTGTCACGAGTTAATCTTTCATGATGCTGGACTAGCCGCACTATCATTTACGAAGGATATTCCCTTCGCGAATGGAGTCTCTGAAGGCTTCACTCACAAGGATGAAGAAGAAAAAGAGATTCCGGGACCTCCCACGATCTCTGTTGCCGAATTTTCCTGCCATTGCGTCGAACCGTATATCCTACGAGAAGTAATCCCCGAGGTTACTAGTATAAAAAAGGAGTTATTGTACTGGAATAAGAAGATGCAGAAACAATTTAGGAGGCAAATTGTCGAGAGCTCGATGGAATGGATGAGGAGACAACAGGAGGCATTTGTGGCATTATTGAACAATCAATTTGCTATGAAGATTAGGATGGACATGTTGGAGAAGGCATGGAAGGAGAAATACCAGATTGACGAAGACAATGATGTCTTGATGATAGAGGCGGCCCCTACATTACCCCTAGTGACAGATAAGCCTGATAATCTTTCTCAGCAACTGACACTTTTTGCTAGAGATGAGCGATAGCGACCAGAACCAAGTCCGTTAGGATTACGGATCTTAGAAAGTCTGAAAACAACAGAAGACAGTGAAATACCTTCGTTTTTCGTCTTAGCCACCTCATGATCGCTTTCCACATCTGTGGCACAAAGTCACCCGGCAAGTTCAATTGCTGGGACGTGGCATCGAACATCTCTGCAGGTACCTTGTCAAGCTGTCAACAGACCTATACTGTCACCCTCTCCTGCTATTACAGTAACGCCAGCATCTCAGGTGTTACCCAAGCTTACGGTCCCTCTTCCTCAAGCTACTTCAAGGATCTCTGCCCCCATACCAGTGGCAATACCAATTCCGACCACATGGCCAGCAATGAACCCAGGTTCACGGCTTGCAGAACGGATTGAAGAGACAGTGGAACGATTTCATCGGCCTACTCCACAATCTCCTACGGCCTCCTAAGGCATACCTGTCCCTGTCGCAACGACACCCAGCCCCACCAGACGGCCACCAGTTCAGGTGCCAACGGCACCAGTTAAACCTTCGGGTAATGCTGGATTTTCAGGTTTCGGGCCACCGCCAAATCCTATCGAATGAGGACCATGGTGTTATCCTACATGTTCTGGATCCGGTGGAAGACATGATCGTTCCTGTCACCTGCCAACGTTCGAGCAACGGAAAGACAAGGGAAAGGAAAGGGAAGACAAGGAACCCTTATGCGGGTATTGCAAAAAGCGGGGTCATGGGGACTGCAGGAAGGTAACTGATAGACTTACCAAGTATATCACTACCCTTACTGATGAACTGGATGCCCTTCATACCTCTACTCTATCTCAGCTTGATCATACCACTGCCCTACTGGAACCTCCTACCACCAACACTACAGAGCAGTACTCTGTTCCTCTCCTACCTCCTACCCTTTCCCATACCCAACCTCCTGGCCCAACAGCTCCCCCTTTCAGTTTTTGAGCTGCCATTACCAAAAGGACAAGGAAGCCCCCTCTAAAATCTATAAAGCTTGGTTCTAAGCCAGCCAAATTCTCATCTACCTTAGCTAAGCCCCTTACTGAAAAGAAAAAGAACCTCACCATGTGCGAGGTTCAGCTTATTGTCAAATGAGATGCTGCCCCTCTTACTGCTACTGCTGTACAGCTACACGAGAGCATCAACTAGGCCCTAGCCTCCACTCTCATTCAGTCTGTCTCCTTCTGGGATGGACATGTCACTCTTACTACCATGGACACGGTTAGAGCCACAACTGTTAACAGCCAAGTTGGTACCTTTTTGCACCTGATTTCTGGTACCTCTACCATCCATCTTGACACCCCTGTTACCCAGCTTCTGGTACATGGCATCACTACCTCTATTTCTCTAGCATCTCTTGCCCAGGAACTTACAACATTTAACTCTAGCAGGTCTCTTACTGTGTAGCCTAGGTAGCTCACTTCTGATCTAGCATGCATTGGCAAGACTGCCTCAATTGTTGTTATTTTTATCACTGGACCCAAGGCTCCATCTTTTGTTAGCAAATACCTCTCTGCCTTCTTTAATACCTACTGTACCAAATACCATTTATGCTTCAACAAATATACCCAGTGTGTCAACTGTTACAAGTTTAGCCACTACAGCATCAAATGCATTCTGCCTGCTACCTGCCACTGGTGCCTTTTTCCTCATCCTACTGGGGACCACTCCTGCCCCACTGCTACCTGCTGCCTTTGCAGCCATCCCTGCAGCCATGCTACACCTAGGTATGTGAACTGTGATGGCCCACACAAGTCACACTCACCTGTCTGCCCTTCATACCCCTGTCTAGCTACCCAAGAGTCTGAGGCTTCAGAGGAACTTGAAGAAGAGGTAGATATGGATAACTCTAGTTAGGTTGGAATACCTATGATGATAACGCCAACTTCTGAGTTGGCTTGGGACGGCTATTGTGGGAAGGGGTCTAGGAAACTAGTGATAAGGGAGGTGTTACAGCTCTTCTTTGCCCTGTAATCTAAACACTTACTTGGGTTGCTGGTGGGTTTTGGGAGGGGGTTTTCCTTTGTTCATAATTACACCTTTGGGTGTAGGTTATGAGACCAAAGCAGTGCTGCCAGTGGTAGTGTTTTATTTGCTTTGAGTAAGATTTCTGCAGCCTTGCTAGATGGTACAGGTAGGTACTGGGCTTGTAATAAACTTGTACTTTAGCTTTTTGTGTTAGCTTGTTCATGGGACGTGGTTAACAGTTTGGGTTCAGAGATTTAGTATCTTGTATTTAGTTACCAGCTTTTTGCAGGGGTAGCTGGACCCTAGTCCCATTAGTGGATCCCGACCAGCGTTAAGCTGTCATCAGGGCAGTGCTTAATCATATAGTAGATTAGCGTGATGAGTATAAATAAACTTAGATTGAATTCGGACACCTGTACTTAGAAATTACACCTCTCTTCTGCTTCACATCCTCTTGAACCTGTGACCCCTGATCCTGAAACCTGGAACCCCAAACCTCATATAACTCGGCTCGGTTGTACACCTGTACCCAGATCTCACCTCCAAACTCCTGTCTGCTCTGATTGTAGTATGCCTTAGACTACCCGACCCTCAGACCCTGCCCGTTACATCTCATAGATCCTTGCAATTATGGGCACCTTTCTGATTGATATCTAGTATTTTCTGTTTCCTCATATGGAACTCTACATGCTGCTTAAGAAACCTCCATGTCCAAGCATCACTAATACATAGAGAGGTAGTAGTTGGATCATTATATATAACAAGGGCTCTCTCAGGTAGATAATTCCTAAGAATGCAACCGTACCAAACTTCAAATCTCTTGAACGCAGCTCTTATGAAATGTAAAGAATAAAAGTAAACAGTAAGACTTAATATCGTTGAGCTCTAGCTTATCTCAATTAAAGTCTCTTAAGAGGATATTGATTGTGTCAGGATAGGAGAGTTGTCATATAATCTTTAAGTAGTTAGACTTATACTAAAAACTCCCCCATTAGGTTACCCCGACCAATGCAAGTATGCCCTTCTCTGTAAGAGTTACCCAGCACTATTACCATGTCCTCGAAGGGCCTAAGGTATTAGTGCACTCTAGCAGAAATCTTCCATATGCATATTGGTTCCTGCGAGGTGTTTACCAATACACCTGCCAAAGTGAAAACTTCTGTGCATCAGAGTCTCATTAGTGGCTAACTGTCAAGACACCTAGGAAAGCTAACTAAACGACTCTCTTTCTATATGCTATGATCTATGCAAGCACCTGTAGACATCAGCTTTCTTCCACTTAAGTTCTATCCAACTCTATCCAGATTGCAAACTAGGCAGATCTCCAACACTCCTGTAGAGAGCTGTGGTGATAGCAGGACCTGGGCCTGTGAGTGCTACCCATGGTCCCTTACCCTTGGCACACTACTTACCACGATAAGTATCATGCCATTGGAGTCCTCAAACAACCCACAAAGAGCCTACAGTAAAGGGGCATATGTAGGCTTGATTGGTGTAAAACCTTCCCAGATGTCTCCAGCACTACTGGGGACTACTCTGGAGACCCTTCCGGATAGCTCATGCTAACTCTGTCAGTTTCAGTCCATTTTACTCTATTCTTTTTAGAGAAGGTTTCTGACCTTCACACCTTAGCCCCCTTATATATCCTATGAACAGCTTCTAGTCAGATGGACAGCAGCGATGTATAAAGTATTATGGATGTGTCTTCATAGACTCCACTTAACTAGTAAGATGGGAACTCCACCCATTTTGGCCCATGATGCCCAGGGCGAACCCTGGGGCCACAGGTACCTCTTAGGAATAATTCTGCCAAGTTACAGTATGTTCAGAGCACTATAGCTTCTTCTGTAGCCTTCCGATCAGTATGCAAGTGAGTACCTGTTTATCGTCATTACATAACCAACAATCCTAACATTGTCTGGAATTCCTCCGAGAACATTTCTGATGGAAGGTAGGGTAATAGTGTCCCCAAGGTAGGGTAAGTATATCTATGGTGACGTAAAACTAGTCCCCATAGTAGGGTAACGTGACTCTCCTAGATAGCATAAACTTACCCGACCTTCTAACCTATTCTTCGGCCAGGGCAAACAGAGTTACATTACTTCCTCCACTTAGGTAAACCTATTCCTTAAGTACCTTCTGTTATTCAGGATACCCAGACCATCGGATATCCCTTGGACATGTACCAGCATGTCTACCTAGTCTACCATCTAACCTCCTAGTCTTATGTATAGGCATAGACATAGGTTGCCATAGCTCTATAACATAGGCTCGTTACATCATATGGGTTCACCAATATGGAGTTTGTGTACTTGCTGAGATGATGATATCGAGGTAAAATACCGATTTGATCTAGTTTGCTAATATAGAATCAAAGACTTGCTTCCTGATCATCACTCAACTTCTGATTTATTACGGGCCGATCCTGTCATGATTGGCGGCGGGCCTCTCCACTGAGCATGCAAACATTGTGCAGGTACACCGAATTCCTGAGCGATCGCACTGCTGTTGGGCTTTACCTCACAATTGAGCCTTTCAATGGCTTGCTGAATTCATGCTTCTGTCTTGGAATAGGCTTCTGCAGGCATAATGGTGTTGCTGATTGAGGAAAGTGCTATACAGGAAGGATAGGGGATAGTTGATGGAAAGTTTTTCGTTGGGCCGTTGTTTTCGTTGCGGTGTCCGACACTCCCTTGGGAGTGCCGTCATCTTCAATGGTCGCTTAGCGTCCTTTGAAGTAATGTCATATATTCGCAGCTAAACTAACTACAAGCCATATCCCAATCCAGGTAACCAGCTTAACGGCATTACGTTCCATCAGGTAAGCCGACCAAACACGAAATGCCAACCAAACAGCAGCACATCTGGGACTGTACCACCCGCACAACTCATAGGAAGACTCCATCATTACCAAGTAAGTGGTCGACAGGCAGCCCCAGGCCGAAGCCCAAACCAGGGAGTCATGGCCATCACTTGGCCTCACGCCAAAACAAAGGAAAATCATAATCCTTTGCAGTGGCGGGAACCTTGGCACGGTTATCAACCCATAACGGCAAATAGTTTAGCTCAAGGAATCAGGTATTGACATTGCTACCCACCAGCACAGCACAGACTTATCCATCAAGTCTGCTGATTAGGGGGGCCTAGTATTGATCTGCGAAACATTCAAGCGCAAAATAGCGGACCACAGGGGGATGAAAAACATAGCTTGGAAATGTCTCCGATGGTACACAGTGCTCCTGGGGGCTGGTGGTGGGGGTACGGTATAATTGCCGGGGGCCCCGGGCGGGTCGGCCTGTCATATAATACTGCTTCACAGTGATCCCACGCTCCCCGGGATGTTGTCTCAAGTGTGGGACAAGGGCGGTAGTTCTTCGGAAAGACTGCAGACGGTATACCTCCATAGTCCTTTAGCTATCGGTAACTCCGCCAATTACCTACAGGGCCCACCTATTTACGCCGTGTACATACCTACAGGGGACAGTTGGATTCGGCAAATTGAGGCACCTAGAACCCACCGTCGGTCGCGGGCACTTCCCAGGTGCCACCATCCGGCTCATCGGAACCAGAAAATGGAAGGACTGGACGCGCGGTTCAATGTGACCCCTAAATAGGGACAATAGTGTTGAGTGGCGGGAGTATGTTTAGAGGTCCCGGGGAGTGTCAGCAAAAGATAGTGCAGGACAGCTGGGGTTGCAGGGAACGGCGGGCGGCTGAGCTTTCCGAATCGTTTGCGATGCTTCGGCCGATGGCCCGTCCTGCAGTGCTGCTATCATACTGTATAACCGGTGGCCCGGGTCGTTAGGAGGGGCTAGCCAAAGAAGGCTTAGGTTTAAACCTCTCCTTCGACCAAACTTGTTGCAACCCGATGCATTTAAAAGTTCTACCTTCACTCGCTGCCCTAAGGAACATCAATGTCCATGAGGACCTGCCAAAGTTTCAGAGTGCATCACCAATCCCGTAGAAGTTATGAAAAAACAATAACCTACAGAGTTCAGAAAAATCATAAAGTCCCAGCGAGAATGTGAGTCAAATTTAGGTGGGATGTCTGCGGTTGCCATTTTTGGTCGGGAGCCCCATACAAACCTGGAGTCACTTTTACACTGGTTCATGCAATCGCAGAGAATAGATACAGTCCTTTTTTCTGTTATCCGTTCTTATAGGGCAAGCAGTACAATTAGGGGTAAAAAAGTTCCAGCCGGTGGCCGGATCCCAATTTTAGCTTTTGTTTTTTACTAGGTATCATAACATTTGGAGTTGTTATTTTGGAAATCTCTAAATTTGGGGGAAAAACAAGTGTCAACCCGTTTTTGGTCGGTCCCTTATGTTTTAGAAATCTGTGTTGCATCAAAATTTCTCCCTCCAAAAAGCCGGCAGCAACACGGAATTCCTCAGTTGGCCCATATCGTGAACTCCAGCCACGGGAAGCTGTGATCAAGAGCTCGCACGGCTGCATCCTTACAGATCGTCATTTGAAACCACACTCAGTGCTAAGCCTGACATAGACTATGTAAAACAATTAGGCTTGAACAATCAGCGCTTTTAGTGTACAGTACTAGACTACAATAAGCACTTGTATTCTCCACGAAGAGCCAAAGTATGAGGAGCCTTTGGCACTGCTCCAATATTATTATACCAGAGATCCGTAATGGATATGCTGCCCTCTGTGCACAACCGATTTCCACGAGAGATACAGGATCCTTAGATCCTGGCGCTCTACTACTATCTCGACCCGGGTGTAATGTTGTACATCGCACGACACCAAGGCCAGTAGCCGTTACAGTTACTAATGCCTTCCAATGGGCCAACCGGGGTCGATAAGGGGCGGAGCGACCCGACCAAAACCCAACCACTCTCAAGACCCGGCCAACCCAGCAAACCTGCTGTGTCCCGCTCGGGAGGTAGGGTGGGGGAAATTGAGGGGACAGATAGGAAGGTCAAATATGGTAACAGCGGAAACGAGTTCCGATATAACCGGTTACCCAAAGTGACTGCTGAACTTGGCGGTTAGAGGGGATACTCCCACCGCACTAATAATCTTAGTAACGGGGAATATATGTGATCACAATTTTGGGTACCTTCTAGCAGATTTAGGGGGGGAATGTGGTAGGCGGGGTCACTCAGGCATGGATAGTCGAGCAGCCAGCAGGTCCGTTTCTCGGTATCTGGCTGAAGGCTCTAGTCTCCATAAAGAGCCCAGGAGAACCTTACTGGGAAGGTGGACAACTCGGCATTGGATCTCGTGGGCAAACCATGCTAGGACAACCCCGATCGATACTTGTTACAGGCCATAAGTACCGGAAAACAGGGGGGGATTCTGCTGTTGGTGACAGGGGTGTAAAGCAAGATGGGAGGCCTGTATACATATACTAAAAAGGGAATCGGTCCCACCTTCGTGAAATAAAGAAAGAATCACTCAAACTTTCCTATAGTCACTTTTGTCAATTGATCAGAAAGTGAAGAAAAAAACAAAAAAAACATCAAATAAACCTGTGAGTTGTTATGGAATAGTTGAATGAAATAATTAACTAACTAACTATGATCTCATTAGTGGCATGTCACAAATTAAAATCCACGAAATGACATATCAAACCAAATACTTCATACAAGCTTTGCAGTTTGAGGCAGGATGGACCTATGCACAAATTGCTGAGAATCAAGCCTTAGGTATTACAACAGTATAGAGAATCTGCCAGAAACCGGCAACAACCAAAAAAAAAAAAAAAAAAAAAAAAAGAACACTCTTTTTTTATTGATACTCCAACAAGGCAGTACTTAGTTGCTACAGCAACAAAAGATGCACAGCATCGGCAGATGTCATTTGGGTGCTGTTATGCGAAAAATGTACCAATCTCTCAACGTAACAAATATACTTCACTTCATATGCAACTTCTTGAGCATGTAGAGTACCCTCTGATAGTCTTAAAAAATATTTATCAAAGAAATTGAGCCCAGAGTAGAGCTTTAAAGTGAATATTTCGAAAAATCTGTTTTTTTTTTATTACATAGAAAAATACAGAAGATAAGGATCTATCAGGAAAATATTTCTGGCTTTGTTTTAGGAGGAGAATTCATTGTTATAGTATGTTTTGTAATTTTTATTTTTATTTCTTGATTGCAACCACAATGATAAATCTGTAGTATAAATAATAAGTGCAACAGGAGATATCAAACAATCTGATTATCCAATCTTTTTTGTAAGAATCTGATGTTATCATAGTGAAGTAGAACTTCTCAATTAGAGCTTGAATTAAAGTGTATTTTTTTCTTTAAGCTCAATTAGTATAAGAAATATCACTATATTCATCCTAAACTCATGAAACACAATTCTCTTCCCAAAGTGGATTCTTCTTTTAGTACTAGTTATATTGCTGATATGAATAACAGTGATCATGAATTCCTTTGGGAGTCTGAAGAGCTAGAGACTGATACAGAGTCAGAATTTGCGAAAACAGATTTTAGTTTACACTCAGGTAAGATAAAAAATCTTCTTATTAGTTGTAAAGTAAATTTGATATATTAATAGACAACTTGTATAGATTCTGGTGATTTTCATAAACGTATTAGACAATTTCTAAAGTCATGTTCTTGCTCCCAAAGCTGTACTTTAAAAGCTAGTACTGAGGAGTGGAAACAATGGCTTAGATTTCATGATACAGTTGACAGGAAGAAGAAAAAGCTGATGATAATATACCTTTTATCTTCTCAATTATTAGTAAGTAGTGATATTCTGTAAATACAATATAAAGTATAAAGCTAAGATTTGTAGCCAAAGGAGTTGGAACAAAAAAAGATGAAGTACTGCTTGCCATTTGTTGGCAATGTTTGTTGGGAGCTCTTTTGTGAGTTCTGGAATATGGATAGAAGAACAATTACAGCAATCTTGAATCATATTCGTACTCTTCGTATGCCAGTACTAAAAGCCGATAGGTAATCATGGGAAAAGGTCACACAATCATGTGGCAGAGACTATAGTACTGGGTTTAGAAGAATATCTAAGGAGAATTAAGACAGATGAAGGTGAGTCTATTGCAACCCATGTATTTAAGAGATGTTTGAAAAATGGTAAGATTGTAAAGTATATGGAGGTAGAACATACCACATTACTCCCCTCACATCTGTCATATCAAGTACTGTATGATCAGTATGTTAAAGAGATTAGGCATCAAAATCTGCAGCAGATTCCTTCATATGAGTACTTTTACAAGTATTGGAAAACCCATGAGGCTTTCCGCTTTATGAAGATCCGCAAGCCCTCTAAAAATACCTGTGATGAATGTGCAATACTTAAGACTAACTCTAAGCTCAAGTCAAGTATCTATCTAGAAAAAATATCTGATGGGGAAGTACAGTCTGAAGGGAGTGATAGTGTGCAAGTCAATGATGCTCATTACCTAGAGCAGTTAGAAATGCATCGCCAAGAGTACAGGGCTTGCAGAAGTGAGTATGAAAATGATATCAAAATGGCAAAGGAAGATCAAGCTCAGGTTAGTTGTTATTCCTTTGACTTTCAGCAGGTAGTAGAAATTCCAAGCATTCCTCAACAGCCATCAGAGTGGTACTATTGGTCACCTTTCAAGTTATATGTCTTAGGTATTGTGAATGAAGGCACTGAACAACATTATCATACAATGCATACAGAGGGACAGCAAGGAAAAGGGGCTAATCAAGTTGTATCACTATTGTATCTGTTTTTAACATCAATTCAGAATGAGAAGTCTAAGATATGGCTATGGGCGGATAACTGTGGAGGGCAAAACAAGAACAAAACCATGTTATGGTATCTTTGCTAGTTAGTTTTAAGCCATGATCTTGATGCTATTATACATGGATTTCAAATTAAAGGTCATACACGTAATAGTGTTGACTGAGGATTTGGAACTGTAAAGCAAAAGGCCAATAGAACGGAGGTATGGATTCCTGAACATTATGCCTCGCTAGTTGACTCTGCAGATAAGGCTGGAAAGATTAAGGCAGTAAGACTGTTTGATGATACACCAGCAAGCATGTTTCGCAATTGGGATCAGGTTTGTTCTCAATATCTTAAACCCTTGAAGGGTATCCAAAACTTCCAATTTTTCCGATTCACTAAGGCAGCTCCAGGGATAGTTGAAGCACGTAAACTACATGATCAACCATGGGTTAGATTTGACCTTCGTAAAAAGGACTTCTCTGTGGACTTATTTCTAACGATTTTACCACCAGCTGTTCCTGATATAGGTTTGAATGAGGAGAAGCGACATGATCTCTGGCATAAGTACTCAAAATATGTTCCTTTTGAATACCAATCTCAGTGGCTTTATTTAAAGCCAACAGCAACACTAATCTCCACAGTTAGGGAAAAGAAAAGCTTACGTATACAATATGCAAAGAAGTCGAAAACTCAGCAAGCTGATATAATACCAGATAGTGGAAACAATGAAGAAAGTAGTACTAGTAAGTTTATACCCCAAGGGCTATACTTTATACTATACAATTAGAGAAATTATTCACTAATCAATGATTAGTTGTACAGGAAGCTAGTGGAGAACTGGAGATATACCAGAACACAGATCATCAGCATGCCACATGTAGTCTAAAGACTACAATATCAGATACTGGATCAATAAAGCGACGTGGTCGGGGACGCCCTCCAGGCTCCATGAATAAGAAGAGGAAAGGCAATTGAGACTTGTCAACTAGAGAGATACTAAGTGTATTACTTGTCTACAAAGATGTAATTTTTAATGATAATTTTTAATTATAATATTCCTTATTTTTTTATCATAGGTTTGTACTACCATAAATTCTAAGTTTTTTGAATCTAGTTTAAGAGAAATTCAACCATTAGTTGTACTGTTATTATAAAATTTAGAGATTAAATCATTTTTCTTCTTTTTCTCAAGATTGACTTGGTTGCTATGCAAACTTTAAACCTCAATAACTCTACACTCTTTAAAATGCAACAGTACATTTTTCGCATAACAACACCCATTTAGAGACATTGCAGATCTCTGTAGTGTTGCAGCAGGCGAGAAAACACTGCGGAAAGTGTTTGTCCTCGAGGGCTACAATCGTCAAAAGGCACGAAAGAAACCTCTCCTATAGCCAATTCAGAAGGAAAAGAGGCTTCACTTTGCCCAAACTCACCAGGACTAGAGTGTGGAGGATTGGCGGTGGGTTATTTGGACAGATGAGTGCTATGTATGGCTCTCAGGTCCACGAGGTACTGTCTGGACAACCTGCTGTGCCGGAGAAGAGTATGCAGAAGCCTGCATCTCTCTGACCTTCAAGCAGAGAGATCCTATGATGATATGGGGAGGATCATAGGTGGCACAAAGGCATCTCTCATACTGTCGGAAAGGGATGATTGGGGCACAATAACTGCTCAAAGTTATTGTACCTGTATTGACACTGGTTCTTCGGCCTTTCTGGTGTCAGGATAGTACCAAAACTGGCCAACAGCTCTGGTTGATGGAAGATGGTGCATCTGCCCATTGGGCTCAATATACTTGGGCATTGCAAGAGGGTTATGCAATGCCTAAGCTTGTTTGGCCCCCTTCTTCCCCACACCTAAATCCAATTGAGAATGTCTGGCATATTCTTAAAGGAAAATAAAGGCCTGACGTCTATGAGTTCATGGCAAAGAACAAATGGTTACTGCTGTATGGGAAGAATGGGAACGGATTAGCTCTGCTGAGCTACTTCACTTTATCGACAGCATGCCTGAACAGATCCAAGCTGTTCTCAATGCCAATGGTGGTCGTACCCAGTAGTAGATTTGACTCTGTACCCTCTCTCTGTATTATTTTTAATTTTTAATTTTTTATTCTCTATTTCTAGCTATAATTTATTTACTT
The DNA here is from genome assembly GCA_900010015.1 of Tuber aestivum. Taxonomy (NCBI): domain Eukaryota; kingdom Fungi; phylum Ascomycota; class Pezizomycetes; order Pezizales; family Tuberaceae; genus Tuber; species Tuber aestivum. The sequence continues at coordinate 134,331 of LN890970.1, read as the reverse complement.
TAAATCGCTATTGTCTTTATCTTACAATAGTTTTTTACTGATTTATAATACACCTCTTGGCATGCCCTGCCCCCCTGTTAACTCCCCTGTCATCCCCCATGACACCAACAGCAGATACCCCCCCCTGTTTTCCGGTACTTATGGCCTGTAACAAGTACGTTTCCAGTCTACAGGCAGTGAATGGGGAAGTGGGATGCGTGAACACCCTATGCGCTATCCCCTGCGGTCCTGATAATGCCAAATTTCCCTACATTGCGCTAGAATTCAAACTAGTGTCAATCCGCTTCGGGCCATTGTGGAAAAAGTGAGCGATATCAAAATATATTGATATGAAGTTACAAACCTCCTCCCGCAAACCCAACCAGGTGAGCCTATCACGAAAACTTCTTTTGAGTTTTTATAAGTCCAGGGAATTGGTGGCATCATGGAACTTGCTTGTCGCCTGTCATGGGCTAAATATTCTGTTGTCCTCTAAAGTTTGTGTGTTTGGTCTAAGATCATTATTGGCAGAGAAGAGGGTTTGATGATTTGTCGATATTATGTGCTAACCACATTAAGAGTCACATGATATCATTACCCATCCGCGAGGTTGATTCTGCTAATAAAGGAAATTCGTTAGTGTGGCTAACTTATTCTTAGAGTCGTGGAGTGGAGGGAAATTTGGCACAATCAACACTGCAGGGGATAGAACCCGGGCAATTAGTCGATACATGGTAATGTTACTGGCCGAGTGGATATTGTGAGATGGAGGTTAGGCTTAAAGTGGCTAGAAAGCTTGCTGAATACTCTCTGCACTCGTTTCTGAGTGATATTATGTTTCTTCACCCACACTATAGCAGAATCGGGGGCGCCTCTGGACCAACTCGTGTCAAAAGTCAATAGCAGCGGGTTCCAGAGTACGGCACCGTATTAACTCACTCAATTGGACATCACGCTAAGACATCCAGAATCTCCTCCTGTGGATTAGGGGGGAAACACAGTGAAAAATAGCTGCCATTCAGCCCCCAGCTGAGACAAAGGAAAGGAAAAACCACGCGCGATCTCACTGGGAGAGGCAACTCCAAAATCCCAGCGTGATGTCCAATTGAATGAGTTAATACGGTACCCTAAAAACTGGAATCATCGGACCTCAAATTAGGATCTTGGCTTTGCCTCTCCTAGAATGATAAGTCGGTGGTATTATTATTATTTTTGGTCTCAGTTGTGAGCTGAGGGACGGTGTTGTTCCCTCTGCCGATACCTTTTATTATTTTTTACGTTAGCAGGGCAGGATCAGCGTTACTACATGCAAAGTGCGCCGCAAACAGGAGTACGGTACTGTACAGCAAGCACTGCACCTACGCTGTAAAATGGTACTACGATTCCGGTCTCCTTTCTGAGCGTGAGTTCTCCTATTGTCACCGCCCGCATCAATATGTCGGCTCAATTCCTGAATCCTTCCGTATTCCTCCTTCCTGACCCGGCGCAGTTGTGCATGATATTGTAGCTAGTCTACATCCACTAGACTTGTTAGCCAGGTAACTATGGGTAGTCTGGTTGCCGAAATACAGCGAAAGTGGCAGTAAGAAAAAAAAGACAGAGAATGGAGGAACCGGCTTTCGTTCCGGTATCACGAAAACTTCCCCGTTTGTAGTAGTTTTCTGTTTTAAGTAAATTCACTCTGCGCGGCCGCTCGAGGACGAAAACAGGGTCAGGGGTGAGTGCATGCTTTTCCGCAATCGTGGTTACCTGGTGTACTCGGGTGCCGGTGCTTGCACTGTGCCGGTATGTGTAGCACGAAGTACGGTGTATTCAACCGGAGGCAGTGCAAGACAAGCACTAATGATGCTCGCTTCGAGCACCGGCCATGCCGCACCCAGAAGCGTATCCCATGCGGTAAATTTTCCAGTACATACACGTACCGGTATTGTAGACTAGTTGCGAGTAAAACCGAGGATCCAACAAATGAAATAAAAATCGCACCGGATACCGGCAGCGGGGTTGTGGTGTCTTTGCTGGTTTAGCTGAGAAAACACTCGAGTGCAGTTTGGGGCCCGTAATGAAAAATGAAAATGAAAGTTAAACTAAACTCATCACTGGGGAGGTAGACGAGAAGAACAGCATTCATGTGAGGAAGAGGCAGTAAAATGCTACCCGATGGTCTTGTGTATTTAGCAACGCTCCACCAAACGTGGAGACAAACTTTCTATAAGTAAAGGAAGCCGGCATAGTGTGTTTTTTGTCTTGGTCCCGCCGGTCCCCAGAGGCTCGGATTTCAGAGCGGTGGGGCTGAAGCATTCCTAAAGAGGGAATTTCGCAAGCACCTGGAATATAAGAGCGATGGGGACTGCTTGAACTTGCGAGGTTCGTCTTGGATTCCGCTATATTAAATGGTACTGACCAAAGGTTCATATAGGCAACCTTGATCTACCCATTTTTCCACCATCCCCCCGATGTTGGTCAATGTAGTGTAGTAGGCCCAGATTGTGACGCAAATGATGTTGATAGGAATTCCTCAGGAAAGCACGGCCAGGCTTGACTGCTCAATGGAGTTAGCTGGGTAGCCCAGTTTTAACCCCCCTGACCCAGGCCAACCATGGGAGAGCCTGGGTTGGCCAAGTGAAGCCCCGGCCCATTGGAAGGCCTGCAACTGCCCCAAGAATCCCCTCAGTTAAATACTCTCCCATCACACAAGCCCCACCTCTCAACTTTACATCATCACCGCCACCCTAGACCTCTAGAATATCAACCCACAAAGCCCCAGCGCACGTCCCCAGCAAGCAGCAATAGCAATCCCAGTCCTTACCGACCTACTATCATACCATGCGCACCCCACAAGTCTAGCGCGAGATATCACAACTTCCGTCCAAACCGTGGCCATACCCATTTAGCTCCGCGCAACCCTCTCCCCTTTCCTTCACAACACAGACTTCCCAAAGCTCTCAATTTGGCAGTCTTCGCGCACGAAATATCCAGAAGCATTACCACCAGATTTCATCGGTTCCTCCAAATCAGCCTCGAATAACATGCGCCAGCACGCCTAGCAAGCGCACACCACCGCCGCCGCCGCCCATTACAGCGCCGATAGCGGACACGCCAAATCCACACCTGCTGACAGCGATGCCGTAAACAGGACAGGGAGATGGAAGAGCCGTTCTAAACCCGGTAAGGGACAGCGGATGGGAAGTTGCACCCTGCCGATATGCTGGAATGTTGATAGGTGTTAGAGTGGGGACCCTATCTAGGGCCGGCGGGAATACCAATGTGGGCACCATGAGCAGCAAGCGATTTAGACACCCCTGACGGGGGGCGAGGGATGCTGGGGACCACCCAGAGGAAATATTTAGATTTCCTTTCTTCTCACAATCTCCCATCGCAACCTAATTCCCCCGTTTCTTCCCTACCCAAGTCGTTGTTGGTTCGTGCTGGAATCGAGAAACACGTCGCGCGGCTTCCCGACTGTCAGGAGGGTCCCAAATAGGCATTCCTTCACTCCCTGCAGATCATAGGAAATCACTCGCTTTCAAATACACAGAATCGCGAATGTTGAAGCGTAATTCGGGGCGTGATGCTAGCCAGTGTGTTGGAGTAGGAAGTGCTCGGGGTGCAGATGGCTCTGCGTGATGGTCCCCAACTTGTCCGCAAATGAGATTTCTGCCCGCCGTCATCTCTGTAGCTAATAGGCGTCTCATTATACTTTTAGAATTCTAAATATCGGAACCCCAGGGTGATGGTAGGTAACCGAAGCGGGTATTTTTAGTGGAAACCCGTTGGGGGCTACTCATGAATATAGGGATCGCGGCTAATTGGTATTGACGTCGGAGAGGAGTGTTGTTGCTACACTGGGGAGCACAATTTCCTTTGGTATCATAGTATTGATTTGAGGCTAAGGGGTGGTAAAGCAGGGTTTCGCCCTTAGCTTGCCTGGCGTTCCCGACTGCTCTCGTCGCTTGTTTGATATTTGGGGACTCCATCGTGCGAGCAAATGGGGCGGGGGTGGTAACACACATCACTTGCCAGTCGGTAAGCTTCAATATGCCGCCAAGGGTGAACCTTTTTCGGTATTCTCATTTCATAAAGTCAATATGTGCAGTAGCTATGAGGTGCAACCCCTCACATGCTGAGAACACCAATCCCTTCTCTAACTAGGATCGAACGTTCTGAGCCCACCACTGCCCCCACTCCAAAATCTGTCTATTAACTCTCGCCTCCTCGGCCCAGAACACCGCAGCATGGCTCCTCAAAACCTCCTCAGCAGTAACACCGATAATCTCTTTCTGCGCCTTATCCACTGTCCACCCTTTATTCTTCACTTTGTCAATAGCATCCACAAACGCTCCCGCGAGCCCATTGTCACCGCCACCGTGGCCGCTCAGCATATCCATGCTAGGCACCCAGGTCTTCTTCACCCCGGTCTCAAAATCGTATATTTTGATTTGACAACTGTCGGCTTCAAGCTCGCCTTTAGTTCCGTATATCCTAGTGAAGCGCTCGCAGATCTTCTCCGAGAATGCTACCATAGTCAGGGTAGCTGTTTTTGCTCCACGACCCTCTTCTGGGGCGCCAGAGGGCGAGATGGAGGCACTGTCATCGTCCCAGGAAATGGTGACAACTTGGTTGTCCAGGACATTGTTATCAGTTTCATATACGCATCTACCGTAGTAGCTCTTCTGCTCGCCGTCAACCATGGTGCCTTCGCTCCCGTAATCTTCTCCCAGCTTTTGTGTTAGCATGGCCTCGGCTGCCTCCATGCTGGTCGCTTCCTCGATATCTGGGACCACGATCTTCACAGGCCAGCCCATGTTCATTTTCTTGAGGTTCTTCTCCACGTAGATCTTTCTCGCCGAGAATACGCAGTCCGGTTCAGCCGGACAAGAGAGACAGTTGGTTGCGTTACCGGCTTTCACAGGTTTCCGGGTACGTCGGAAATGGACCAGCGAGCCGGAGGACGATACGGTAGATGGCAGGTGAGGAGTAGCAGTAGCCGCAGGAGAACACAGAAGCCAGAGAAGTAAATCAATGTCGTGACAGCATTTTGTTAGTAGTGAGGGAGCAGCAGTTTCCTTTCGACGCCAATTGCCTCTGCAGAGGTCAGCCGAAGGCGAGCAGAGACACGGGTAATAATACCTAACATAACTATGCGCAAAATGGTACCACCCCACCGGTTCAGTATGGTTAACGTTAACTATCTCCCCAAGGAGCTTATCCTCACAAACAAGCTTCTTCATAAGCATGTTGTGCGGCGAATACCGTAGCACATGCCCAATTGCTAACAAAATCGGCGGTAGGTCGGGATCAGAAATGGTGCTGGCCATACGGACACATGACTCGAGCGTGGTACTAAGCGGCTTCTCGCACAAGATATGCAAGTTCAGCGGCCGGATTGCGAGCACAATCTGCACCAGTTAGTCACCATATTTGCGGCTCTCTCTCCCCGCCCCTGAAGGAGAGAAGAAGGGAAAGGGCAGGGGGAAAACCTCCTCATGAGTCTCATCGAGCGTGCAAACGCACACACCATCCACTCGACTCATAACCAGCCCCTTGTGCTCTCCCACCAGCTCTGTCCACGAAGTGAACGCCAATTCAATAGGGATGCTATACTCCCGAACCAAGCTCCTGCGTTTATACTCGTCCGGCTCTGCCACGCCAACGATGGTTCCACTCGTAGCCGCAGTGATAGACCTGGCATAAGCATGCCCTCGTGATCCAGCTCCAACGATCAAGATCCGTGGACTATTCACCGGTTTTGGGGGGGTAGCTCTTGGCATCACTCTGAAAGAACCGGTTTTATGGGGAGCAGACGAGGTGTCTTTTCCGGAGAAGATATTTTTGATCGCGGTTGTCATTACGTGTAAATGGGAGGGAGAGGGAATGGGGGCCTTACGGGAGGGTATGATATTTGAGGGGTGATGGAGTGGAGTAAAAGGGCACAGTAATCGCTGTCCGCTGGTTGGCTGTTTCTGTTTTGCGACCCAAGGCTTATTACCAATGCGGAGCCCCCAAGCGGGTGCCTAGCAATCGCTCCGGTCGGGGAGACCTAGCAACCGGCGACTCCCATTTTACCACTCGTAAATCGAAACATCCCCAAGAACCGCTCTCTTGGATTTGCGGTATTGGGAGGCAATGAGCCGGCGTAACATGATTTTATCGAGGGAGAGGCGGTGTAACCGTTGAACAGGGGCTCAGCGCGAGGACCGTACTTTCGGTAAGGGTTGAGTTGGGTTTAATTGGGCCTACGCGAAAACATTACCCGGCTGCACGAGTACTCGAGTACAGCGGCGACAAGAAAGTCGTGGGACACTAGCGGAATAAACTTAGTAAAGTGCCAAGGAAAATCATAGGAGAGTTAGAAGAGTATTATGGTGTCGTTGCAACCGGTTTCATTGCCCAACTCCTATGGGAATCCATAATGCCAACCTAAAGCAAGAATGAAAAACATGAAGCCACAGAAGCAGAGTGGTTTGAAGTAGCTTTATTTTCAAGGTGGTTCATATTGCAAGGTTGAGCAAAGAACTAGCTTTGGAAGGGGTTTAGTTTAGCAAATGGTCAAACATTGGAGACATTTGAGTGTGGTTTTTTAGAAGCCTACACATTGACCTTCAATACCAAAATATTTATTTTAGTATAGCCATATAGGTCGTTCTCTAGAGCATAGTTCTAATAGCTCAGAAAATATATTTGAGCTTCTAACGACCTCTGTAGCCTGTGTTATATACAAAAATGTAAAATATTTCAAAATTATTTTTTTTTTATGGAAAAATACTAGAGCTTTCTGGCTATCTGTAGAACCTGATTCCAAATCACTAGGTCATACAGGTGTGATGTTAAGAATAGTTAAAGTAAAGATGTTTTTTTTTGTTGAATCATGTTGCATGTAGGACATCATAAATCCACATCAAAATCATTCATGCTTCAAGTTTGGAGGAATAGTCACAAGTGGGCCAAATAGTTAAGTAGCTAAGAAAGACTCCACTGCTTGACGAGGGATTGCCAAAAACAAGAAAAATTTGAAAGGCCTTTAGGATCTAAGAATAAACATAGTAGGAAAACTATGAAAATAATATATTTTTGTAGATTTTAAAGCATAGATATATACTTCACATAGTAAATAATATTTTAACAGAATTACTTTATTTTTAAACTTTATTATACAAGAGAAGTGATTCTACTAGAGAGAAAAAGAAAAAAGCATTTATCTCAAGATTGATTTTCTCTGGTTGCCACCCTTCAAACCTGTTTTCTGTGTAACAACCGAAAAAGCCCATGTGTAGGTTTCAACAAAACCACACTCATTTGTAAACCTGTAGTAAGTAGGTATTTACACTAGTGTCCCACAACTTTCTTGTCATCACTGCACTATCCGTACCAAGGTTCCCACTACTTGGAATGACACTGAGCAAACTTCAAAGTACTTGTGCCAAGGTTGTGACTAAGCGTCACAACCAGTGGAAAATCAAACATATCTTTGACTATCTCTATGAATAATTGTGAGGGCACCTTGAGATTTTATAGATAAGTGCTTTGGAATATGGAGAATTGGAATATGTAAATTTTATTTCATCATTATAAACTGTTCCTCTTGTACAGAGTTTTTAAGATTGTTTTTCTAAATCAAAACTACTAAAGATTTCCAGGATATAAAATTGGAAAAACAGATAGGAAGTACTCCTATAAGTGGATTAAAAGATTGTATCAATCTTATAAGTCCATGGTCAATGGTTGTCCAGTATATTTATCATCAATTTGTTATATTATAATATCATATCTTATAAGAACTTATAGAATGTTAGGAGGTAGGTAACTCTAAGAATGCATAAGTGTGTACTAGTATAAGGTCCAATAGTCTTAATAATATCTCTTCTCTGGTTGCTGATGATTTCTGAAAGCTAAGAAGGCACCTTAACAGTTATATTTCATGTCTGAATGGTCATGAGCTATATCTAATCCCTTAGTAGTACTAACTAAGTATCTGCCATACTAACAATTTAGTATCTTAGGAGTACAAACTCTGTTTAATCTAGAAAGCCAACTATCCTACTCACATTCTTGGTAGAGTAATTAGCTCAGTTAAAGGACTTATTATTATGTTCTTATATATAAGATTTAGACTTCATGATAGAGACAATTCCTCTGACCATTGTGTAGTTTATTATTATCTTTAATTAAACATAAATAAAACTCCAGATGATCCTTGTTTATGCCAGCTATATGGAGCCTATATATTCTACTTATTCTTAGAAGAGAAATAGCATATACACCTATAGAGATTATAGTACCATAAATAACTAATTAATTACCACCAGCTCAGTCTTATCTTATAGAGTAGAGTTTCTTCTATATTACTTGATAGAAATCCCTTGGTCAACACATTTCTTGTATCTCTGCAGGAAGGATTATATAAATATTTTATTGTTTCATATAATAATATCTTATTGTTATAATAATTAATGGTATCATATGGCAGGAACTGAAGTCAAATATATGATCTCATATATTTAGTCACTGGCATGTACTATATCAATTATGCTTCTATATATAATATAGAAAATAAGTAAACTACATACAAATTTAGTATATTTGACAATAGGATAACTTATTACTATAATAACCTATAACTATAACCTCTTGCAATCTAATTTATAATAACTATTTATATAATTATATAGATTTTAAAATTGTACAGAGAAGTTTTTTATATTCTATTCTTATATCAATTATAATTAATAACTTTTATAATAATAAATATAATCAACTTATTCTGAGTAAATATAGATATAAATTATGTAATATACTTAGCAGATCCTAGCAAAAATGATTAGTAAGGTTTTAGATAGTTTAGAGAGTTTATTTTTATAATCTTATAATTCTATAAGTATTTATATATAATTTATATCTTGTTTTAATAATAAAGATACAGAATATGCAAAACTAGTTTGAACTCTAAATTGAGTATACTTATTCAACTAACTGCTATAAACAATGATGTAAAAATTTAAAGTTGTAGGTTATTATAACAGTAAGTTATCCTATTGTCAAATAAGTTAAATTTGTATATAGTTTACTTACTTTCTATTACTTCCTATCAAGTACGACCATATTATAAATTGTCAATAAACAGACTGAAGAACTATTAACCATGGGCTTGTAAAGCTTATTCAATCTCTCGATTCAGTTGTGAAGAAATTTCCAATATGTTTTTTTCAATTTTATATTTTGGGAGCCCTTAGCAATTTTGTTTTGGAGAAACAATCTTAAAAACTCTGTACAAGAGGAATAGTTCATAATCATGAAATAAAATTTACATATTCCAATTCTCCATATTCCAAAGCACTTACCTATAAAATTTCAAGATGCTCTCACAATTATTCATAGAGATCATCAAAGATATGTTTGATTTTCCACTTGTTCCCATGGGTGAGCTCCATCCCGGTTGTGAGCCGCTTCCGCATAAATCGCGTTAGTAGGGTGTTTCTCGGCGCTTGGATGGATGATACATCAGGTTGTAGACTAACTTATAGGCGAGCCATTGAAGAACAAGTGTACAAATCAGGACACGATGAACTGTAATCTTCCTAACACTTACGACCGTGGCGGTTTCGAAAGCGTTACCGAAATTCACCACGAGCGGTCTAGGAAGAGTGGGGATAGGAGTCCAATCGCTACTAGTCTATTATCCAGAATCTCGTGCCCTTGCGTCTCTTCTGAGAGATTAGGGACTTGTGGAAGGAGAGCCAAGTAGCTGCTAGAATCCTTATATTCTCCGAATACCCATCCTCGACCCACTTCAACGGGGTGCCCAGGTTTGTGGCTCAGGAATTCCACCGCCTTCAGGTACCGGTATTCCCCCTATGCATTTTTTGAAACTCTCTACACACTGCGGTACCTGTTCTCATCATGCCACCGACTCGGCCCCACCAATTTCCGGTAGAATTTCCCCTCATCGTCTCCACCCGGAGAGGGTGTAAGCTAAGCAGTGAAATAAAACCCCTCATGCAGGTCTGTTTTCACCCGAGTGGGCTCCCAGCGAAGGCAGGGGATGCCAGGAACAACAGGGGGTTTCTTTTAGGTACTCCAGCTTTTGCACATACAGGGAGAGGGGATAGGACAGGGGATGGTGTTGCGAGGGAAAAAGGCGCAGTAGATTGAGGAATTCCGTAATTGATGATGTATAGGAAGTCGGTTCCAAAGGGAGATCTTAACCTTGGGAGCAAATTATTACGAGTCCCCCCGTTTGAAGAGAGTGAAATGCCCTGGAACCGCATTGTAGTATCCTCAATATCATTATTAGCATATACAATCACCGGTTTCCAGGGTCCCTTAGTCTAGGTACTTTCAAGTAGTGCCGGACCCGGGTAATACTAGATAGTGCCCGGGCGTGAAGGTAAGTGAAATGAAGGGGTGTAATTGGCTCGCTGGCCACCAACTTATGGCTGCTCGGATAGACTAAGGGTATACTCGAGTACAGTGTGGTAGCTGGGGCAGGGAATGGCAGAGGGTTCACTAGACCTTCCCTCCTTCCCTCCTTCCCTCCCTTTCCGCTAAATATTCTTTTCAACTTCCCAAACGAAGGGATCTGCACTGCACTGTACAGTACTATACAATGCATCAGAAGCTCAACTTATCACCGGCGTGAGGAAACCGTGGAGCAACGTGGACCCCCACCAGGAATGCCCATCGTTCCCAGTTCTTGCTAGATAGCTTCGAGTATTGTGATTCTCAGGACAGCAGTTGTTCCTGAGTCACGGGTTTTCGAGTTTACATTCTTTTTACTACTTCCCTTTCGCTGTCTGCTGTCGTAGCCCGGGAATCGCCGACCGTTGCTCGGGGCCCTGGAGACTCGATGCCAGACTTGATTTTGCATGGAAGTGGGCGAGCTTGCGATATATCTAGGAATGTCAGCCCCGGCCGGTATCATATCTCTTCCAACCCCTACTGCAGTTTACAGGGCAGTAGACACCAGTGTTCCCAACGGGCTAGGCCAGTGATAGACCGGCCGATAGGCCGTAGGCTGGGCCAAGGCAGGCCGCTCTGACGATGAGCCTAGGCGGATATAGGCCGAACTCAACCGGCCTGCCGAAGCCTATCAGGCCTGGTAGGAGCCTACAGGCCTGCACGTGGGATTTTTAGAGCTGATTGTTTTAAGAGTGGCTCGATTCCTTACAACTTTCATTGTGGTTTATTATTTTATCTATATCCTCACTTGTCGGTTGAAGTATGATAACTACGCGATTACCAATCCACAACCAGCTCAAAGAAGTTCAGGAAATCTACCTCCAGATTCTCCAACGCAGTCCTATCTCATGATCCTTCCTTCCGATTCAATTTCTTCGGCAGGAATCCATCAGTGAATGTGCCCGCTATGGTTGACCGAGTCCTATTAGACCTCGGGGGTTTTCATCAACCACGAGCAAATCCATATTACTACTCGCACGTAGGATCAGTGCCTAATAATATTAGTGATCTTACTGATACTCGTTCTATTCTGTTAACACCAGTGCGTGGAATTTGCGTAGGGACTATGTAACTTACAGTTCTCACGGGAGTAACTCGGACTGGTTTAGTGGAATGGGAGATGAGCCGAGCGGAAACCAAGGATCTGAGGGGGTTGTAGGCCCGTATTCATAGGCTAGGTGCAGCTTGGCTAGACCATAGGCTGGGCCATATAGGCCGGGCCAGCCTATCAGGTGGCAGGTACTTGGCCTATATGGCCTATAGCTGGGCCCGGCCAGGCCAGGCCAGGCTCAGGCTTTTCAAAGCCTGCGGGCTCCGGCCGGGCTAAATCTCCCATAGTTGTGGCAGGCCGGGCCCGGCTTCGGTTCAGCCTGGCCTACCTGGCCCGTTGGGAACACTGGTAGACACTAAAGGAAATGAGAGGAGAGGAGAGGAAAAAATAAATAATAGAAATTCGAGGCCGAATTCACGGTAATTGTATGATCCCTGTACAAATATTGCGAACCTGCGAACCGCCATATATCTGGAGATCACCTAGATACCTTTTTGAAATTCCTCATCAAACGGGCCCCTGTCTGCAACTGCAGGAAGAGATGATTCCTCACAGCAGCTCTCCCTAACTGGTGAATTTTCGAGTTGCGATTCTACTTGGAACAGCTAGCGGTTAAGGAATGATAGTTAGATCTCCCCAAAGCTAGTGAAGTCGAGTGGAAAGCTGCAGGACAAGTTCTCATAAAAATATCACTTCCAATGCCAAAAACTCAATTTTTATGTGTGCTAATGCTCCCTATCCTGGCACGTGACTGGTACTCTTCTGTTACCTTCTTCCATCATTTGCAGTTTATCTGTGGGGAAGCGGTCAAAAGTCCGGCCATGGGATCGCACGCCAAAAAACTAGCACAAACTGTCCCTAGTGAGTGCGAAGTTGTAAATTGTTATCTGGAACAGTTTACTTAAAAGGCACTAAGCCATTCTGGGTAATAACTACAACTCGTGCTGAAATATCCCTCTCTCCACAGATTAAGCTAGCACGGTCTTATACCAAACCGGAAATCCTCGTTCAAATCATAGGGAGAGCCCAGTGATGGAATTCTCGTCCGGTAACCCAATGACGGGCCTTTGGTGGTGGGCATGAGAATGGAATACCGTCAAGAGGCTAAATGCCCCTAGCAGAGCACTTTTGCCTTTGTCTGGCCAAGGCAGCGGACTCTGTTGCACCCTTTCTCCGCGTTCAGCCCCCTCACAATAGCACCCCGCCCGAATAGAGGCCACTTTGCGAGCTTAGAGAGTTAGACAAAAGGGGATGTAGAAAGGGTTGATCGCCTCTACCGTTACTTGCAGCGGGAGAATATGCCCTGCTGGTGCTGCAGCCCCTTGGGCTCACTCAATCAGGGCACAAAAGAAATACAACCCTACGCTCCGGCAACGACCTCACATATAACTCCCAGCCCACATTTCTTTGAAACTACGAGACCCTAAAGCGGAATAAGCAATTTATAGTTTTAGGTCGAGGTTCTAGCCTTGGGAGAGGATTGCATTAATTTCGCCCACTCCAAAAAGGGGGGGGAGAGATAGGAAGAAAGGAAGAAAGCAAGGAGGGAAGAAAAAAAGCCTGAGCTGCATCACGGTACAAGAGTTGAGATGGGATTCGCGAGCCCACACCCTCGACGGATTGAGTCATACTACTGCGGGATAGGCTGGTAAATCTATTCCTGTACTGGGGTAAGTTGCAATCTTTTTGCCATCTTAACAGCTTATTGGGGAAGAAGAGGATTACCGTACCGTACTTGTAGAGGGGACAACAAGGGCGGCGCTATGGTAATAGCGAAGCCGGAAGCCAAACGACTGCTTTGACCCCCTTCACGGGTCGCTCGATTAGTACCTGTGCCCTCATGGTTATTCCAGCATAGCTGGGAGTGGTGACCAAAGGCGGATGCCCAGAAATCTCGCTGCAAGCCAGTTGGGATTACCTGGTTGCAATAAGTAGCTAGTCGGTGTAGTCCACCTTTACCATTCGGCCCAAGAAACTTCCTTGTACTGACTTACCATCCAGGTACGATGGCGGGAGAAGGGAGTATGTGGTTCTAGTCACGAACAAGTCACGAATCCCCGGCGTCAAGAGATCGGAAGGGCCTAAACTTTTCGCCCCGCATATGCATCTCAAATTGTCGTAATAAATGTCTCCCTGAATAACTTGCCGAAACGCAACGCCAATAAAAAAAACTATCTTCTCCCGCTCAAATTGGAATCTGGAAAGGGAGAAGAGAAAAAATATATGAAAGAAACCAAGAAGGTGAAATCCAACGCAACAGTATATAAAAGAGAAGGGTATAGTCATGAGCGCTAACGAAGAGTAGTATCAATTGTAGTGCTATGACGGCGAATCTGAGGAAAAATACCGGACGAGAAAAATAAAGACAAAAACACGGGATGAAGATAGAGACTCCGCTGACAACTAGCGAATACAATGCAACCCCCTGATTAGAATATTTACACAAGAAAAATGTATACACATTACCACCCCATCCTCCTCCTTCTAGTCCTTTTCTTGGCCCTAGCCGCCTCAGAAGCCTCGGCAGCGACGCTACTTGTAACAACAGGGGCTAGGGTGTCAGATTGTCCAGACCACAGTTTAAGCCCTTCAACGAGGGAGTCGCCCATCGGGATCCCGAAGATCGATCTGTGGCCTCCGAAAGTTGGAGCATCTCGCAAATCATCGAAAGACCTCGTCGCTGAGGAAGATTTAGTTTGGAGGGTCGAATCGTCGTCTCCGATGACTGATTCAGTGCCCTGAGGTGAGTGATGCGCCACCCGATTCACCATTGCTGCCTGTTCACCAGTACGCTTCTGAAGTTCCTTTATCTCCACGTTTATGATGCTCCCTTCCCTCACAAGTCGCATTTCCTGTTGCTTCATTTTTTCGTGGAAGCAACGCTGATCCGTGTGGATATTCCATAGGGCCTCCCAGTCTGGCGATACCTTCTGGCTCTCATTCTCGAGAGGAATGACGCTATCGGCTTCTAGGCCGGAGTCTAGATCAGGGTCCATTTCGTCACCGATGGGGACTTTTGCATTTTCAATCATCTTTTCAAATTCAATATCCTTCTCTTTAACTTTCTTCGCGACATCGCTAAGTTCTCGCCAGATCGAATGCTCGCGAGCACGAAGGCCACTTATTCTCTGGAAAACTGGATTCTTGGACTGCCTTGAACCATTGGAGAGAACCCTGGATCGAGCTTCTACCACAGACTGACTCTCACCAGCGAACTCCGATGGCAAAGGGCGTGTGAGCTTCTTGCGCCCTGCCCTTGCAGAATGCCCGAAGGGTTGAGAAGTTGGAGGGGTGGTTGAGGTTGCCGAACTGGATTGATCCCCTATGCAACTATCTCGAAGCTCCAACCGAGAGATTTGTTTGCCAGCATCCTTTGGAGTCTCCTGGGGCGAAGGGGAAACGGGGCGAGGGGTTTCTGTTGGAGTACGCGTCAAATTTTCGGGTGGCCAGCGCCTAATGGGACCCACGGGAGAGAAGGGCATTAGCCCTACCGCGGGCAGCGGCAGGGCTTCAGGTTGCTGGCACAAATCCACCCTCTGCACCCCAGTCTGGCCTGGGATCGGCTCGTCTTTCGGGCTCATTCCCGATGCATTCATTTCCCCGGTCTCTAGAGATGCTTCGGTTCTGGAATCTAGGTCTTCACGGGGACTCTTTTCTTTAGGAAACTCGGGGGATCCTTCTTCAGGCCGCTTTCCAATAGCCACCGTCGGAGGGTGTAGTCCCCAAACCTCAAGATGGTCCGTCAAAGCCCATTGGTAGTCATTGGGTTCAAAGTCTCCAGTAAGGACCTCCTCCCAATTGAGAGCACGTTTATCACTTGTATACGTTCTCAGGTTTTTTTTCAAAAACTGAAATCGTGCATCCGCTTGCGCACCATCTTTTTTGTTAAGAAAATCATCGAACCGCTGTCGTGGGAACCGAACCCCTAACTCGGGATTTTTCTCATAAAATTCGTTGGCAATAGGTAGAATCTCTTTGAGTTTCCGTTCGAGACCATCAGTGAGCATAGGTTCTGTAGAGAGCATGGACGTCAGATATTTGGGTAAAATTTAACACCACGGCGGTACCGGTGAATAAGTACCTCCCGGGACCCTCCCCCGTACTCCATATTTACAGTTTGTGCCTCTCACTCCTACAACGGGAGAAGAAATTGTTAGCGTGATCCCTTCAACATCAATAATAAGCACGATTCTGCAATAGGGCCTGCTCCGAGCCCGAGACAATCTGCTTGTCGGCACCACGACAGCCCTTGCCCAGCCCAACAGCCCCAGCCTGCGTCCATAGGGGTACAACCATACAAATGTTTCGAGAGCTGAGTTTGGCCACACTGAAGGATACACATACCCAAGGGCACGAAGGCTGAATCACCCGTTGGCAATGCCCTTGACAGAGCAGCAGTCTGGAACCTAGTCCGAAACCTACCTGGTCTCTTAAACCGGGCGGCATTATAACTAGGCCCAAACTATCCGAATCATTGAAAGCGCGAAGCCCAATCATGTGTAAAATGGCTCACCTTCATCAGATCCAAAGGATGGCGAGCGGCCACCAAGCTCGGAGCCACGTATAGAGCACTCAACGAAGCTTCCAGGTTCGCTTACTAGCCCACCCGCCCCAAGACTGCTCTCAGGGCTCAAAATTATGATGGCCCTCCCTCCAGATGCGTTCGCGGCATGATCAGTTGAAGCCGCAGGTGACATCGGGGAAGACGATGATATACTAATCGCATCAACAAACCTTTTGGGGGGAGTCGCTGGCGATCCCGATGATTGACCCACTTGGGAAAATCCAGGCTGGGATTGGTGAACTCCCGTGGGGATTAGTGGAGCTGAAAAGGAGGGATTTCTCTCGGCCGGCTGCCTAGAGGGCGGGTTACTTCTGGCAGGAGGACGAGATGATTTTGAGCGAGGATTAGAATTGCCCAGTGGATTGGACGAAAATTTATGCATTCCCTCTCTTTCCGGTCGATTCCTTTTCGCCTTTCTCTCCTCGGGTTTGTCGATATGATGTTTCCGAGGATTCTTCTTTGCAGTGCCATCCACATTCATTCCTGGTTCTCGGGCGATTGCAGCGGCTTTAAAGGTTGCCATCTTCCGCCGGCCAGTTTTACTTGTGCTCCCCACATTACCCCCACTAACGGGTACTGGGGGGGACCATGATGGCGAGCGGGCATGCTGAGAGAGTATGCCCTGCCGGCTTGATGATGACGCACTCTGATGCAATTCTTTCGAGGGTGAATAAATATTGGGCTGTGTGGTTGGGTTCTATCAGGTAAAACAAGTAAGCTTGAGATTATAGGTTGCAATGTGCACAAAGGACTCACAATGACCCTAGTAGCCGAGACCGAACCTCGCGCCAAGATGCCCGACTCACTTGTCGAGCTCGCACAATTATTTTCGCCGGGCGAAGCTGACCCATTCCCATCCATCAAAGACTTTGGGCCCTGGTGGACAGAGGTTCTTCTACTCACATTGCCCGAAGACGTGTGTCCATCTCCTCGGTTGGCAGATATGTGTGCAGACTTTCGTGCTGTCTTGGCTTGAGAATTGTTCATTCCAGTTGGAGACTGGGTTAGCGGGGAACACGGTGAGGATGGCTGAGGTGGGAGTACAGTCTGCGAGGGCGGAGGAGACAATTTACAATGTATAGGAGGTAATTCTGAGGATGTGAGTTTGCCAATGTCCTCCGCTGGATCTGGTGAACTCTGAAGCGGAACAGAGGGACGAGAGCCATCTTTTGCAGGGATGGTAGGAGGGGAAAGGGTTAAGGGTTTTCTAGCGAATTGAGTGGTTGCCGGGCCGTGTTCCATTGAGTTGGCTCTCCGCTTTGCTGACGCGACTTCAGTGACCACAGCGTACGTGGCTAAATAATTTCCTTTTTTGTCCATCTGAGGGAAAAAAGCAAAACAATCAAACGAGGCTTGAGACAGAGTGTTTGCACAAGCACAGTAGAATAGTGGCTGACCACGCTTTGACTCTATGATACTGGTACGGTGGTGAGCCACGAAAAATTCATCCTCCATCGGAAAAGGGGAAGGGAAAAGGGGAGGAAAAAAATAGAATGGAGAGCTTGCTCACATGAACCAAAAATAATGCCGGATGTCACGATAAAAGAATTTGTAGCTGAATTCAGGAGTTGGAGCGCTGTGTCTGTATCCCGTTCCTGTCGCAGAGCAAGTGCCGGTAATGTTGGTCTTCTCACCTCCCTGCTTCGGTGTAGCAGGAAAACGCGCGATACAAGCGAACGCCAGACGATGCTCAAACGGGTAAAACCAAGCAGAGGTGGAAAAAAGGAAACGACGCGATGAAGGTTGGACGTGAAGTTCCCCGCGAGTAGCAGCAAGGAAGAATACTGACAATGTAGAGATTCCTTATGGTACTGTCTGGGTGTTTGTGTTTGTCTGAGGGATCTATGATGAAACCGCCTACCGAACCGGTACCCGAGTTGGAACCAAGGGTTAGAGTGAGGAGGGGTCTGTGTAGAGCGTAGGAGGGGATATACCGATGAGGTCTCTGCTTGATCTTTTAAATTGTCGGCGAATAGCTTGCATTTTATGGCGTCGAGAACCGCAGTTGTGCTCGTACACTTTTTGCATACATAGGGAACTCTCACGGAATGAGTACAGTAGCATGTATTAGCATCCCTTCACACCCCACCAACCAATTATCATACTCGTATCGTATCGTTTTGCAACCGAATCTTGAACATTGGAGAGACCCCCGCCCCTGCCTCTGCTTCTTCTCACTGTTCCAACCTTGTGACCGCTGGCTGGCATTTCGTTCCGGAGTCGGTCCCGCCGCACTGCACTGTACGCTTTAAGGGCCTGCTTTAGAAACTGTTGAAAAGGCTCAAACCTAACCTTGGGCTGTATAATGCCATACCCTACAACTCTACACAACTATGATACATGCACTAATGCGCACACCGGTGCAGTACGGTACACACGTGCGGGTGGGTCTGTCTCCCACCTCATCATCTGGGCTGCGGACCTCTCTGCCCACTGGTACACCAGACACGATACGAGTACTTCATCAGCTCACCGCAACCCCCTCCGCCGGGCATCGTCCATTGCACCATGCCCCGACCAAATGCGCGCAACCTTCTGGTCACTTTCGATGCTTTTGGTACGCTTTTCAAACCGCGCTTACCAATACCTCGGCAGTATATCGCGGTGGCCGAGGAGCATGGCGTGACGGGCTTGACGGAAAAGCAGGTCAGCTCATCCTTCAAAGAAGGTAGGTGTGTGCGAATCATCCGTTGTTCTATAGCCTACCGCCCTTGCTGGCTCCCTTCACGGTGTCCGTGGGGCTTGTTTGCAAATTCCGATCCTACCTGTCCTAGGTACATACGGGCTGTTGCTCCAACACCAAGGCTACTACGACCTAGCTTTGGATAACATGTTGATGCTAGCACCACAGCCTGGGCGACACCATCACGGTAAGTCGGGCAGGGGGTGGTGCAAATTTTCAGAGGTTCACGGATGACACCGGAGGTCGAAGAATTCTGCCCCGAGCATCGGTTGCCCCAGGATCAGATAAAATTCGCACAAGGCTTTCTGAATTTATACTGACCAGTTGGAAACCAGCTTTCGCAGAAGGGTGCAAGCTATACCCCAATTACGGAAAATCCGTCGGCATGAGCCCCGCTGTATGGTGGGAAAGAGTAAGTATCTCATTTGCATTCAAAACCGTTACATCCCCCCCCTTCTTTTACTTTGTGGTGCTTCTCCATCCCAATTTAATGTTCTCACGCCTCACCATTCTTCATATATAACCCATATATGACGCTGGCCATGCCCGACCAACCCAAAATTGGGCCATAGATTCACCCCGCATAGCCTTTTGGCTATCGTGTCCGCCTCAATCAGGGGCGGGAAGGCTTCTACCCCGGCCCCGTGATACATGTATTGTGATACTGGACTGATTCGGGGGCTGGGGCTATGCAATGCACCAATTCTTAAGCAAACTATAGATGTCTACATCACACGTGCCTAGCGCTAGGCTGACAGATATCTCTTGGTGTCAGATAATCAGGAAAACCCTGGAACCTTTAGCACCTGATGGCCTCACAGCCGGTATCATCCCGGATTTGATTCGGCGATTCAGCACCTCTGAGGGCTACGAACTCTACAGCGACGTAACACCCTGCCTCCAGTTCCTTCAGGCTTTTCGATCCCGCCGAACCTCTTTCTGGCCTTACGATACCGTCACGGTTGGAGTAATAACCAATTCGGACAGCCGTGTTGTGCCGATTCTCAATTCTCTTTCAATTGGGGTCAGAACATTTACATCAAAAACTGGTTGGGAAGAGGCGCTATGGGTAAATCCTAAAGAAATCCCGCCTCCCAAACGGAAGCCCGGGAGGCCCCGTAAGAAGCTCCTAGTTGAACCAAAACTAGAGATAGACTTTGTTGTCCTTTCATACAGCGTGGGAGTCGAAAAGCCTCACCATCAAATCTTTCGCGAGGCGGAAAAAATGGCCAAAGAATGCAGGAACCTTGAGGGCCCATGGACTCGTATACATCTCGGAGATGATATAACTAAGGACTATTACGGGGCGAAACTTGCTGGATGGAAATCTGTGTTAGTTTGTCGGGGGGGCAACATGCCTAGAAACCAGGGAGTTATCATGGTGAGGGATATCGGGTCAATACGGCAGCTTTGTGGGCATCCCCTTTAGACCTACGCCGTGACTCCGGCAAGGGGATAAGCGGGTAGCCAGAGAAGGCAGGGATGGCTAAAACATGAGGACTTTTTTTTCTTTCTTTTTTTACCGATAATCACTAGATGCAATCTCCAGCCATCATTGGGGGAAGAATCATGGCAACTTTTTTAAGTCAAAAGAGGGCTTCCCTAACAATGGACATATACCACCATCCCTCCGACATACTTATCTATGCACCCAGTACACTCTCTGTATTCGCGCCATATCATTTACCTCAGGAAACCACCACCAATATCTTGGGCCTACTCCTGATGCAGGAGATCACAAGGGAAACGTATCCTTCATTATTTCCGAGTTCTTTAGGAAGCAGGATACCGGTAGCTCGCAATGCTCACCGGTCGGCATGTGATTTGGGGTATGAAGCAAGGCTCCTGTCAGTGAAATCCAATCGTCATTCTTCTAAATGCAAACCCTCTCCTCAGCCTTCTCGCGAAATCATAAAGCCCGACCCAACGAAGAATGCCATTCACCTCAAACTTTTATTGTCACTGAGCCCACCGTACTTCTCCGCTCTATGGTCTTGGGCAGTTATACTACTAACAATTAGAGGGCTCTATTGCACTCCCACAACAAACTCGCCACCACTCCACCCCTCATTTTAAGCTGCTTCGATAGTATAGTACACGAAGTGCAAATTTATGAGCCTTGTCCGTTGCAGTAATCTATCATTCCCCACGCAATGGGCCAGACAGCTTACCCAGCCAGTCCCGAGGAGGTAGCTGGGGCTCCTTCCCGAAGCAATTAAACTTTGAACAAGTGGGGAGCAAATCCAAAGAACTTTGTGGCCTTTACAGTGTCTCCCAGATGAGAATTGCTTCAAATCAATTAACGCAGGACACAAAGACAACTATGCAAGTACATTCGCAATTACCCATTTGATGAATTTCTGTGCAACTTTTGGAGGACAATTCCTTCCCATTGGGTAGACCTCGTTAACCTATCGGGAGCTCAAGCAAGGTTTCCCATCACATCATGGAACCATCACGAATTAGGTGCAATTAAAATATCCCCACGTTACAGTGTGCTGATGCGCTGTCCCGGTGATCCATACTAACCACATCATCGGATTAAACCTCTTCTACTCCATCAAATTTTCATCTCCGAGAGCCCCCCCACAACCTTTATACAGTACACACTATTCAAGATCATAGCAGCAGCTCTTAAATTTCCCGTTTCGGATACCTGAAATCTGCTTTTCTCTCTCTCTCTCTTTTTTTTATCTATCCCCCGCTTGTGGATGTTTTGTGCATATGGTTGCTGTGTTGGCCGGTCTGCCGGCCGGCAATATCTGTTTTTTTGGGGGGGGGTGAGTCGAGCACCCTCATGGTTTAACTAAGTGAGTCCTGTGCCCGTACTGACTTGGTGTGGAGAATACGCAGGTTCGGGATGAAGCATTTTCACTTATGTCACACCTTTCTTCACAAATCTATCAACCACGACAGTCGATAAAGTCCCCCTCCGGCCTTTTGCAAATGAAGGCTCAGGGCTGGTTCTAGTTGCTAAACGGTCCGAACAATCACATATTCTCGGGTGGTCTGCCCAAACTCAGCCCTACCAGCGTCTAGTTGCTAAACAAGAAGGGTACTGCTACTCCATATTTTGGTCAGAACTGGCCAAAATCTCAATTTTTTAGCGCTGTCATGTTAACCCGACCATGTTTGGGTATCGGATTGCCAGCCAATCTCATATCCCTAGCACAGTTCACCGTTACCTCTACAACCTACATTATCTTGATTTTGCAGAAGCATTGTTGGTGTACCAACTCATCGAGAATTTATCTTAAATGTTCCTAGCGGAGAATATTACACGCTACTCACAAGATTCCCTAGTCACCTCTCCAAGCAGTCACCTACTATGCTTGAATATTCCGTAATCTCAGCGGCACCTGAAAGTTTAATCCCCAGTTCCTTGTTGTCTGAGTTTGTGAGGGAATTATCCGTCTACGAGTGAGGCTTCGCTCAACGAAGAAAATCTGAATATGGGGCCTGAGTGCTGTTTAAAAATGCTCACACGATAGACACCAGTTAGCTTAAAACATACACCCCCTCGCACGGAAAAAGTGGCCCGGCGCGACACGCTACACTCTGCTACATCATAGGTAACAGCTATTAGGGAACTTCATCACATACTAGCACCGCACCTAAGCCATTTGATTGGAGCTGCCTCCCTTTTTGTGGAATCATAACCCACCAAGAAAACGCAACCCCGGCCGGGTGACCCGGGCGCATTCTACATCCTTCGCACGTCACAAGGCAGCACTTGTCCTTCCGCAGATTACCCAGGCTGGCAATCCTCCGGCCCAATTG
Source organism: Tuber aestivum (assembly GCA_900010015.1). Taxonomy (NCBI): domain Eukaryota; kingdom Fungi; phylum Ascomycota; class Pezizomycetes; order Pezizales; family Tuberaceae; genus Tuber; species Tuber aestivum. The sequence continues at coordinate 111,822 of LN890970.1, read as the reverse complement.
TTGGTAGCGCGTTGGTAGCGCTTGCCGCGGAGTGTGTGCGAAAAGAAATGCTAATCACTACTGCTTCCCCTGCTTTTAAAGCAAGAGTAAACAGTTACCAGTGAATTTCCAGCACTATGCCCTGAGGACAGACATCCACAAAAGGGCCCGAGTCAACCCTAGCAGTGCCCACAACCGGTTAGGAAGGCCTGCAGATAGCTTGCCAACATACTGTCTGGCCAGGCCACGTCAAAGTAAGAGTGACCCCCTGCTCTCTAGTTTGACTTTTACAAAGCCTATAGGCATTGTGGGTGCCGTCACACTTTGGGCATATGCTGTCTAGTTGGGAAATACTTTGTCAATGGGCAGGAGATATCTGAGGATATCGGTGGGTACCCTCAGATGAATGCAAATAACCTCAACTGCCAATATCTGTAGATATTGGCAAATGGCAAATATCCCCCAATACGATGCAATATTGGAAGATATCTTTCACTGGTCTAGCCCTGTGATAGATAAGGAGGAATCGCAAACATTCCGGTAGGTTCAAAGCATTGAGAGAGTTGTCTAGATTCTAGGCAGTCTCATGTCACTCGGTGTATGCCTAAAAATACGGTAAGTTACTCGCGCATCAACACTTGTTGCTTAGCTATCGAATTATTTTCTCCTACAGCTTCACTGTCATTTTGAACCTCTAATCCTTAGACCCCCATGGACTGAGATCCACCACATTGCTCTCCAAGCGCTCTTCGCCCTGATGATTCCGCATCGCGAGCAGTTCCTTCTTTCTGACCCTGACTACCAGGTTGCGCACAACTCTTGAGGCGAGACCACAAGTATACACTCAGCATATGCACTAAGTTCTGCACCCAGCGGTCTGCTAACCCCCGCGCCCAGAGGCAAGAATGGTGAAGATAACATGCCACCCGAGTATAGCCGTGCAGGTGCTGAGGCTATTGGCCTATATGATAGTTGAGCCGAATCTATGTCGGTTCATACACATAGCCCGAGGACTGCTAAACATTAGAACTATCGCACAGCCAATCACTCGGAAGCCGCCGGGTTTCAGCTCTCGAGCGAGGACCAGTCAGTGGAGCCCCAGATCCCGGATGATAGCGGGCGGTCTGAGCAAGCCTGCTCCTGGAGGGGTCCATGCCGTCCCAGTCAGTCTCTACTCAGGGGGAGACTAACCGCTTACGAGCATTGATCCTCAGCGCACCACACGAAATGTTTACTCACATGACGCTCCCGACCGTCCTCTCCCCCCGCCTGTCCCCCCACCCTAGAACACCATCGTTGCTTCTACTATTGCTTCGATAGCACCTGGCAGGAGTCTCCTGCCAGCGCCGAATGCCATCAGCTGTGATTCGCCCATTTCCTAAGCCAGATACTGTGTATCGATCAACCCTGTTCTGACATGAAGTAGTACCACTAGCCATTGGCCTGGCCAATAGTAACCCATACGATCCTTTGCCCTTCCGTCAACTAGAAATTTCTGAAAAGTAGTTTCGGGTTACCAGCCTTCTCTCACTATGGGCCATATGTGCGGGAAACTTTTGGGGAAAGACTTACTAGTTAACACGGACAGATTAACAATAATCCCTCTCTAAGATGCCTTGGCTTCCGCAGCAATATTGTGAATCCGGCACAATGGGGTTTGATATGTTTTGCGTGGAGTATGAAAGTTCCATGCTCTTTAGACTAGGCGGTGTACTTGGGTTACCAACATCTGATGACTTCCACAGCTGATTTAAGCTAACCTCAGGAGGTATAGGTACAGGAAGGAGAAATGAGATGAGTAGTGCTAAAATAACTTAATGTATCCATCCGTGTAGAGTTCGTACCCACACCCCTTCCTCACTCAACCACCTACACTACAACTGCCCCCAATCATATCCCTGCGATAGTCACCATCGCCGCTAGGAAAACTGTTACAGTAGTTGCACCCCATGGGAAGTGTGTCAGGAGGAGTGAACCCCAATTCTTGAGCCACAACCAACACAACAAACCTGCCCAAAATCTAACCTGGGTGAAGGCTATATCTAACTTCACAATTCAGGTGTTCCTACTAGTTCCCCCCCCCCCCCCGGGCGAGGGATTGACCTACTTTGTCACCCTTCCCTTTCAGCAACCTAAGTGACCCAAATGACCTACTTCAAAGGGAGAGGGCTTCAGCATGAATATGGGATCGCTCCACCCTCAACAGCACTGCAAAAACCTCCCGTAGTTACCTACCCTATACAAGTAACAGTTACCACCGGCACGGTGAAATACTAGCCTATTTTCTGATCTCTCACGGCGCACATCTACTCAAGTACCTTCACACGCAATACCTACTCGACTTATCCCCAAAAATAGGAGTTCTTCCCGCGAGCCGCGGGCCATGTGTTAGTTATCTGTACTCCTCCGCCAGACCCCTTGCTCTCGTTTAACCTAAGTATGCGATGGAGAAGATAATGCCTCGGAGAACGGGCACTCCGTCCCCAAGGCCAAACCCAGCCAGGACGCACAAACGAAAGCAATTCTACTCACTACTGTAAAGGTATTTTAACATGGGATACACCCTGATAGCGGGGAAATGAACTCCACCGCCTGTGTGAGGAATTGTGAACCACTCACTCCACTCCCGGCCGTCTCGTACAATCCCTCACTTTCGCTCCCGTCCGTGCATTCTACACGCCACCAGCTCACCCTATCCGCTCCCAAGTCCACAATTTCCCCACCCCCCCAAAAAAAGAAACCGATAGGATAAGGGACGCACTCGAGCGCTCTGGGCTGCCCTGGATATTCGAAATACGAGGAAGAAACAAAGGAGAAAAAGGGCCAATCTGATTCGGCGGCCGAAACTCAATACCGCAGGCAACTGATATCTTCCGCAGGGCACTTTCCAATATTACTTCGGCGCAAAGTGTCCTCACGCATGATCTATTCCAATCGATCCATTATATTTGCAGCCTCGCTGGTTGTGGCTATTGAATAAAGCTATGTAACATCGGGTGACGGTTCCTACAAAGTTCTCAAGCAAGAAAAGCGTGCTTCACCTCCTATAGCCCGCTTACCATCGCTGCCCGTAGTCGGTCAGATCTCGCAGATCGAGCCTGGGAGCATCACCATAATCCCAGGGCTATACCCGTAACTCTCAGCAATAGGACAATACAAATAAGATAACACAATAGAGGGTTGATGACAACAAGAGCCATGTCATGACTACCGCCCTCTATTCTAGAGCTTATGCTTACCGCAACACCTAACAGGGGTCAAAAATCTAGCCTTAATAGCCTCCAATACCCCCAAGAACCTTTTCCCCCCGGGCTTCTCTACCCCGTCCCGAGACCCCGTGTTCCCTCCCACACTTCTTCGTAACACGCACACAAACCACTCCCCCCACCACCCCTAGCTGCGCATCGTCACCCTTCTTTTTTTTGTTTCCTTGTTCTTTGGATTATCGACTTCTGGATTCTGGGTGACATTCCATGATCGGTACAGCATAGATCTTCCTTTAGGTCCAGGAAAACACACATTCCCCACGAGGACTGGTCGGAAAACACAACCCTGTGACATAGCCCCGGCAAGGATATCTTGGTATAGGATGACGCCACCTAGGGTGGGACAACCAATGATTGAAAGCAAGCATATGACTCGCGCAATGAGGCTGTCGGAGAATGATCACGGATTGTAGGTGTTTGGAACGTCACAGGTCATCACTCACTCACCCGCTGTCCACTAGAGGTCGCTTACGAGCAGCAACCAGACACAGGCCAAAACATACCAAAACGGGAGGCTCCAGGCTACGACCACTCCACAGATTTCTTGAAACCCAGCTTTGAGAAAAAAATTAAAGATATCCGACACGTCCGAAGTATAATATGGATTTATTTTGGCTTTTCTGTTGTTTATAGAGACTGTGGGCACATGAACCGGGTAAGGTCGGTTGCAATGTACCTTTCCCATACGAAAACCGTTGTCTTGGCAGGTACCTTATGGGAATGAACACCCCGCACCTCGCAACTCTGGGAGAATAGAAGGAAAAAATCTCACTTTTTTATGTGCGCTATTGTAGCAGACTACTTTATGGATTTTTTTCTATATTGTTTCTACCCATAAGTGGTTGCGTAATGATGGCACGGGAACCGTCACTTTTGGTATGTCTTGGCCCCTGTCTGGTTAATAAACGATCTCTGTTGTCACTAACAGTTAACTAATTGGCAGGTATGATAGATTAGGGATAAAACACATCCAGGGCTACATAACACTGGTAGGCGCGGTGACTGTTTGGCAAAACCTGGAAGAGATGTATGGCTTCATTCTCAGAAAAAAAGGGTGGAAGAGTGGGCCTGCGTCAATTATGATGTCAAATATGCCATCCAATACCCACCCCCCTCCCTCAGCCCTAAGTAGACCAATTCCGTCGCTCAATTCCACTAATATACTCCACAAGAAGAAACTCTGACAATTACTAGACGTTGGACCCAACATGAAGAACCGCCAGCGCTTATTACACTATACGTTCGGAACCATACGTAACGAACTGGGCGACTGGCTGGCGGTTAACAATATGCGTATCCATGCTCAGTGATAGCTACCGCTGCCACCTGTAGTTCCTGCGCGTGTATAATGCGTACACGCAAAAAGTAAAGCATAACAAGCCCCCATAGTAATGTAGGTATGAGAAATAGATAAACAAATAAATAAATAAAAGCAAAAATATATAACTGATGAAACTCCGCAGCTTCCAGGGTTCTCTCTTGGTGTGCAACATGCTTATACTCCAAGAAGGAGAAAGCTTGAATGAAGGGTGTACAAACGGAAGACTTTATATGAAAAGAACACAGGGATGATTATTGTTTGTTGCCCCTTCCCTCTTCGCATGCTGGGCCCTGTGGGGGGGGAATAGAGGGGAAAAGGGCTATTGAACAAAAGTTACACCTGACAGAGGATATACGGAGTACATTGCAAGGGAAAGCAAAAGGGGTACGTAAACGTGTAAAAAAGAACGGTGTGAAGTGAAGTGCAGTGCAGCGAAGACAAGGAAAAAAGCGTCGAGGGGTTATAAAGGCTAGAAAAAAGTCTATAAATCCCTCATGCCATACCCTCAGGTCAGTCTGGTAAAGACAAAAGGAAAAAGGGTAATTAGAAGAAAAAACAAGGAAATAATATAAAAAAGTATTCCAACAGCGTAACTGTGTGATCCGCGCTTGAGTTCCATCTCGAGAAAACTTGCGGTGATTGTCAAGTCCTTTCTCTACGCAACAAACGAGCAGGCTCGACACAGAATACCTTCTCCCAATACGACCCCTGCAGGTAAAAAAAAAGTAAAAAAAAGCAAGGAAACAAGACGGGTAAACGTGGTAATCGCCCATCCAGTTGCACTGGGGAGGAAAAAAAGCAAGAGGAATCGTTTAGCCGTCGGCATCGACGAGACGCGCCACTATTGTTCTGCTAGTGCCGCCATCCAATTGTCGGACTTCACAGAATTTCCTCCTCCAATTCCATCCCCCCCAGTATCCCTCCGAATTCGGCTTTGCCCCCGAATCCTGTGGTTGGGGTAGTCTGCATGCCAAATCCGAGCCCTCTAGCAGGACTCTTGACATCGACATCTCCACTTCCACGCCTCTTCTTCAACGGAGTTTCGGGTTCATGGCCATTGGCGTGGACAGACTCAGGTTTCTTGATCGCATCCGTGCCGGGAGTCGCAAAGGTTTTAGCTTTGCCATTCGAGGAAAAATTAGGGGGTGGGGTTGCCGCCTTATCCTTGGATCCAGAATCTCGGAGTGAGGAGGTAGAATGCGAACGTTTTAACTAGGCTTATGAGAACCTACCCAAGATTTCGAGTTTTTTTTATTTTTTAAAAAAAGCATACCTTAATCCTATCTACCCCACCTATGAGCTCTTCCTCGAGGCGCACGTCCTCCTCGCTCCTCATCCTCTCACGCAGGCTGTCTCTCTCGTCTCTAGCCAATTCATCTCCCACAAGGCTCTCAACCTCATCATCTCTTCCGTCCAAGCCGGGAATCTTTTTGCCATTCTTGCGCTTCACGTCATCTTCATTAGCGGCCCCATTGTTACCGTCGCGGAAATCGTGAAAACGCTTGGAAGCTCCATTCTTCTCGGAACCATTGGCGATCAGAGACTCAAGAACAGAAGTCATTGCTGCGAAATCCTGCTTCTTGAAGTTACTAGGAGCAACTGCCGAGAGAGAATCAGCGCGGATAGGTGCGGGTGGTTTGATCAGTCCCATCTTCTTCAGCTGGCCTGCAATATGTAAGGGTTGAATTAGTAACCTGTTCAAACCAAGCAGAAATGGGACATTACGCTCTCCGCGATAAAGGAAGACGAAACTGGCGTAAACCACACCCTCGGGATCCAGGTGGCTAACGCTCTGGGTCGAGACCGTCTCCCTATCGAGGGGCTTCGGATCCGACAACCTGTGACCATAAATTTTGCGCATAAGCTCTCCATGTAATTAATCCAATAGTTCAAGAAACGTCATAGTCCTCTCGCCGACCCGATTACTGTTCCCGCTACTAAAGTAGGTGGGATTCATATAACGTACCCAGCAGTGTGGCTCACATCCACCCCGCCTCCAAACTCGTCATCCTCATCGCCGCGAGAATCCTTAAACATACCACCCCAAACACCCCTGCGAACTGGGCCTTCACAACGAACCCTGAACAAGTCCACCCGAATTTGACCAACGGATTCCTTCTTCCCAACATCAGCATCTTCCTCATCATCATCAGTGTTGGCTTTCATTTTGGCCGGCATGCTGTGACGCCTATTCACTCCCTTCCGAGCTCCGTTCTTTGCATTACTCTCCCTCTCGGATTTGGAGAGGTCGAGGCCGCTCAGAAAGCTCTCGAGGCCAACTTCCTTAAAAACGAACTCCCTTTCTGCAAGTTCCCCTTCTTTCACCTCAACCCATCTACTACTAATCCAGGTCTCGACACCACGGCGAAGAAGTGTGGCTGTCTCCTCCTTTTGGCGCCCATCAAAGTAAACATAGGCAGCAAGACTCTCCCGCTCGTCACCTCCATTCTTAGGCTGATAGGAATCTAAAATGGTAATAGAGATGGCAAAGGGCGAGTTAGTTGTAGAGGGGATGTAACTCGTGATTTTGTCCGTGTTACGCAAGCGATGATTCCCGTACTCCGGCAAGGGGGCGTGAGCAGTATTGGCCCACGAGAAGTTTTCAGTTGAAACAGGGGGCTCCTGGGGTGTATGTATGTTTAAGGTGACATGCTTGAACGTAGGCATTCTGAAGGAAAGATGAGTAGTACCGGACGAGTTATGCTGTTACTAACAGTCGGGAATCCAGTGGTCAGCTCTGATGTCTTCCATGGGGTGCACAGATGCAGGGAACAGGAAAAGCCAACGCCAGCAACCAACAAACACGTTGCCCAAATATCTACCGAGTAGAGGGTACAAAGCCAAGTGGGCCTGTATATCGAGTCATGCAATAGAATTGAAGTAAATATAGACGGTTGGGGCCAACTTGAGCGACAGACGTGTGGGGTAGGCGTGAAGAGAGAGAGAGGGAGGATAGTTAGGGTTAGAAAGAGGAGAGATGGTAGGGGGTAAGGAATAGAATTGACGATGAACTGAAATGGGAAAAAACCCTTGGGAAGAGCAGAGGGGGGAAAAAACAAAGCAAAACGGTGACACCACGATCGAGGGCGCGGGGAATGCGTGATTGGGGGTGCAAGAAACCCACCGTGGAAAAACCGGAGTTCTGGTGAAATCTCAGCCTTACGAGGTTAACAAGGGCTCAAGAGCAATTCACTCCTTTGCACAGACAGTCCTCTGATCTTCTCTAGTCGATTGGTCTGAGGCAAACAAAGTAACCAGCTCTTTCCACGGCTCTCGGTTGGGCTCCGGACTCGTAGCTTCGTGGGCCGCAGAATCTCACCACGATAGGTAGACAAGCGCTCGTTTTCCTTCGTGCTGTTAGCACTCCTGGTAGAAGCGATGGCGGATGGGAGGGTAGTACCGTGGCAGTTGTGGAAGAAGAGTTTCTTCGGGGGTGTTGTTGCTGGTGATGGAAAAGGGAGACGGGCTGTGATGGCACACAACGTCTGGGGCGAACTATGATAGCAAGAAACAATACCAGTAGCCGAGAGGAGCTGTGCCACGAGGTTGTAAGGAGAGTAAAGACAGATATATTTACGACAAACAACGCAGCGAAGGGGTATTAAGAAAAGTCAAACTGAATGGTGGAGCGAGCAGGGGAGGAGAGGAATAAAGGAGGAACAGAGGAGAGATAGTGGGGAGAGAAAAGAGGGCAAAGAAGGAAACTTCCACCGTCAATTCTGCAATTACGGTTGAGGGTGGATGGGGGCCAGCACACCGTAGGCAAATGTACTCGCAGAGTAGGCAAGGTAACTAAAGGGAGAAGTGAGAGAGAAGAAATACTCGTGTAGTAGCAGCAGGAGGGCCTCGTTTGTCTCCCCCGGATCCTGTGTCCCGCATTGAAGTCACGTACGGCAGTAAAAGTTCACGCTCCCTCCCACCGCAGTATTATTATTATTACAAGTATGTCAATACAAGTGACTTACACTTACCGTACAACATCTCCACCCACTTGTTCCCTCTGCTCCCCAAGTTCAATTCCCATAGCAGCCCAACACCTACTTTAACTCTCCCCGTTTCGCACCTACGGGTATCCTGGCATCAACGTGCTCGATTATTGTCTGGTTTTCTTATTCTGTCAAGTCAGTCAACTTTCCTCTAGCACGCAAGAAGCACAACCAAGAACCCCATGAGCATGCTTTGGCTATGCATCTCTGCCAACGCCTTATGACTTCCGGAAGTAGTTAGGTTAGGCTTAGACGGGCGTGCCGAAATCGAGGGTTGTCACTTTCCCTAACCCATGGAATGCGCCCTCATCCGCACCTCAAGCTTTAACTCACCGCACCATAATCCAGCTGCCATTCGTCCTTCTTTCTGTCCCAATTCATTAGAAAATGGGAAAAGGAAGAGGGAAATACTCACCCGCCGCCAGATCATCTCTTTCTACAGAAAAAAAAGAAAGTGAGAGGGGGAGTGAGAGATAGGAGGGGAAACAGAAAACAGGAGAAAAAATAATAATAGTCGCAGCATCGTACAGTAAATTACCCTCCCGCCGTTCATTCTCCCCCCTGCTCCCAAGAAAAGAACCTTTACCGGTATACCGTACGAACCCATTCCATCTTTCCCATCTCCAGATCTTCCATAAATCATCAGACCCTTAATATGCAATGACACCCCGCCCAAAGTTGACAGCACCATCATCCATTCATCCCCAGCCGGTGCTGTACCTGCTTCATTCTGACTCTTTTTTTCTCTTTCGAACGCCTGCTCCCACCGTGCCATCTGGTCTGCAGTCGCCCACACATGTCGGGATTTCATTGGGCAGTCATTCGATGGGAAGGGAAGGGGAAGGGAAGGGGGAACAAAAAAGAGCATCAACGGACCGCCTACACCAAATCCATGTTCCCAAGGATTCAGAGAGGGGAGGCATTTGCTTGTTGCGGTGCGTATGCATCGAAAGCATTGTGAGTATTTTTTTTGCCTCTTTTGTCCTCACCCTTGACGGGGTATTCAAACCTTAGCTATTGTCCGGTTCTTTCTATCTAATGTAAGTTGAATCTGGTATCGCATCCTGGAACTTCAACTGCTGGATGGAAAGTGGAAGGATGGGGGGAGACTAGTTTCATTAGTATCGTGGCGGGCGAGGGGGGGAATGTATTGAGGATGTATTCTGGGCTTGGTGGTTCTGGATGGAGGTACGTTTATGGAGAGTGGGATGTGGTAGTGTTGGAGGGGAAATACCGGTACTCGAGTACTTGAGCGAGTGATATGCGAGCCGCTTGCGCCAACCACCATACCTTTACCACTTTACAAGGGGGTAGCAAAAGGTCGGGGGCACTTCCGAATAGAGATGTTCATATGGGTGCTGTTTTGAGAAAATGACTACACTTGTGTATTTTTTTGTTTTGAGTTAGAACCAAATTTAGTTTGCATGTCAACCAAACCTGCTTTGCGAAAAAGAGAAAGATAGGTCTAATATTGCTCCAAATTTAAATCCACATATATTTCAAAGAGCTCAGAGCCTTCTCTATCAGCTACAAAATTCTGAGAATTATACAACCTGATTTGTGGCAACCGGAAAGTGTGATCATTTTCCCAAAACTGCACCCATATTATGTGGAGACAAAGCCAGATTAGGAAGTTTGAGTGATATATAGTGAGTAGGCTTTGGTGTCGGCAAAAAGCCGGGCGCACTTCTAAACGTAGTCTAGGTATGTTTCTTCAACTAAAGTAGAAGTATGAGAGTGATATCTCATGATATTGTGTTTATAATCTTTTCTACAAACTATATACAAAAATCGATACCTTGTCGCCCCTCTGTCAGCATCAATCACAGCTTGAAGCCATCCAGGTATGCTTCGAATAAGGCTCTCTAGCCTTTCATTTGGAATTGCTTGCCAAACAGTATTCAAGACGACCTCCAAGATTACCATATCCCCAATCCTTCCCCATGTTTCGCCAAGCTTGTTCTCCATATCTAACCAAAGGTTTTCGATTGCATTTAAATCCGGCGATTGGGCAGGCCATTAGATACATTCCATTCCATTGAGGTCTCTGTATTGCCTAGAATATCCTTTATGTCCAGGTGCCCCATCCTCTACCACTGCCATCCACCCATAAGTTTCATAGCACTGATGCCAGAATGGCACAAGATGAGGATACATGATAGTAGAAACATATAGGGCAGAGTCAACCTTGGCTTTAGGGGGAATAAAGACTAGCTGCGACCTATGAGTACTGCAGAAACTATCTCATATCATTCGGGATTCCTGACCAGACTCAAAAGTTTCATCCACAGAACATGTATGATATTCCTCTGAAGCCTGTCAGGTTACCCAAGGTCGATTCCAAACTGCGCAGTAGAGAATGTGTACTCATCCATCCACAACACATGAAGCCAATCCGCATACCCCCAGCAAAGATGATCATGACACCAAGCAACCTGAATCAGCCGATTTGCTGGATGAATTGTAAATTTATGGTGGGGTACATGTCAGTGGTACCCCAGTAATTCCATAACAGTTTTCACTATCTGAGGACAGTAGGCATATTCGATCTCCAAGTATTTTTCGTTCCAGCTTAGACAGCGTGTCCTTACGTAGCATGTACTGAAAGCTTCTAGCTGCTGCTTCTCTGCATCACTGAAGATTGGAGGGCTGCCAGTCTGGAGCATATTTGATGGGGTGCTATTTGCCTTCGTTCTTTGGTATATCTTTAGATTTTAGTTGGTTTTCAACTTCAAACTCTTTAAAATGGAATTAATACTTACCTTGTGGCAGGTTTGTTGATCTATGTGCAGGTGCTGGCCAATTTTTGTCCAGCCCCAGCCTGCATCATTATGAAGTACAATGATCTGAATTCTCTCATTATAAGTAGTCTCCCGGTATCTAACGTTCTCTGAGTTTCGCTCATGAACACCTTTTTGCTTCATGATTTGTTAACCAATAGGTTCAGAATATGTTCTTGTAGGTCTATTGTTTATAGTTGCTCACAGTTGGAATACCCCTATTGACTTTCTGAAACAAGTATCCTACCCTGGGGGCAGCAGAGCTGAGGCCTTGTGTTACCGCCCTGCTGATACCCTTACATCCGTGGACTTGTAGAAAGAGACTGTTGCCAAGGACGTGGCTGGCAAGACTATCCACTTCGAGGGTTCGCCTAAAATCATAAAAACAACCTCAGCCTGATCACTTTAACATTAATGGCGCGGGGTTGGGTAATAATGCTACCAGTTAAGCTCACCTATGTAGTTTTCGGTCACCTTACTACCTCTACCATAACAAAAATAATATTTATTCTACAGTGCCCATTTGAACATACACTACTCCATTTGGGCTTATTGCATCTGGCTGGAAGTTCTGAATGCTACCTACTCAGTTGCTGATTCCTATATGTTCTATTTTGACCTTTTTTACCACAATTCTTGTCTTTTGTACTACAACCTGAATTCTTGCCTTCTCTGTCTTATCAAGTAATTATTTAACAGATCCCAGATGTGCAAATACCTTGGTAGCATTCAAGATACAATATTTTTTCTGTTTCTTACTCTCAAGTTCTACTAACGTATTTGACCTAGTTATGGGACACCTCCTAGTTATTGGACACTTTAAAAACTTGTACACAATATAAAGAATCATGAACCACAGCAGCAGTAGATGATTAATTTGGCAGCAACTGGGAAGAAAGAATATCAGCATAGGTTAGAGTATGTAATATAAAATTTAGATTATATTACATAAAACCAGAATTGTTATTGAGAAAAGTATAGAGTAAGGAAGATTTTATAATTGTACCAATCAGGAATTTTTTAAAAATTCACAAAAAATAGTAAAAATATTCTGTGACCTGGATTAATTAGACTAGATCTCTTCTCAAAGCTAGTAGGTAAAAGT
>LN890970.1:64041-94245 GCA_900010015.1 Tuber aestivum | reverse complement strand
GAAACCACAACTAAAACAAACTCAGTATCAAAGGATACTCGAAACCAGAAGTACAACAAACTGAGCATCAAAGGATACTTGAAACCACAAATAAAACAAACTGAGTAGCAAAGGATACTCGAAACCACAAGCAAAACAAAACATAAAACAAATCCTTGAATCGAACAGACTGAACTCCAGTTCCGGTTACATTCCCTAAAACAAACTATCTGTTTACCTAAACAAATCAATAATCATGAAAATCAAAATCCTCATAAAACTCTTCGCTATATTCCTCATCAGCCAGTGCCCAATATCCATCACCAATACAAAATACACATGTCCGCAATTGAATAAAATAATTGGAATAACGGAAATGAAAGTCACAGTAATCGCGGATGCCTGCTACTCTTTCCCATACTTCCACCAGAAGGTTTTCGCAATTCGGGCAGTAATCAACCAAGAGGGTATCAAAGTAGTTTTCCAGTAGGATAGCTCCACGGTCCACCAACAGTCCCACAAGCTGATGGCGTAGCCTCACATTCAGTTCCTTATAGTTTTCCATCTTTAAGGTATTCGGATAGGGAGTGTGTTGTTAGATAAAGGTACCTATAACATCTGCCATCATCAGGTCTTTGTCACTGCTGCTTTCAAACTCATTCACATCATAGGGCGCTCTGAAGTCCAGTCTGGTAGGAGGGTCTTTGCGTATTCGTTGTGTAGTAGGCAAGGTAGGTGACCAAGCTATTGTGATGTGGTTGATAATGGGGGGTAGTTCTTCTCCAGGCATGTTGGCTTCCCACCACTCATGTACTTGGGCCATAGCATTCTCAATTCCTTCCACTGGTTCCCAGCTGTTTTCCGAGTTCGGATATCCTTTCCATTTGATTAGGAACTGGTCGGTACCGTAGCACTTTCTATGGTAAAGTATCTCTTTTACTTCCCATTCCTCCTGGTTGTGGATAAGTAGTGGGGCTGGTCGGGAGTGACTTCGACCGGGGAATCTGCTATAGTCATTTGGGTGCCACCTCTTAACTGTAGTTGAGTGAACCACTGCCTTGCCACGCCGGTGCATTGGTCCTTCCAGCTTGATGGTGTAATTCTCAGTATTGCTGTCGAATTCCAGTGCTTTGAATGGACCTCGCCAGCGGGGTTGGAGCTTCTTGCTTCTACTAGTCTGAGGACTGAATAGGTTTCCATGTACCATGACCATGGCACCAGGGGGTATGGCATGATAGAATCTTCGCTTCTTTTGTGCCTTAGTTGTATTTCAGAATCGGGCGGTCCTTAGTGCCTGATAGGTATCGTTTCGTAGGGCTTCATGTTGGTTAAGATGGCTGTCAGAAGCTGGTACTGCAGAGTCCTGGAATAAGGTGCGGGGTAAGAGGGGATAGTTTCGTCCATATACTACGTTGTAAGGGGCGTTATCAATAGTACTAGAGTACATTGCATAGATGTATGCTGCGGCCTCCGGAAGGGCGGGTTCCTAGTTGTTTTGTTGCTTGTTAATTATATTCTGGAGGCCTGTCTTGACTTCTCTGATCTTTTGCTCTACCTGGCCATTCGTTTAGTGGTGGCCTGGCACCACTAGGATGTGTTCTATTCCCATCGAGGTTAAGGTCTGTCTCCAGAACTTGGATGTGAACTTCAGGTCTGCATCGGTAACGATGGCGAGAGGGTGGCCGTGAGGGGTAAAGACATTTTGTCGCAGTAGATCCCATGTGTCTTGGGCTGTTGAAGATGCAAGGGTTGGTATAAGCCAGGTAAATCCAGAGAAGCAGTCCAGCGCTACTAGGATGGTATCATATCCACCAGATTTGTTGGGGGGTCTTGCGAGATCTATAGTATATGACTCAAACACATCAGCAGGTAGTTTCAGTATCCGGGCATATCCTTCCGGTAGAGTAGTTGGTTCCTTATTCCTTTGGCATTCTTCGCAGGTCTTTGCATATCGCTTGAAGTCGTCATGCATTTCCGGCCAGTATAGGTATTCAGAGGCATAGTGGAGGTTTCGGTCAGCACTTGCATGGCCCTCGTCATGGATCTCACTGATTAGGTATTCTCGAAGTGTCTTTCTGTTCACTAGGTGCCCATCGGGGATGTAGAGGGCTCTGTTGCCATATCAGGTAGGGGAGTAGATCATTCGGTCAGATATCTCATAGAGTTTTAGGTCTCTGGTCCTTCCACTGTCGAGGACTTTGTGATAGAGGGGGTCGCAGCGGTAGGCCTTAATCATTTGGCCTCGAAAGGTTCCTTTCAGGTCATCCATGGTGGACCGCACATCTCTTTCTTCTTCTATGAGTTCTCCATGGCTAGGTCCCTCATCTTCCTCCTGTCCTAAAGATTCTTCGTCAAAGGACCGGTATAGATCGCAGGGGAAATCATCATGGGTAGGGGGGATGACTGAGATAAGTGTTTTGGTATTATAGCAGCTGAGTGCATCACTGTAGAGAGGCCTGGCCACCGGGGGTGGGCTTGATGGGTATTCGGTCGGCGGTGGGTAGAGGCTTGCAGCTGCTTCTAAATGTTGGATGTCAACTGGTGCCTGTGCTTCTGGTTCTGATAAGGTAACTGGGGGCGGCAATAGCTCATCTGTAAGGTTTAGGATATCCTTTGTTTGTTCTTTGTCCCATGCTGAGCCATAGCAAGTGTATCCAGAATGCTTACTGGATTGGCTTCGGGGTTTGGGATGGTTGTTGACAAACTTGATCTCGGTCTGGTGGTAAGGACAATGATCACAGTAGCATTGGGAATAATGGATCGCTACATGCTCTCAGTCAGGGGAGGGTGTTTGTCGGAGGGTGCAAGTATCCCCCCAGTCATTTCCAGCCATTATTTCACAGGGGCTGTCCCGTCCTTCAGCATAGTATTCCGTATAGGAGTAGAGAGGAGAGGCAGGAGTGGGGGGGTTTGGGTCCTCAGATTGCATGGTGTTGAGTTCTTGCTCGAATGTAGTAGAGTCAGAAAGGTCATTGTCAGATCTGGTATGGTCTCACACCAAGGAGGGGTTCTTTGTCGTCTGGTTTTCGTAAATGCGGGAAAGGGGGTCAGCTAAATAGTTGGTTTGTCCTGGTATGTAGATGAGCTTAGCATCATATTTGCTAATTTGGCTGATCTAGCGCGTCCTTCTGCGTCCTGGTATCTTTTCTGTCTTGAGGTTGGTAAGGTGTTGGTGGTCGGTTACTATTGTGAACTGGTTTCTCATCAGGAGATGGTTGAAAGCGTTGAGCGCATCGATAACCGCAAGAGCTTCCTTGTCTGTTGTTCCATAATTCATTTGAGAGTCTGTGAATTTCCTGCTATAGAGCGCCGCCGGTCATGCTGTTTCATGTGACAACCCCTGGCCCATCTAGGCGCCAACTCCGACATTTGATGCATCAGTGATTAACCAAATAGGTTTCTTTTTTGAGTAGTCTACTGGTCGGACTACTTCGGCTTCCTTGATTAATTTCTTCACATTCCTGAAAGCCTACTCATGCATGGGTGTCCAAGCGAACTTGGCCTTTCCTGTTAAATCTGTGAGGGGCGCCATTATTATAGCATGGTGTGGGAGGAAACACGCAATGTAATTGACTAATCCAAGGAGCCGCTGTAGTTCCTTTTGTGTTTGTGGTGTAGTCTAGTTTGCGATAGATTCTATTTTGCCAGGGGTGGCATAGATTCCTAGGTCATCGATTACGTGGCCTAGGATTTCGAGCCGGTCTGCAAACAAGGTTGTTTTCTTCTTGCTAGCATAGAATTTTTCCTGCTGTAATTTCTCGCACACCATCCCTATGTGCTGCGCATGCTCTTCTTCGGTATTTGAGTAGATCAGAATATCATCAATGTAGACCCACACAAAGTGGTGTAGGTATTCGCTAAACAGGATTTCCATAATGTACATGAAGGTGGCGGGCGCATTAGTGTCTCCTTGCGGCATAACTCTGCTGATAAAGGTCCTGAAAGGTGTTTTGAATGAGTTTTTTGACTCGCTTTCCTCATCCACTGTTGTCTGGAAATAAGTGTCACTCAAATCTATTTTACTGCGGTATTTTGCACGCCCTACTGCTTCAAGGATCTCAGTCTGGTTTGGGATGGAGGAGCTATCTATCACTGTATTGCTGTTTTGGAGCTTGAGGTCTACCAGTGGCCTGATTCATTTTCCGTCTGCCTTTGGCTGGACGAACATAGGTGCTGCACCAGGTGCCTGTTTTCTGTAGATTCCTCCTCTTCTCATCATCTCGTTGATCCAGTCCCGGAATTGGTCCTTATAGATATCGGGAATCGAGTAGGTAGGTTGGTTTTTAAGGTTATTTGGGTCTTTGAAGGTGATCTGGTGGTTTTCTGCACACATGGGCAGTAGCCTTTCCAGAATCTTGTCTGGAAAGACATCTGCAAACTCTTCTAGTAGTTCATGGACTGTGGACTCACATACTGTACCTCGGTATTCTCCACTGGTGGGGGTGCAGGATACCCGGACCTTCTGGTCTGGGAATTCTATAACAGACTCGCCACATCTGATGACTGCCTTGTGCCGGGCAAGGAATGGTATTCCAATAAGGGCATCGAACTTAGCTATATTTTCAAGTAGCATTTTGTGTTCTGGGAACTTGACAGATCCTAGCTGGATTGAGACATTTGCGGTTTTATGGCTAGTAGAGCAGGATCCTTTTACTGCTATAGAAACTGGGATTGGTTGCTGGAGGGTCTCGGTTTTGAGTCCATGGGTAGCCGCAAAGGTGTTGCTGATCATATTCATACCTATTGCTCCCGTATCAAAAAGGATTCGGGCAGGGTGCCCATTGATTTGGATAGTTCCTTCTAATACTTAGTGGGGCTTCTTGCCAGGCTTTGGCTGGACCAGGAAGTACTGGGCTTCCATGGTGTTGATCTGTACATCCTCGTATTTGTCTGATTCTATGTAGTTGGCCGCAGACTCATTTTTGATCGCCTTTCCTTTTCGGTTCTTGGTTGGGCAATCTCGGGCCATATGTCCGGTTTTTCTACATTTGAAGCATTCTCCCTTCTCCCTTCGTCTCTCCTTAGTGGATTGCTTCGCATTTTTCTGAAACTTAGATTTCTTAGTTCTTGATGGACCTGGCGTGTAGTCTTGCTGTTCCCTTCGAGGTGGTGGTGAGGGTCTGGTTCCAGAGGCATTGGTTTCATACAGTATCGCATCCTTTCGTTTTGCCTTCTTTATTATGTTCTGGATATCGTCATCATTCTCCTCCATTGGTTCTACCTCTCTGCGGAGTAGGGGGTGCATAGCATCATAGAATTGACACTTCTACATGTAGGCTGATACTGCACCGTGGGGCATACGCTTTGCATAGAGTAAGAGGTCTGTTGCTATCATGGTAATATGTTCTGTCTTTCCGCTGTGGGTTTGGCTGATGCTGTTGAAAGCTTTGAATATCTCTTCACTATTTCGGGATGATGGAAATTGCACCTTCAGGGCTTCAAGTACCCGGGTTGCTCTTGCTCCTTCCCTATATGCGTCCACGCACTATTGATAGGCGTCGAAGGCCCTGCCTTCACAGAAGGCTCCGATATACATTCCTGTGTTGTGTTCCTCGATATTGATGTCATGCAGCCTCAGGTATTGACGTACCACTGTTTTCCATCGCTGAAATGCTTTGGGTTTCAAGTCATCACCCTTTCCTGAGAGGTTCGCAGGTAGAGGGAGCTTGATCTTAGAGGGATTGACAGGTATGCCACCAACTCCAGATCCTCCTCCTAGAGGGTCTGGTGGTCCCGGGGGACCTCTGGGTGGGTTTCTTGCTAAACTTGCCGTACTGTCTTCGCTGTCGCTACTGCTACGATTGTCTTTGGGGCTAGGTGCTGCACCTGTACCTTCTGTAGGTAGTCTCAATGAACTTTCGCTAGTTCCGGGTAGTTTTCCCTTTTCCGGGGTAACTGGGAAGTGTCCAGGCATGGATAGGCTTTGTTGGCTAAACTCTTCTTTAGATCCTTTGAAATCCTGAGCTGCCTGATCTCGAGCTAGCTGTCTTCCTGGATTGTCGATCGCAGATCCGTTCTTTGGTTCTTTCGCTTGATCAGGTCTCTTGGGCTTCGTTAGCCCTTCTCTGGAGACCTGTTTCCCACTGTGCATCGTGAGAGGGTCTATTGTGTAGGTGGGGTAGGCGGGCCACTGCTGGGCTCCTCTGCCTTTGTGCTCGCTTTGCTGAGTTGTGCCTGTCAATCCGTGATCTTGCATACAAGTTTCTAACCACTTGTTGATGTTAAAAAAATTTAACGTGTTCACACCAGGGTACTAGTCATGCTTTCGGGTACAATAGGAGTAGTGCACAAGTTGATCTACAACCTATGGGTGTACTGCGCTAAGGGAGGCTCCGAGAGAAAGATATAAAGAATAGGAACTTCCAGAGATAACCGTTCAACCAAGTATATTAGAAATACTCTGTTCGTCGAAGTCTGCTGTTTCTTTGATAGAATCAGCGGTCTTTAAATACAAGATTTCGTCCATGTCCTGCATGGGCGAGTTCCCATACGTTCCTTACTCAAAGCCACAAGTAAAACCAACTGAGTATCAAAGGATACTCAAAACCACAAGTAAAACAAACTGAGTATCAAAGGATACTCGAAACCACAAGTAAAACAAACTGAGTATCAAAGAATACTCGAAATGTCAAGTAAAACAAACTGAGTATCAAAGGATGCTCGAAACCACAAATAAAACAAACTGAGTATGAAAGGATACTTGAAACCATAAACAAAACAAACTCAGGATCTAAGGATACTCGTAACCACAAGTAAAACAAAATGTAAAATACATCCTTGAACTGAAGAGACTGAACTCCAGTTCCGGTTACAAATGCCATCCATTCCTAGGTGTCCCAGCACTATGCCCATCATGCTCCACGCCTTCTACTTTCCTCTTGCTTAAAAACATTACCGCCTTTGGCTGGGCAAAACTCCAGGGTTTTGTATGGCAACCATCTCCACACACCTAATTTCTTCCCTTGCTTAGGCTTTAGTCTCTAAGTGCACAGCCCAATCACTACCCCACACAGCCCCCTTCATCATGGAGGGGTCTGGTTCGGGACCTTCAAGGTCTGGCTCTTGAGCCTCCAGCCATGCTTCGTCCTATGAGTCTAGGGCACTAGCCCCGTCTCTTCCCACTCAGCTTTCTTTGGTGAGAGAAGAGCTAGTACACACTCTCCATCATATAGGGCGGGCAGCCCCTCCAATTCCCCCGCCAACCAATTGCGAGCTTCAAGAACTATCTACCACTGAAGCCATCCTTCTGCGACTACTCTGCACTACCCTTTCTGGGAACGGCAGCATCATCCAAAGGCTAGAGGCCCTTGAGCAGTGCTTCACAGCTGCCCCCAAGGACCCTCCCTCTCTCCCTGCATTAGATGCCTCTGTCTGGGACCTCTCTCTGAGGGTCACGGCGTTAGCTGCCTGCCTTCCGGCCGCCCCGCTGGGCCCCCCTACTCCTCCCCCTTCAAAACAGACCAAGTGCCCGCCACCGCCCCCCCCCTCCTCCTGCTCCCCCTGGAGCAAAGTACCGCCCCACTCCCTGCTACAACCTAGCTATCCCAGTTGAGGACATCGACTCTGGTGTCCAGGTTGAGGGAGTGTGGTATGGTAACCTATGCACCTTTGCGGCCAGATGTCCCCGCACCTTTGCAGCTTTTCAGTTCGCCCAGGGTGAATTCCAGGAAGAGTCTACCTTCTACCCAGGCCCTGCCCCCTTCTTCCTCATACTAGTCCACCCCTCCTCCTCCTATACCAGCACTGCAGCCCCTCCTAGGGGCCAAGTACAATAGACCAATGCCAAGGGCAAGAAGAAGCTGACCAGCGCAAGCTAAGTCACAGTGTCAGGCGGTACCCCCTCCTGAGTCTGGGAGGCTGCCCCCCTTCCTGCTACTGAACATCGCTTCTTCACGTCCCGAACTGCTCTGGTCCCCCACCCCGATACAACACACCTGGTGGCCACCGCCCCTGACATCGTAGCCTCCCTTTTTCGGGAGGCGAACTGTCTCTTTCCTGTTTCTTTCTCAGCTACTGTCAACGCGCGTGGCGTGATTACTCTCCTCGCTACTAATCCCATCATGCCTGCTACTAGCTACTCCCCTAACTACGAGGCACTTGCCAACAAAATCAACCAGTCCTTCACTGTTGGGGATAACCCCTACTACCCCTTCCATCCTGTGCAAAATGAGGTGCCGCGGGTCATCCACGGCCTTCCAGTTCCCTTCCTCCCATAGGGCCAGACTGACCTCTTCCCCGCACTCGCTGAGTCCATTAAGAATGTCAAGGATATCAATATCTTTGGTGCACGCTACCTCCAACCCAACCCCCTCCTGCGCAAGGCCACCACCTCAGTGGTCATTATCGTCGCCTCCTCCGACGTGGCACATATTGGGTCCAAAGTCCTACTCTACTCCACGCTCCGCAATGTCCAGAATGTAGTCTCCATGAACCAATTCATGCAATGTAGGCATTGCTGGAAGTTTGGCCACCCAGCCCCGGTATGCACTGCCACCATTCCTGTCTGCCCGAGTTTTGCATCGAACCAGATGAGAGCCAACCACCATTGTCCCAACCCAACATGCTCCAACCTTGCGTTCCTCAAAGCTGTCATTGGCTACTCTCTGGCCTCCCCTCCCAAGTGTGCAAACTGCTCCGGTGGCCACCGCGCTACTGACAGGTCCTGCCCTTCGCGCCCTTCCCAGCCGACACAGCATCCTTCAGGGTCTGAGGCAGAAGATAAAGGGGGGGATGATACTATGGACCAGGATGATGCCCCACCGGGCAATGCCCACACGTCCACTCCTCCTCTCCCAGATGCTGACCCTTTGGCCACCCCCCAACCCATCATTGCCCCAGTGCCCCGTGCTCCGATACCCGCCTCCCTACTTGCTGGTTTCTCTGCCTTGCTACGGGAATCCAGTAGCCAGTCTCCGTTCCCCCCAACTTCCTTTCACAAGGGATAGTACAGTCCATGGATCCAAACTTGGTGGACCAATTGCCACCATCTCCTTCTTTCCTGCCATTTCTTTCCATGGTTCAACATAACTGCTGAGGGAGCTAGAATGTTTTTCTTTCCCTGTTTAACAGCCTTACTGCACTGCCCTCTCCTCCCCAGGTAGTGGCCCTCCAAGACCCCCCGGTCTGGCGGGGGAAACTAGTGGCCTGTTCCATGTATAAATGCTTCTTCCCCCCTGTCGCCTCAGGCCGCAAGCCTAAGGTAGCCTTCATTGTTTATCAGGAGCTCCTCAGAGCCTACCCTGTTCTTTCCTGTTTTTTTGATCGGCCTGACCTGATGGCACTGGATATCCACTTGCCTAGGGGCTTGTTTTTATTGTCTCTCCATGTTTTTCGGATTTACAATTTGTATTCCATTAATTTTGTGTCCTCTTACCATTGGACAGTATCGCCGGCAGATGCCTTTCCTGTTCATGATTTTCCCACCCTCACCCTTGGGGATTTTAACCTACACCACCCCCTTTCTGACTCTTTACGCCAGTTTTCAGACCAGGATCTCCTGGTGTCCTCACACTACTTTGAGGCAGCCTCCGAGGCTGGCTACAGCGTATTCAACACCCCTGGCATCCATACCAGGTTCCCCTTCGACTTGGCAACTAGGTCCAGTATTCTTGACCTGGTCTTTGCCAATGAGCTTTTAGCTCCTTTCAACCATTCCTGATTGGCTGATCTCCCCTCTACTGGCTCTGACCACGTCTCCATTCTTATTACACTTTCTTCTCCCTTGATGTATAAGGCCCCTCCCAGTCCCGACTGGGACAAGGTGGACTGGCCACCGGTACTTGAGGCCCTGCAAGGGGTCGACCTTCCACTGCTGCCTTCCCTCCCCACAGCTTCTGTCCTGAGCTCTTGATTCGATCACCACCTTGGTGCCCTTTCAGCTCTACTCCTAGCCCCGGCCCCACTAAAATGCCCTTCTCTTAGGTCCAAGCCTTGGTGGTCCCCCCTCTTGACCTTGCTGCGCCGTGCTTTTAATGCCACTGCCAGGAGGTCCCACTCCTCCCCGTAACACACACTTGATGTCGAGGCACACGAGGCCCGCTCGCTCTACTTTAAGGCCATCAAGAAGGCAAAGGCAGAGCACTCCAACAGCTTCCTAGCCAAGGTGGACTCCTGCTCTATCTGGACGGCCAAAAGGCTTGCCACCTGAAGGGCCCCTGACCGCTTCCCTTCCTTTCCTGGCCTCTCCTCCCCCGAACAGATCAACTCAGCTCTCACGAGCTACTTCTTCTCCCACAAGACTTCTACTCCCACCCCATCTATCCTCAGGCTGTTCAGCAACTCACCTCCTCTCTCTCCCCAGGAGGTGCAAAGGGCCCTGTCTAAGTCATCAAACTCGTCAGCCCTGGGCCCAGACCAGATCTCCTGTGGGGTCTGGAAGAAGGTCCATGCGGCTAATCCCTTCCTCCTCAGTAACCCTCTTTCACCCTAGCTGTCTTTCGGCTTTCACCCTCCCTCCCTCCAAAAGGCCAATGGAGTTGTCCTCTCTAAGCCAGGAAAGCCAGACTATTCCTCCCCCGCCTCCTTTGGTATCATTGTCCTCCTCCTGACAGTTGCAAAAATCCTGGAGAGGATTGTTACCTCCTGCCTGTCCATAGTCGCCTGCGCTCGCGGCCTAATTAACCCAAACTAGTGTGGCTCGCTCCCTGGTCTCAGCACCTATAAGGTCTGCCCCGCCCTCACCTACGAGATCCGCTACCTTCAGAGGCCTGGGCTCAAAGTCTCCTCACTCTTCCTTGACATCAAAGGGGGTTTTGACAACATCAATTCATCACTACTTACTACTTTCATGAAGTCCAGGGAGGTGCCTCTGTACATCTGCGCCTGGGTCCAGTCTTTCTTTTCTAGCAGACATTGTTATCTTCTCTTTCTAGTGTCTCCTAATGTGTTCTCTCCAGTGCAGGTGGGCACACCACAAGGGTCTCCTATCTCCTCTTTTGTTTGTCATCTATGTGTCTCCTCTTTATTTGGATATTCCCAAGGGGATTATGTTTTCCTACGTTGATGATTTTACTGTTACGGTGTCTTCTCCCTCTTACAGGCACAATGTGCAGTGCTTGCAGCACTATTTTCTGGCATTGGATGGAAGGGCGGGTGCTATAGGCATGTCCTTCTCTATGCCCAAGACCGAAATGTTCTATTGGCAGACCTCGGCGGACCACAGGACCCATTTCTACACCCCACTCACCCTGGACGGTACCCTCTTCCACCCCGCTTGGCTGGTTCACTGGCTGGGCTACTGGTTTACTCCTAGCCTGGAAACCTCTCCTCACTCAGCAAAACGTTTGGCGCTTGCCCAGGGGGCTTTTGCTATCGTAAGAGAACTCTCTCCCCCTGGCAAAAGCTTGACTCCTTATCTCAATAGGAGCCTTGCTGTGGGACTCATCCTTCCCATTCTCTCCTACGGGGCCGATCTCCTGGTACCCACCGCTTCTGCCCTCCATGAGATGGAGGTCTTCTAGAACCGAGTCCTCCGCTGGGTGACCAGCTGTTTCTACTCTACTCCTACCTCGATCCTCCCTCACGAGGCCAGCATCCCCCCTCTGGTAGTCCTCCTTCTCCACAAGCGCCGAATGGCGGCCTTGAGGATGGCCTGCTCACCACCCGTGATAAACCCGGCCTCAGCCAGGATTCCCTTGTCCTTTCCTTCCACATCAGCAACAAGGGCCCCAGACTCCAACCGGGCCCTGTCCATCCAGCTAAAGGGCAATGCCTATCCCCTCCGCTGGCAGACCCCCAGGCCCTCTTCTGCTCTACAATCCCACATTTCTATTAATAGCATAGCTCATTCACTGGCTTGAATCACTACCAGGGGGACCCTTCCAGGCCTGAACAGGTACCTGGTCCCTGGGGCAGTCAACAATCTCTCCTTCTCACAGAAGTACTCCCTCCTGAAAGCTGCTACTCGGTCCCTCCTGAAAGCTGCCACTCGGTTCCTCCTTTCTCAGGACTGGGCACTACAGGCCCCGCCCCCTCTATACAATTCCTATCCCCTGCCGGAGGCCCTGCACCCCTTCATGGGGTTGGACTGCTTTCTGGCCGGAAGAATACATCCATTGAGAGCTGGAACGAGCTATCTAGCAGCACATACCCCCTGGAACGAGCCAGACAAACCCACCACTTGCTTTGCCGGTAGCCTTGAGCCAGAGACTATGCAACATGCTGTCCTTTCCTTTTTCTCTAAGGCCTCCTCGAGACTGCTTCATATCTTGGGAGTAGATTCTTTGGGCTGTGAGGCTCCCCTATCCACTGATAAGGACCTCTTATAGGGCCTGGAGCGATACATTTCCGATACGAGAACCAATTTTCCCCCCACAGTGGGTGCAGGATGGGCGTCACCTGGTACCAACCTCGATTCAGATTGAAGGGGCAGTCCCTTTTGTTGTCTTTCCTGGCTTTATGTGACTTTCCGTGCTTCATGCTTCCTCTGTACAGGAGAAGGCTTATCTTTTCTTTTGCGACTAGTTACCCTGATGGGCGCGGTGGGTTGTATTACTCACAGGCGGGGATTGTTGGCAGAGAAATATTTCATTATTGTTTCTTGTTTTTGATATTAAAGTTTTGTTTTGTCACAGCTAGCGCTCCATCCAGGTTCTTGTACCTTAACAAAGAATATATAAGTTAAATAAAAAAAATAAAAAGAAACAACCCAGCCCTACACCCATACTATGAGAACAGGATGTGAAGACTGGTTTTGTCCTTGCACCACATCATGCTTCCAGTAGGATCAAATACTAACTGAGTGATTTATTAAATTGTTCAAGATATTTTATTGAATATCTGTAAATTGATCCAACTATGAATAAGTTAGCACTGTTCCATGTCCTAGATCAGGTGCGCCAAGCTGGTAATGGTGCCGATATCTACTGTGGTAAATCTTTGAGTACTCTACTTCAGCTGCATGGTAATGAGATCATGAAACTCGGTTGGGCATTCCGAGTTAACTATGCTTAGTAGTTGGATACATGTGAGTCAGTAAACTCTCTCACCCTGTGTGCAGTCTCAGAGTTTGAAGAGTGCCATGAGTTTCCCTGACAGGTGTCCTCTTAGTGCACCATATATCTCCTCCTCACTAGTCTGTACCCAAACCCAATCATCGCGGCTTTCCTGGTTCTGGAACAGCTTGGCTCCTGTGGACTGTGCCCAGTGTATGTTGTAAATATCTGTTTTCTGAAAGGCCAGAACATGAATTTCAAGTCGTGTTAGGAGCTTGACTGGAAGATACCAGAGTACTACAGGATCTTCCGGAAGCCAGCAGTCAAGTGGCCAGCCTTGACAGCTATATCCAATCAATTCCTCACAGAGGTTTTCAATCAAGAAACCCAACATGTTGCAAAAATCTGAGCCATCAGAAACATGAGCACGACATCCTCTCAGGATTCTATGACTGGTTTCTAGTATGGATAGTAGGCTCGCGAGGTTCAATAGCTTACTAACATCAGCAAGGATGTGGGTCCCATGATGCTATAGGAAATCTAAGCTCAGAAGCCGCATTCGGATCAAGTGTTGTAGGCCGTAGCTGGATAGTATCTACCATACAGCATCATTTTTGTTGGAGTATTACTATCTGTCTTTAATCTGTTCCTTATGGGCCAGCTCCCTAAACTTAGTAGAATACATTGGAATGTTGCGAAACTGGGTGATGTAATTACAAACATGAGTGAGTAGATACATTGTGATAAAATGGAAATTATTCTTCATCTGAATCAAGTTCAAATGCTGGTTATCTTCAATCTCAGGTTGCTGCACTTGTGACTGGAGCTGGTTGGATTTTGTACGTGCTGGTCAATGAGGTGCAGCTGCTCTGTGTTTTTCTCTCCATTACTCCTGAACTTTTGCTTGTATGTATTTTGATATCTAAAACTCGAGGAAAGCATCCTTCATTACATGGAATGAGTTAAGATGATCTTGCATATAATCTAAAGTCTCCTGTATATGGCTTTGGTATTGTGCCATTAAACTGAAATCCAGTAAATATCTAATGCAGGCCAGGGCCCATTTAAAGGGCTCTACTTGTATACTGTTGGGTTGTCTTAGTGTCACAGTAAGTATTCCCCAAAGACAGTGATCCAAGTTTCTCATCACCTTTCCTTACCATTGTATAACCTCGTAGTATGTTGTTTCAGGAACAAAGAATCCCGGATACAGTGCTAAAGGCTTCTAGCCATTGTTAAAAGCTTCACTTTACACATGTTTCTTGATAAATGATTGAACCCAGTCCATTATGTGCTTAAATAGTCTGAGAGAAACTGTATGGAGCAAAGCTGGTTTGTATAGATCAGGTGCTGCAACATGTAGAAGCCCATGAAAGATATTGTGTCTAATCTTGACGCCAAGATGCTCAAAGGTGCTATTGATATTGTTGGCAACCCAGTTTGTTTCATGATCCAGGCTTCCTTGTTGTAGTCATTTGTATGCCACATAATCCCTTGTGGAATACTCATTTTTTATCAAGCATCCTAACCTATTCAGAGGTACCTCACACTTTAGACCGGTATTGGACTTTACTGCATATAGGGTGATATTTTCTATATGATCTGTCATCCAAGCTGCTAATATAGGATAGCAGCTCTGGACTTTCCTATCTGCGCAGTCAACTGGGACGCCCACTTGTACTGCATCTTGCAAGGGCTCAAATATGACTAGCAATATGTCCTGCAGCATATGCGCATTGATTTGTTGCTGGAGTTCATTTGCGGAAGCAGCATTTTCCAGTTTGGGGGGTACAAGCAAGAGAGTGAGAAGGAGAATGGCAATTGATCCAGGTTGGTTATGCGTGGTCGATGCCAGATTACCAATCGTGATATATATTGGCTATAACATCTGGTTACCAGAGAAGTTGCTAAGATATGTCTGATCTGACATCTCCATAATGTAAATGACTGTGGCATGATGTGAAAGGGTGTCCTGAAATCTGTTTGCTTGATCTTCTTCAAACAGCAGTTGGATAACAATGTGGAACTATACTTGAATGTTTTATTACCAGTCCACTGTATGTATTTCAGCATACACACTCTAACTATTGGCATCATATTCATGCTGCAGTGTGTATCCAAAATCATCGGTATATGTGATCTGGTCCAGAAGATATCTGACACCATTTAGGATATTTCAACAGCTAAAGGGCAATCTTCTTATGCTATCATCAACTTGGCATTCGAACCAGTGCAGACAAGGATGGTATGGATATAAGTGCTGAAGGCAGGCCTCTAATATATACATCGAGGTAAAACTTGTCCAGGTGGAGGTGGCAAGACCTGTTGAAAAGTACTCCTTGATTTGTGACTTTAGGGCTGTAGATTAAATAAACCAGTACATGAGTTTGAACTCAAATGGTGGAGAAAATAGGGCGTCTGGGTCCTCAGACAAATTATCAAGTTCTTGTTCAAATCTCTTCATATTCTCAGTTGATTGCCTAGCGCCTGGATAATCAGCTCCTCAAGTGGTTGACGAAGAAACCCTATCAACATCGAGTGGTTCCATATCAGACCCACATGGACGATTTAATCAACCGGAATTGGATCCGCTGCTGCTCACTTCAGATTCGTAGTCTCAATTGAGCAGTTCTTTCTTGCTGTTTTGGTCATGGAGGTGACGTAGGTTGCCTTTGCCGCTGGTGACATGAGTATGATCTATAGGTATAATGCACCACGTAGTAGATGTGAGAATGACATCTAAATTTGAATATACCATTCAGAGGTGTTTCTCAAAAGGGCCTGCATGAGTGTATCCACAGCGACAAAAACAGTACTTGATAGGCATGATGATTGGAAAGCCAGCAATTGAGGTCAATTTTAAATAGGTCTAGAGATGCATGATGGGGTGTTTACTTGTAGGCATGCTGGTGGAGGAAAGTTTAGGCCCTTGTTACTTCTGAAAATAATACTAGTACAGGTTCTAGTCTAGCCCGCTGAATGGCGACATCACATAAGACTAAGTGTATGTTCTTTCTAGCGACTGAGTTTCATGAGCACTAGTAGTTCCTCGGAGTTTATACTCTTGATTATAAATACCTATCAGGTAGTTTGATGATTCAACTTTCACCCTGTGCCTGCCAGAATGTCCCAAACATGGGAACATAATTCCCAAATTATTGAAAAACAAGTGCCTTTTCATGTTAACTGTCAGGATTTCTGAGTAATAAAGTGAACTGCCCACTGGGAATGATATCGTACTACCAACTATTTAGACTTATTCCTAACACCCACAACACGCAAAACCTTCAGCCATTCTACCCATTGGAATAATACAAGATAACATGGCCCAGGGCTCCATCAACTTCCAGTACATCCGTATGCCCAACATTGGTAAGGAAAAGAAGAAACATCTCAGTCCCACAGGTCCACTGTACATGCTTTCTGCAAATGCCCTTATTGGAGAAGTTAATACACAACGCCCAGTTAGTAAAAAAATTAGAGAGTATAAGACATCTCTTCAGT
The DNA here is from genome assembly GCA_900010015.1 of Tuber aestivum. Taxonomy (NCBI): domain Eukaryota; kingdom Fungi; phylum Ascomycota; class Pezizomycetes; order Pezizales; family Tuberaceae; genus Tuber; species Tuber aestivum. The sequence continues at coordinate 77,830 of LN890970.1, read as the reverse complement.
TTGCGGATAGCATGCAGGAGAAGACATTATATATGGTGTGGCAATCAACTATCAGAAACCAGTTATTAGAAAGATACTTTGTCAATATCCATAGTTTCTAAAATATTGATTTCTGCCAGATTGTCGAGGGAAGAAGGAGGTTACATCCAGCCTGTGATTCCTTGGTTCCTGCACAAGTGGCAAATGACTTCCGCAGGATTCAGGATATCGATGAAGCCATTGTCCAACTGGTTAAGGATACTGGTAAGCAGGATGAAACCATACTGCTCAGGAGTCCTCCAGGTAGCATGACTGTGAGCGCCCCCATAACAGTGCCTGGGAGCCTGATTATAGATGCAATCTTGCTTCTACTGGGGGGCTTTAGTCCACTGGGACCCTACTCTGCTGGGACCCTTTGTGGACCAACCTGTCAAGGTGGGCAAAATCCTGTTTCAAGTCTCAGCACCTGAAGGTGGTCCGACAGAATCAGAATCTCATATCCTGCCCTAGAGTCCAATTAAAAAAGGTTTTCTGGTATCTGCAGAATTACAGCATTAGTCTTAATCTCTAGTTAGCAAAGCAGTTCTGGCATTGGAGGGAACCCAAAATCATTATCAAACTCCAGTTAGTAAAATAGGTCCGCTGCTCCTGGAATCCTGAAATCCGACCTCAGTTGGTAATGCAGTTTCTGTGTTCTCACAATCGCAGAACCTTACTCAGATTCAAGTTAAAAAAGTAGTTCAGGTGCTAAAGCAAACACACAATATACTTCAACATCTGGTATCAGGGGGTAGAGGTACTACCATTAATAATGGTCCTCGATCTCTTTCTGTGCTAACAAGTTAGTACTTATAAAAACTCTCAGTAATGGTATTAAGACTCAGGCATACTAAGAAAGTATAGATTGGAATGCACTACTTGGGCACCCTTGGGCAGTGTATATCATCTGAGTTGAGCTGTCCATCAGGGGCCCTAGGCTGCGTGGTATCCAAAAACAGTTAGCACATGTACCCCCTAACTACCACTTGCTTTATTGGCATCTACCATATATTACAGGCATAGAGGTTGCAGTGTTGGATACATATGACTTCCAGGGGGGGTGTGCTAGGAGCCTGAGATGGCTACCTGTATCCAGGGTCAGGTACATATCAGAAAAAATTATTTTGGTGTCAGGCATGGGTAGTGCGTCCTGACGCAAGGTGGAAGGATTCTGCGTCCAGTGCATCCTGTGCGCCTGGTAATTGAGAGCCGAGTCTGATTGCATGCTGTACAACCTGGTACTTCCACTAGAAAGTACCATGTCCAGATTGTATCCTAAGTAAGCAAGGCTGCCTAGTTACCATCCTGAGATTCTCAGTGATAAACACAGCTGCTAGCCGCTGCCCCTTTACCACCCCTCTACTGGCTCCCCCCCTACTAGCTCCCCCCTTCCTGGGTGCCCCCCAGCGGCTCTCAACCTACCAGCTGCCCTCCTACCTACTTGCTCCATACCAGCTTCCCTCCTACCGGCATTCTGCATACTACCTCACTTCTTGCTAGCTACATCTATTACCTACCCACCTACACCCTTACCTGCTCCTCCTACTACCTCCCCGGCAGGCAGGACTTGGTTGTTTACTGTCCCCGCTGTACCAAGTTAGCAAGGCTCTGATTAAGTGCTGAGTTTGATACGAGACTCCGCAGGCATCCTTGGCGCGCAGCATCTCATTCTTGGGAACGTGATTCTACGCGGTGCCAGCTTTCAAATGGTGCCTCGGATGTCTACCTGGCATCATTATTGGTGGAGCTATAGCCAGCTTTAAAAGTAGTCTTTACCCTGGTAGTCTTCTGGCAGAGTGCTGACCTTGATGCCATATTCCTCAGTTGTCCTTCAAGCACAGCATCTACTACTTGGCAGTATAATTCTACTAGATGCCAGGTTTCCAATGGTGCCCTGGACGCCTACCCGGCAGCATTATTGGTTGAGCTACAGCCTGTCATGAAAGTGGTCTTTACCTGGGCAGACTTCTAGTGGAGTTCTGGCCGAGTACTGACCTAGACATCAGATTCCTGGGGCATCCTTTATGCGCAGTATCCGATACTTGGCAGCCAGGTTCTACTCAACGCTGACTTTTCAAATGTGTCTTAAAGGCCTACCTGGCACCAATATTGATAGAGCTACACCCTATTTTGACAGTGGTCAGTACCCTGGCGGACCTTGGTGGAATGCTGACTTGGATGCCAGACTCCTCAGGCGTCCTTTGTACCTAGCATCTCATACTTGGCCGCAAGATTCTAATTGACACCAGCTTTTCAATAATGCCTCAAAGGTCTACCCAGCGCCAATATTGGTAGAGATACAGCCTCTTTTGAAAGTGGGTTTTACTCTGATGGACCTCTGGCAGTGTACTGACTTGGATGCGAGATTCCTTGGACTTGCTTTATGTGTGGTAATTGATACTCAGCGGCCAGATTCTACTTGACGCCAGCACTTTAATGGTGCCTTGAACGTCTACCTGGTGCCAACATTGGTAGAGCTAAAGCCTCTTTTGAAAGTGGTTTTTACCCTAGTGGACCTTGGGCAGTGTGCTGACTTTGACACTAGATTCCTCAGGCATCCTTTGCAAGGGGCATCTGATACTCGGCGGCCAGGTTCCATTCGACGCTGGATTTCTAACGGTGTCTCGGACATCTACCCAGCGCCAATATTGGTAGAGATACAGCCTGATTTGAAAGTGGTTGTTACCCTAGTAGAGTTCAGCCAGAGCTCTGGCAGAGTACAGACTTAGACGCTAGACTCCTCAGGAGTCCTTTTTGTGTGGTATCCGATACTCGTCGGCCAGATTCTACTCGACGCCAGCTTTCCAATGGTGCCTCGCACATATACCCGGCGCCAATATTGGTAGAGATACAGTCTGTTTTGAAAGTGGTCTTTACCCTGGCAGACCTCTGGCAGAGTGCTGACTTTGATGTCAGATTCCTTGGATGGCCTTTATGTGCAGCATCCGATACTAGGTGGCCAGATCCAACTCGATGCCATCTTCCCAACAGTGCCTTGGACGTCTACCCAGCACCAATATTTGGGGAGTTACCATGTGTTTCGAAAGTGGTCTTGACTGTGGCAGACCTCAGGTAGAGTGCTGACTTTGACGCCAGCTTCTATGGCTGTCCGTCCTGTGCAGCATCCGATACTAGGCGGCCAGATACTACTCGACGTCAGCTTTCCAACGGTACCTCGGATGTCTACCTAGCACTAATATCTGTAGAGATACAGCCTGATTGGAAAGTGATCTGTACCCTGGCGGAGTTCAGGTGAGCTTCTGGCACAGTGCTCACTTTGACGCCAGATTCCTCAGGTGTCCTTTAAGCGTGGTGTCTGATCCTCAGCAGCCTGATTCTACTTCACAGTACCTTTCTAATGGTTGCTCAGACCTCTACCTGGTGCCAATATTGCTGCAGTTATCAGCTATAAGGCCAGTGGTTTCAGCCAGATATATCGTAAAGGATTGGGGGGGGAGCGCTTTCTTTCTATACCATGTATTATAGAGCCAACTTGAATATGATGAGAAATACTCTTTATTTGAAAGGTTTTAGAATCTACATGTGTGACCAAGGTCATAAGGTCTAATTCTTATATTGTGTCCTGTAAATCACAGTGGTGCTTGCTTGCGTTCTTACTTTGTCTTGAGTTCTGGCACCAAGGCTTGCTTGCAATAGAGCTGCATTGTAAGTTCTGGCACCAAGGCTTGCTTGCATTGGGGCTGCATCCTGAGTTATGGTACCAAGGGTCGCTTGTGTTTGGGCTGCATCCTGAGTTCTGGCGCCAAGTACTGTTGCGTCCTGAGCTTTAGTGGCTGCCGTCTTGCGTCCTGATTAATTGTTTGTGTCCTGTGTGTCCTGTGTATCTGATGCTAGGACGCAAAGGACGCAAGCTTTTATTTTTGCTGATGCATACTGGGCGCTACTTGTGGCGGATGTCAGATGCTCTGAACGTCCCCCACGGGTCCTCCAAACATGCTCAACTTTGTTCTTATCGACAATTACAAGGTCATCAGAGTGTAGCTTCTCTTAAATCCTGTTCAGAATGACCCTCTAGATCTCCTAGTCTATTCCTACCATGAGTTCAACAAGGTGTGGGCAGAGAGCCTACCATTGCGGGCACACGAGTATATCAGGGAAGATGCAGTTGAGTGGTAGGGCGCTGGCATATTCTCCACTTGCCCAAGGAGTTCCGAGATATGGAAGCATGGTACTGCCTCTGATCCAGGAAACATGTTGGTAGACAGGTGGAACAGATTGCACTGCTGATGGGTACATAGTGATGACGAGCGGACGATTACAAGTGAAACTGAGAAAACAGCCAACATTTATCTTGCAATTACCTACCGAGGGAGCCTAGATGAATACCACATTAGCTGACTTTTCAAGCACATGTTTGAGCAGCTATAGTGAATTGTCAGTGTTTCCTCCAGCTAGTGTATTTCCTATGTCAATATTTCTATCAGTTCACTTAGGTTGTATCAGTTGGATGCACAGTAGGCGCGATTTGGCATCCTGTGCTGCTGAGTAAGAGGGGGTTAGGTTTTCATCACTATATTTCTTTCATTTCATGGTTTTGCAACTTCTGTTACAGGTTAAAAGTGTATTTTGTAAACATGCAAAAACCACAGCTGAGGCATCGCATGATCCCCAGTAGAATCAGTGTTAAGATATCTATATACATTCAATTGAGAGCTGTTCTGAAGAACGTTATTTATCGTAGCTAGTGAGTAGCGTAGTAAACTATACAGATAAACGCTGCGACCTCAAACTACTCCTGATGGACATCTCATATTTGTATGTCAACATAAATAACTCACAGTAGGGGCGTCGCATGACCTCCTGTAGAATCAGTATTAAGAGATCTATATACATTCAATTGAGAGCTATTCTGAAGAACTTTGTTTGGCATAGCTAGTGAGTAGCTTGTTAAGCCACACCAATCATGCTGTGATATTAAATAGCTCCTAATGGATGTTGGGTATTTGTATGTAAACATGTACAACTCACAGCAGGGGCATCGCACAACCCACTGTAGAATCAGTGTTAAGAGATCTACATACATTGAATTGAGAGCTTTCCTGAAGAACTTTATTTGTCTTAACTAGTGAGAAGCTAGTTCAACTATAGTGATAAATGCTGTGACATCAAACAGCTCTTGATGGATTTTTTACCTATTTATATATACAGATAAGTAAAAATACAGTGGGGCACTGTACGATTCCACTTAGAACCATGTGAAGAGATGTATATATATTCAATTGAGAGCTGGTCTAATGATACCTCTCACAGCAACATCATGCTTCTACTCCTATGCCCATATCCCCTAGCCCTACCAGGAGTATCAGAAGCACTCCCCCCTTGCCACATACATTTTTAAGAAAACAAAACCCTCTTGGTACATCGCCAGACATGGGTGATAGGAAGGTTTTGTACCCCTCCACCATAGAAATTTTTAAGAGAAAAAACCGTCCTGCATACCCTCACCTCATGTGGGCAATAAGGGTGATAAGAACACTCCCCCCATGACCCCTGGTCCTTTGGGGTATGAAAGAAGGGTCCTCACTCCTTGTTCCTTCCTCCTTCCTCCTATCCTCCTCCCACATACTACGCCCTTTCCTCCTGCCCAGTACCTCTCATACAAGGAACCCTGAACACCCAAACCACCCTCCCCCCACCTCCAACCTTTTCGCTTAAACCTTTTTCTTCTCTCAAACACCTGGCACCCTAGACGTCCAGCCACCCCCTCCACCAAACATCTTCCTCCTCCTCCATCCCATGCACCCCAGCTGTCTGACTACCCTCCCCAAACCACGGAACTTTTTTTCACCTAAACAGATTTTGTTTTTAAATTCCCAATGTGCAGCGACCACCTCCAAGGAGTAATACTATAGGCTGGTAAGGATAAACAAACTCCCACAAGTACTTAACCGGCAATAGTAATAACTATTTCATATAGACGCCTGAGGACCACCCCGCCTACCAAGCATCTTCCTCCTTCTCCCTCCCTGGCTCCCTGGATATCCGACCACGCCCCCAAGCCATCAAACCTTTTTCTGCTAATGCTTGTTTCAATTCTAAAACTCCTGACAGCTAGAAACCACCTCCAAGGAGTAATACCACAGGCCAGTAAGTGTAAACAAACTCCCAGAGGTGCTTAACTGGTAATACTAATAACCATTTCATATAGATGGCCAATGACTAACCCCCCCAACCAAGCGTCTTTTTCCTTCTCCATCCGCACCTGATGAACCAGCCACCCAACACTGGCACTAGAAAAATTTACCTCAAGATGTAACTCAGGCGGTGGAGGCTGAAAGAGTGTAAGTTATTAACCAGAGGGTGTTAAGAATCCTACTAGGTGCTGAGATGCAACAAGTAACGATTCTTAATTCTTAGCGAGGTAATAGTTATTAGGCAGATGCATACGCGATATTGATAGTCAAGTCCTTTTGACTTCTATCTTATCACGCCAATTCCTCTAATCTTCTTAAGTCCTCATTTAGGACTTATCCCTTCGATGTGGGAGGAGAAATAGTTTTCTCGCTTGTGAGGAAAGACACTTTCCGGGTTTCTTAATATAAATCTTAAAGAGTGTAAAGGTAGGTTTTATTGTAATAACTTAAAGGTAGGAAATAAACAAGAAGAATTTGTGAAGAACTAATACTAGGGGTCCTAGCGATCTCTTATATAGTAGTTCTTTACCTGGCATGACTCATACTTTGCGTCATGCAAACCCTGTGACTCATAATCATGAGTCATGTGAAATCCCTCAGCTGACTCCTATGAGTCACTGCACAACATACTTAAAACCAATCAAAACATAATAACCAAGGCCCTGTTTGCCACGCCACTGGAAAAAGAAACTGAGTTTTTCTGTAAAACAAAGGATCCTTTAGAATAAAAATACTAAGTATTTGTAGAAATCCTGGTGTTTGGCATAATCAATTTCCTCTGCATTTTAACTATGTGGGGTAGATTGCACTTTTTAGGTTTAGGATTTAAGGGAACAAATTATTGTAAAAGGAATGAGGGTTTAACCGGAGAGTAATTAGAAAATTTACTCACATGAGACTTTTTTTTTAACCTTTTTATAACTACCAGTTTGACTATATCAGAGCCACCCTGTCTGGTTCTACAACACCACTTTTCCCTAAGCAATTCATTTATTTTGATGGTACTGAAATCATTGTCCTATATCTACTACACCCTTTTGGCCATACAGTATTGGCTTCTCTTTGACCTTTTAAATATCTATCATATCTCTTGGACCCCACAGTTCAGTCCACAATCCAGCCTTATTCCTCAAACCCACTCCTTCACTTGTTAGACACCACAACTGATAGACTTCTGACCTAGTTTATCCAATGGGAAATAGCATCTGGATTGGAGATACAGAGCAGTTTCTAGTGGAGGCATTGGTAAAGCGTGTTCAAAATGGTGAACCAGGAGAAAATGGGTTTAAGAAAGCTACTTGGCAGGCAATCATTAATGAGCTTAATGATATGTTTAGGGAGGTTCTGGAAAAGCCTATTACAATTACACAAGCTAAGTGGAAAGAGTCTGCTGTATGTCTAAAACATATCATTCTTTATTCTAACCAAGTACTAAATTGTATAATAGTCTAAAAAAGACTTTGACATTGTACATGCTATGAGACAAAACTCGGGCTTTGGCTGGGACACTGAAAGAAGTATTCCCACAGCTTCAGACTCAGTTTGGAGAAGCTATCTTGAGGTAGGATTCTTATACATTCCATGCTTGGGTTTCATCTTTTTATGTTAAACTATTAATCACTTTAGAAAATCTCTATACAGGTTCATAAAGAGGCAAAAAAGTTTCGTGATAAGCCACTACCTTATTATGACCCCTTGGCTGAGCTTTTTATAGGAGTTCGAGCTACTGGTAGATATGCTCGTACTAGTCATCATGAGTCTATTGCAGACCAGGAAGCCTCTACATCCTCTTTTTCCAACATATTGGATGAACACACCCCCGATCAAACCTATGATATACCCTCTATACAGTCTATCGATTCCAATGTCAATGAAACTACAAGCTATCCACCTCTTGATATGTTACTTACACCTACTTCCGGTCAACCAACCTTGCAAAGAGTTACTCCTAGAGGTAGCCGCAACAGTCAATTATTTACTAGTGAAAATGATCTATCAACCCCTAGTCAACCACCACGGAAGAGGCAGAGAACACAGGTAGCTCGAAACTCTCTAGCTTCTGCCTTGCGGGAGGCAGTAGATGAAGCAAGAAAGTAAAGGACTCAGGGAAATTCTACAAAGCAGGGGTTGGCAATTGGTATTTTGGAAGAATTTTATTGTGATAAGTTGACTGATGATGACTTGCTTAAGGGTGCACAAGTTTTAGAAAATTATGAAAAGGCCTGTGTTTTTACCGGTTTTAAGGCTGGTGCATTGAGGGATAGATGGCTTAAAAGGGAAATAGAAATGGCTAGCATGTAATACCTAGATCTTAAGTCATACTGTAACCTTTCAGTAATGTATGTATATAGCTAATCCACTACACATCCTTTGCAAAGAAGGCAAAGTAATGTATTTTGTAAGCTGAGTACTAACTAGATACATATGTATGAAATCAGTTTATCATATAACAATTAACATGCAATTGATAGTCATTCCACATATTATTAGCTATCCTATCACGCAGCTCAATCATCCCTGCCTCATTTTGATTATTACTGTTGTAATTAATCACACTCATTTCAATATTCGAACTAGAAGCTTGAGCTAGTTCATCTGAGATCATTTCTGAAAACTCTTGTGATTCTGGATATAAGTAAGATTCAAGTTAGCCTGAGCCCAATGACATAAAATGAAAATAATCTATACAATATAAGTTATGAAAGGTAGTATCTTCCTCAAATAGATCAGAATCCCATTCAGACTGAATATTACTTGTCTGAGATGGTACTTGAGTTGAATAATAATGAATAAAGTTATGTAATCCAACTGAGGCAATAACCAGCTTGGCTTGAATAGAGAGGGAGTACTCTGGAGCAGTTTGCAGAATGGAAAACCGACGTTTCAAAGTTCCCAAAATGCGCTCAATAACATTACGCAATTGTGAATGGCGTATGTTAAACAATTCCTCCTTAGTTTGAGGCCTAGTTCCAATAGTGTTAAGATTTCTCCTAATTAGTAACTTCTTTCATAATATAAATAGGAGAAATAACTAAATCTTGAATTACTTACCCGTGACGGGACAAATAGTGTTCTTTCAAATGATATCAAACTCCTCTGTAAGGAGTTAAACAACCCTTTCCCAATCCATAACCAGCATCAGCAAGGTAGTATTTACCTTCTGGTATCAGAAACCCCTTTGTAAAAGCATCACCCAAGACTCTTGCATCATGAGCTGACCCTTCCCATCCTGAAAAAACAAAAGAAAAGTACATATCAAATGTACAAGCAAGAAAGACATTTTGAGATATGTAGCCCTTACGGTTTCGAAATGCAGCCATAACAGAAGCTGGAGCATGGGCTGGTATATGGGTACCATCTATTGCCCCAATTGCATCCTTAAAATAGGAGTAAAACTTGTCGCTTTTCTCAATCTCCCAAGGACATTCGCTTTTAGGCAGTTTAACAAACTCTTTTTCCATTAGAATTAATGAATCAAGAACTAGGTTGAAATATCTAATTGTATAACCCTTAGTATATCATATTTGGTACTTATCTTAGAATCTGGATTATAGAATATATGGATATATATACCGACTAACAGTTTTACCACTGTGCTGAAATCGTTCTTGTACATTACGGTTTGATGCTCCTCTTGTAACTGTCTATAAAAATATTGCAACCTGTTCCTGAACAGTAATTGACTTTCCATTATACAAGCCACCTTTAGCTTCTAGCCATTCGCAAAGCTTGATAAAAGCTCGTTTTGACATTGGCATAACCTCGAAGAATCGTCTTTGGTTTGTTTCTGGTTGTAACAACTCCTCAATGTAGTCATTGCCAGTAAAATGAGATGTATGACAGGGTTGATTTTCGAACTTGCTTGCAACTGCTTCAGTTACAGCACTGGCCAACTGTAACAGCATAGATCCATCAATTTTGAATATATTGGTTTCATCAGCTTGCTGCTGATTGAGCTGTCCTTGAGGTACCATACTAGAAAATGAAGTTGATTGTTAAGGATTGTTTTTACTGCAATATAATTACAATTTTCTTTAATCTTTATTTACAATACACACCTAATATTCAAGAAAATTCTTTCTCGATCCAATTCTATTATTATAGACTAAGAATAATTGTACCCTAATACAAATAGGTTTATATAAAATACTGCAGGAAAAAAAAATACTATGAAGTATAAGAATACTATGGTATTTATGTACATGTCAAACACACCTCAGTTTATTTATCCAGCTGCATCCAGAAATACTGAGGAAAACTGGAAATACCATGGTATTTGTAGCATGTCAAACAGGGCCCAAGTCAGGTGCGCAACTCGCGCCACCTGAGTGACACCCATGACTCATATATTGAGTCATGTGTGAAAGTCATAACATTGTGCGACTTACAACTGTAAGTCAGGAACAGGTAAACATAATAACCTATGGCACACTACTGTGCGCCATATGAAATCCCAACATACCTATAGCTCAGAATTCTGAGCTATGTAAAATCTGCCTTGCTTAGTCACAGTTTGTGACAATAGCTCCCCTCTCCCTCAGCCCGAGTCCCATCCAGCTTACATCGATCGTTTCTCCAACTCCTATGCCTTGTCTGCCGCGAGTCCCCACTTGGCTTCCTTGTTTAGCCAAGCACTTACTTTCCGTACTCTCGTCAGGGCCTTTTCCGCCTCCTTTTCTTCTCTCCTGCAGTCATTCTGTAGTGTCTTCCTTATCCTGGTTTCCTTCCTCAGCTCGCTCTGGAGCTGTCCTATTTTTTCCGCTTGCCATTCCAGTACTTTCTTCGTTTCTGCTGCCTCCACCAACAATTTCATTATCATTGTCTGTAGTTTCTCATTCTCCATCTCTTCTTCCCAGGAGACATGTCGTGTCTTCCTGGGTTTTGCTCATTTCTGTTTTTTCGCCCCCCTCCTCTGCGACTCTGTCCTCGGAGTTGGTTGAATGTATTGTACCAGAGCTACTGGCTCTGGTATTGGGGATCTCGTGGCTGATTCCAGAGGTGAAGTCTTGGGTAGCCATCGGTTCCCTTCCCAAGGCCAATATCCCCAGCCCTCCTTTTCCGTATAGTGCACTTGACACTCGTCGTCGTAACAACGTGTCCATGACCGGTTCTCATGTTCCTTTTCGGAGATCGTTTTCTTCCTCAAATTGATGTCCGCTAGGTTGGTCCAGTCTTCGTTGCTCCATTCTTCTATGATCGCCGTTGGGGTATGATACCCCGGACTCGTCAGAGTGATTTCTTTAAATGCCTCGTGTTTCGGAGCGTTCTGTTGAGCCGATTGTATCAGCAATTGCTGGTATTGGGTCTTCGGTAGATCCCAATAGTAGGAATCGGTCCTACATAGTGGTGCGGCTAAGTGCTCTGATTCTTGCACGTCCTCGACGCTCAGGTGATGGTTTGCTTGTATATTGTTGGTGGAAATGTTGGATTGCATTTTGTGCATTATCAAAATTGTCTGCTAGGTACCAGGTTTTATCATGTTCAGGTGAATATCCAGTCCACTTTGCTCTATATTGCAAGTGACCATAGTGTAATTAAGAGTTGACTATTTCCTCAAGTTCGTATGCTGATTCACCGTCTATTTCAGTAGGCGGTGGTAGTGGTTTTGCTGGTGAAGGTAGAGGATTGTCTTGATAGGGTTCAAGGAGGTTGATGTGGAAGGTGTTGTGTATCTTCATTGAGGGTAGAAGGTCGAGCTTAGAAGCGTGGCTTGCTATCCTTGCTAGTATTTTGAATGGTCCAATTTTCTTGTAACCTAATTTTTTGGTCGGTCACCTGGTTTTGATATTGCGTGGTAGTAACTAAACAATATCTCCTGATTTGAGGTTTGGATCAGGTTTTCTGTGACGATCATACTCTTCTTTTTGTCGTAGTTGTGCTGTGACTATTTCTGTTTGTACTGTGTCATGAAGTTGGCTCATATCTTTCTCATCCGTTATCTTTCCTTTGAGAATATGACCGATAGTCTCGTGTTCTGGATGTAGGCCACAGTTCGCATAGAAGGGTGTTGTCGTAATTGTTTCTTGTTTTCCATTGTTGTATACAAACTCTGCTGTTGGTAGCCATTCAGTCCAACCGTCTTGTTCTTAATTGACCTATGCTCGAAGGTATTGTTTCAGTATACCGTGGTCTGTTCGGTATGTCCATCCATCTTTGAGTAAAAAGCAGTGCTCAAATGTCTTTCGATTCCCAATTTTTCTGTGATTTCCTTTCACACATCAGATGTGAATAATGATCCTCTGTCGCTGATGATGTTATTTGGTAATCTGTGCAATCAGTAAATTTCTTTTACAAATACCGTTGCAAACTGCAGTGTCATCATATCCGTTCTACATGCTATGAAGTGACACATTTTGGTCAGATAATCCACTACCACCAGTATGGCATTTTGACCACTCAACTCCGCTAAGTGCGTAATGAAATCCCACGACATCGATTTCCATGGTTTTCTGGTACTTCATTGGATTTGAGTAACCCATAAGGTGCCTGTCGGACCACTTTGGTCTAGTGACATATGTCGTAATTTCTGACATATTGTTTGATGTTTTCCCTTATCTTTGGCCAGTAATATGGTTGGCTAATAAACTCAGTAGTTTTGGCCATTCCTCCGTGGCCCGCGTATGGGGAATTGTGATGGTATCGCATGATTTCAGTGCGTAATTATTCTTTATCCGGTATCCAGATTTTTCCGTCATACTATAAGTAATCATCTCTCCATTGGCATAATCCTAAGGCTACCTTCTTAGTTTCCTTTATTTCTTGTGCCAGTTTTTTACTTATCTCCTTAATGTCTTTATCTTGTGAACTTGCTTTCCTGATATCTTCTTCCAATGTTATTCAGATATTTATCTCATTCAGTAATTCATATCGGCAACAGCAAAAATTATTGCTGCGTCAGGTGCACGGGCAGTGCGTCCTGACGCTAGTAGAAAGAATTCTGCGTCCTGTGCTTCCTGTGCATCTGGTACTCGGCTGGAGGGTCTGGTTGCGTCCTGTGCGTCTGGTAGTTGGGCGCCAAGTCTGGTTGCGTCCTAGTCCTCATGGTACTAGGAAGCGCCACATCCAGATTAAATCCTAAGTAAGCGATGCCGACTACTAGTAGTTACCATCCTGAGATTCCAAGTGATAAACACAGCTACCAGCCGCTCCCCCTTTACCACCCCCCTACCGCCTCCTCCCAACCAGCTACCCCCCTACTGGCTCCCCCCTACTGGCTCCCCCCCTACCAGCTCCCCGCCTACTGGCTCCGTCCCTACTGGCTCCCAGCCTACCAGCTCCCTGACATTCCAGACTTATTTGTTTACTGGACCTGCTTTGCCAAGTTAGCGAGGTTCTCATTCAGTGCTGACTTTGACGCGAGATTCCTCGGGTAACCTTGTGGCACAGCATCCCATACTCAGGGGTCTGGTTATACGCGACACCAGATTTCCAACGGTACCTTGGACGTCTACCTGGCGCCAACATTGGTAGAGTTACAGCCTGTTATGAAAGTGTTCTTTACCCTGGCGGAGTTCTCGCGGAGTGCTGATTTTGACGCCAGATTCCCTGGGCGTCCTTTGGATGCAGCATCTGATACTTGGCACCCTGATTCTGCGCGAGGCCAGCCTTTCAACGGT
>LN890970.1:24354-45346 GCA_900010015.1 Tuber aestivum | reverse complement strand
GTTACTTGTAATGTCCTGGTTAGTAAATAAACTTCAATTGTTATCCTCTAATTTTATATTGTGGATTTTGTCACTAAAACTAAGAGTAGAATGAAAATCATAAAGATATACCTATAATGACTGAGAAGCTCAGAAGGTAGAGGCTAATTGGTACATGTTTACCAATTACATAGTTGTAGATAAACTTGAACAATTCTGCAGTGCAGTAGAAAAACTATAAAAGAAGTTAAAAGCTTTTTTACAGTACAGGTTATCATGAATACCTGCCCTAAGCTAAGTTGTATGACTACAATTTCTGTTTTTTTTTCACACACTTACAGCATGTTTACCAAAGGTATAAAATTTTTTTACTGATGAATTTTTTTGTTGGCTTATATGACATTTTCAACTTTTATTGTGATATATTTTTATTGGTACATGTTAAATGAAGCCTTATTTATGTTGAATTTTCTAATGTGTTTCATATATATATTCTTCTTAATAATATTGTATATATCTCTACTTAGTATTTCTTCTAGACTATGAATATTATTATAGTGGAGTATGTATTACGTATATTTCATTTGGTATTTCATGATATGATTAGGGAATTATGACTTGCTTTTCTTATCTGGTGTTCAGGTTTATTTCTTACATTTTATACATCATCATGCACAGTCATCGGTCATTTGATTTACAATTTGGTTCTAATTATCTATTCATACCACCTCAGATTTATGCATGTGTTATGGGATTTCCATGGCAGTTCTTTAGGGTCAAACACATTCGCACTTATGTTTTACCTACTTATGTTATGGTCAAACACCTCAATACTTATGTTTTCTCTTACATTTCCTCTGAGTTACGAGAAGGATGTGTACCTGTATAAATAGGGGTTACTACAATCTACCTTCATACAAAATTCCTCCTCACTTAGCATGCCTGCAGTATACTCTTTCTACTATGTCATATTTTCGTACAAAGTTATTAAGATAGTGCTCTACCGTGCACATTTGAATAATTTATTAATTGAGAAAAGTAAACATAAGAATTAACTCTATGCTCTTATTTCTATCTAGTTATTTGTAATTTCCTACTTATAAATAAACTTCAATTATTATCCTCTAATTTTATATTGTAGATTTTGTTACTAAAACTAAGAGTAGAATAAAAATTATAAAGAAATACCTATTATCACTGAGAAGCTCAGAAGGTAGAGGCTAATTGGTACATATTTACCAGTTACATAGTTGTAGATAAACTTGAACAATTCAGTAGTGCAGTAGAAAGACTATAAAAGAAGTTAAGAGCTTTTTCACAGTACAGTTTATAATGGATACCTGCCCTAAGCTGAGTTATGTTCTGACTGTAATTTCTGTTTTTTTTCACACACTTATCCCTTGGGCGGTCGGAAACTGTAAAATTCGTAGCCAGGCACACAGTTTCTATTTTAAGTAAGACTATACCGAACATGGAAAGGCTGAAGAGTCATGTCACAACGTCAGTTCTCACCGATCAAAAATTGACTGCAGTAAAAGTCAACAAATTGCAAGAACACTTGCAATATCACGGAGCTAATTGTGTCCACTTACTATCTACAGTTCTCAGTAAGCCAGAGGTCAGCCATTGCCTGATCGCAGAACCGCAGTTGACGAGTTCACTTACTGTGTGCTATACCAAGCAAGACACAGGTCAGTCATTTCCTTGTTCCAGTCTCATGGTTGGTCGGTTCACTTACAAACGACAATACTCAGTGAGCCCGATGTCAGCCATTGCATCATTGCAGAACCATGGTTGACAGTGTTCTCATATATGCTACAAGACTCACAAGCCAGAGGTTAATAGTTGTCTTGTTCCAGAACCATAGTGGGCTGTGTTCACTTACCAACTACATCACTTAGGGAGCCTAAGGTTAGCCATTGCTTCATCAGAGAACGATAGTTGATCGTGTTTGTTTACCGCCTACAAAGCTCATAAAGCCGGACGTTGGCCATTGCCTCATCACAGAACCATAGTTGAGAGTGTTCACTTACTACCTGTTACAATACTCGGTAAGCCAGAGGTCAGCCTTTACTACCTTATTACACAACTGTGGTTGATTGTATTTACTTACTGCCTATAATATATAGTGAGCCGGAGGTTAGCTATTACCTTATTACAGAATCCTGGTTGATCATATTCACTTACTACCTACAACACTCAGCAAGTCGGAGGTCAGCCTCTATCTTTCTGCAGAATCTTAGTTGATCATGTTCACTTACGGCCTATAGTACTCAGCAAGCTAGAAGTTGACTATTGTGTCAATACAAAACCATGGTGAATCATGTTCACTTATCACCTACAGTACTCGGTGAGCTGGAGGTCACCCATTTCAATCGAAGGGTACCAAGAAGGCCAAGAGTACCAAAAGTCCAAGCATGAGTACCGCAGGAACCACAACAACTGTTATCTCAACCTGAAGCAGTTCAGCAACCCTATATTCCACTTGGTCCTCAGCAGGATCATATCAGTCAGCCATTGCTACCTTGGACAGAGAGTGTAGCCAATCCACGGAGGATTTTTGAGCTGTTTTGGGATGATCAGGTGATTGGTTTGCTTGTGGAGGGAACAAATCAGTATGCTATACAAAAGGGGGCAGGAGAAGGGATAAAGGATGGAAAACCATTTGACCGTGAATGGAGAAAGGTAGTAGACCAGGAGGTACGACTCTTTTTAGCTCTCCTTATCTATATGGGAGTAAAGAGGGGTAGTGGAGTTGGACCTAAGAGCTTTTGGGATCGGAAGGAAAATGTGACACGGAAGTCAATCTTTAAAGTGATGGGCTTCAGGCGGTTTTGCCAAATCAAGAGATATCTGCATATCTCTGATCCAAAGCTACAGCTTACTCGTTCGGAGTGGTTTCAGAAGCTAGAGCCACTAAACACAATAATTCAGTCCTGCTGTCAGCAATATTATCTTCCTGCGTCAAATGTAACTGTTGATGAAATAATGATTCGCTTCGGGGGAAGAAGTCACCATACATACCGCATGCCTAGTAAACCGATCAGCGAGGGCTATAAGGTATTTGCACTATGTGATACTGGCTATACATATAGCTGGATATTTGCCTCTCGATCTGATTTGTTTACGGGACTTGTTCGTCAGGCAGACCTTACCGCAACAGGATCAACTGTATTTCAACTAGCCTGCTCTCTTCCATATTGCTCCAGACTTCATTTCAATATTTATATGGATAACTATTTTCCCTCTCTTGTACTTCTTACCAAACTTCGAGATATTGGTATCGGGGGCTGCGGAACTGCCAGGGTAAATGCGGGTGCCTTTCCACCAAGTCTCCATGATGACCGGAAACACATCCCATGGAACGAGGTGACAGGCGGGCCAGTTGGATGTGAAGGAAAGGTTTTAGGTATTCAGTGGCAAGATAATAGTGCAGTGCATTTTTTAACAACAATTCACACGCTGCACGAAAGGACTACTACTTAGCGGAAGAAGCCCCGGATCTTGAGTAGCAATGGACCAGTAATCCGGCATGTGTTTGGATCCGTTGAACGTGCATATGTTCCTATCCCTGTTATCACCAATGACTACAATCAATATAAGACTGGAGTTGATGTTGCAGATCAGTCCCGAAGTTATTACTTTACACAGTTAAAGTGTCTTCGTAACTGGCCTCCAATTTTCTATTGGTTAATTGATACAACTGTTATCAATTCATTCCTTCTTGCCCGCCGTCTGCCTCTACCTTATCAGTATGATGGTTCCTCGCGCAGCTTTCGGCTCAAACTTGCTGGGCAGCTTCTTGACTACTATGGAAAAAAAGATTTATTACCACGAAAGTCCTATTATTCACGGAAAACAACAACCCCCCGTTACAGTAAACTACAGCATCATACCTTTCTTTCCCTACCTAAATGACCTCAACGCGATCACAAGTTCATCCGCCAAGGATCGTCCAAAGTTGGTTGCACAAAATGCCGGTTCCTCCTACGAGAAAGTGGACAGAAAGGACGTCGTGCAACACTGACTCGCTTTGGATGTAATGGCCCTGGCTGCGGGTTTTCACTCTGTTTATGTTGTTATGACAGCAGACATAGAGGTCTTTCATCAGAATTATAGCTTTCTTTTCCAATCGTGATCTGAAATTGTCCTTACTGTTTCCTGTGGCACGAAATATTGGAATTGTGACCAGACGGATTTCCGGTTCCTGATTGGCATATCTGGCAACCTGAGCGAATTGAGAAACCGTGTTTCAAGTACTTGTCTTTCTTCTTTTTCTTCTTTTTTTTACCGGAGGCTGTATGGAGGTACAGCTCCTGAGTTTTGTATGTTCCACAGGGGCTATAGCCAGCAAACCTATCCTGTGGGGCATATGCGACTTAGGTGCTGTACCTCCATATGTTTAAATGTTCTTGATGCAAGGTTTGGTTATTTTGTTTTGATATTACTCACGTGTTTGATAAGCACCAAGTCTTCCTTTTTCGGAACTGTGTGTCTGGCTACGAATTTTACCGTTTCCGACCGCCCAAGGGATAGCATGTTTGCTGAATGGATATATATTTTTTTACTACTCTATTTTTTTATTGGCATATATGCTATTTTCAACTTTTATTACGATATATTTTTATTCATACATGCCAAATGGAGCCTAAAACAAAACATAAAATATAAAACAAACTAACTGAGCACCAGCTCTAGTTACATTTCCCAAAACAAAAAAGAATTCTCATAAAACTAATAATATTGTAAAAAAAATCAAAACAATCTCTACAATGTTTACAAATTCCATCCCTATCCCCTCAACAGTCTTCAAAAAATGAACCACGTTAGTAGTTGTAAAAACGTCCAAGCCCCCAACAGCATCCTTCTTCCAGGGATATCACCTGATACTGTCAGCAGTTGTACAAGGTGAAAAAGGCTGGGCACAGCCTTCACCTAAATGATCTGGTGCTTGGGTTCCAAACAGCACTCAATAATCAGCAGTCCATCTGATTGCAACCTAGGCAGACAAAAATGGAGATTACCTTCCTTCTTTCCATTGTTTTTATGTTTCTGAGTTGGACAAATATCTTACGCCATAGGTGTAAATCTATCTGAATAAGGTGGATGAAGCCTGATTGATACATTGTGGTATATAGGGGAGTATCTTTTGTGTAAAGAGAGGTTGTAAAGTAGGAGGTAGTCTGCTTGGCATATGAAGGAGGTATAATTGCCTAGTCAGTGTTCGGAGATAAAGTGCATTTTTTATGTACTTCTCACCCATTGTATTTATAGCTTCCATGTGGGAGTTTACATGGGTCTTACCTAGATTTCTGGTGGTATGTGTAGGGGGGTAGGTAACTCTAAGGTCAGGCGAGTATACACTAGGCCCTGTAATCTTCTGTCTCGGAGATAGTCAAGAAGGCTCATAAAGATAGAAGTAAAGTAGAACGAATATATTGATAAGATCTCTTTTTCGGTTGCTGATAATAGACTTAAAAGCTAGGGATTTTTTTTTTTGACTCATTTAAACTTTTGTTTATGGGACAAAAAGGCATATGGAGCACTAGCTATGACGTCTGAAAAACCACCCCCCCCCCGGACCAGGCTGAACGGCAGAGATGAAAGAACCCTCTGGGGTAGAAAAAACTACTCCCGCTCGTAATCCTTCCCATAAACTGTGCCACCCAATAACCCCTACCACCAAGCGACAAAAGAAACCTAACTATCTAACAGTAAACCAAGAACCCGCCAAAACCCCAAGAACAAAACACCTAAAGGCAGAAACCCAAACTGAACCCCTAAGGGCCAACGATTACAACTCAAATCTAATATAGGAACCCCTAGGCCATATGATGAGGGCCAGGAGGAGGGAGCCGAAGCCCCGGACGTGAAGGGTATAAGGGAAACCACCCCAAAGATGGCGACTGAGAAGTGAGGTGAGGAGGTGTGTGGCAGGCCTGCTACCGACCATGTACCCTCCGGGACAATCGATGATTGTGGCAGTAAAGTGCCAGCTTGAGAGGAGGTGGCAGTAGGGTGCTAGCTGATCCGACCGTAGAGAAGGGGAGAGGAGGGGTAGACCCAAATCTGTGAACAACAACTATCGGTAATCGTATTCGTGTCCGACTAGCTAGCGTCTTACAGGAGCAAGAGAATGGAGAGATCGACCGTAGCCTGTAAGCTGTTCTCTCCTACTGCAACTGTAGTCCCGGCCATCTGTTGAAGGTGGAAAAGGGGGTCACCGACTGTGCCAACACCTAAGCGAGGCGGGGTAGGAAGAGGAGAAACATTGCGAAGATGAAAGACCTCAACCAAGGATAGAACTAAGAGAGCCAATAAATAAATAAAGGCCTCAAGGGAGAGGAGAAGCGAGCCCACTTCCAGGAGCCGAGGCTAGATGGGCGAAGATGGGAAGGAGGGTGGTGGTGCTAGAAGATGAAAGCCAGGATAGTAACCATAGTGTTGAGTTTTCAATCGCTGGAGGTGTAGTGGAGACGGAGGATGACTTAAAAGCTAGGGAGTTTTTTTTTGTTTTTGTTTAACTCATATATTCTTTGTCAAGGTACAAGAACCTGCATGGAGTGCTAGCTATGGCAAAAACAAAACCTTAATTCCAAACGTATTCCCCCGCGCCCCATGGACCAAAACAACATCCCCAAGACCCTCTGGTATGGGCTTAACCGCACATCCTGCCCCACACAGGAACAATCGTCCTCTACAGGGAAGGCGGGAGAGGGAAGAAAACCCTTTAGTGTCATCGCGACAAAGGAAAGAATAGATTAGGAAACCCCCAAGTGCCTCCACAGGCGTCTGCAAAGGAATGAGTCCACTGTCGGGCCCACAGTAGGACCCTGGCGAAATGCCATGACGGGGCCGGCCAGCTCAACCGAGGAGATAGTACAATACCAAGGTAGGCCAACCGGTCGTTTGGCCCGGGGCGGGCCGCAAGCGTGGAGGGAGGAAGACAGGCGAGATATGCCAGCAATCTGTGATAGAGGAGGGCAGCCGGTACTGCCAAGGAGGGAGTGGGCAGACCCCAGCCGTGAGGAGTCTGGTTGTGGAAAAGGTTAGATGGTATCTGTAGTGATGCCACAGCGAAGAAAGAGTTGTAGAGCTGCCGTGAGGGTGGCAGAAGTGAAAGCAGCACCAAGTGATACTGGCACGGAGGGGAGGTGGGAGGGGTAGGCTGAAGCACTACTACCTTAGTCCCGATGGGGCCTAAAGGTCAAGGCAGTAGGGTGCCAGCCGAGCCTGGTAGTAGGGTGCCAGCCGATCCCGGAGGAGAGGAGAGGAAGAGGGCAAGGTAGCAAAGATCCAGCCAAACAATATGGTAGGAGGCTGCAAGTAGGATCACAGAAGTAGGCAAGGCTACTGCCAATAGCCCAGAGGACCACCATCTCAACTAACCATCCAGCCATCACCAAGCCGCCAAAGCCGACCATGCTGATGCTAAGCGACGTGAAGCAAATGCGGGGTAGTGATGACAGAGACCTCACGATGAGGCCCCCAGGGTGAGGAGAGGACCCCCATCCAGCAGAGGTAAGATGTCAGATAACGGAAGGAGCAGAAGCGAGGCCCCGATGGGCAAAGGGATGGAAAGAAAGAGCCTGCACCCCCTGGCGGGAGGGTCCATAGCTTATAGAAAAGTGGTGATAATTCCTCGGTGATGAGTCGTTCCCAATTAGGAAATATTTTTCAATGACCGGAGGTGTAGCGGAGACCGAAGATGACTTAAAAGCTAGAGATTCTTTTTCTTTTTTTTGTTTGACTCAGTGATTATTTGTTTAGGGTATAAAAAATGTATGGAGTGCTAGCTATGACGACAAAACACCCATATCCCTCCTCTCGCCACAGGAAAAAGCCAACTGCCCAAGCCCCTCTGGTATGGAGCCAACCACACATCTCACCTTAAAGAAACGAAACCCAGGCCCGGCTAGAGAGAGGGATGAACAAGGAAATTCTAAGTAAGAAGAAAGCAGGAAGAGCCACGAAAACCCGCTGAGAAATCCCAAAAACACAAAAAAAAGGTTAGTAGCAAGCCATGTAGGCTCTGAAGGGTGAGTCCACTCATTCAAGCGGGAAGTGACGCATGAAGCACGCTAAGATCGGGGGCGCCCTCCAGACCCACTCCAAGGAGGCAGTGCAATACCATGGAGGGAAGGAGGAGACCAGCTGGCCATGGACGATAACCGGGGGGAGGGGAAGGTGTAGCAGTAGGATACCAGCCAATCTGACCGTAGGGAGAGGAGAGCGGAGAGGTAGACCCAAAGACGTTAAATAATGTCTATCAGTATCGCGTTTGTGTCTGACTGGGCAGCCTCTTAGGGGAACAAGAGAATGGGGAGATCGACCATAGCCTGTTAGCTGTTCTCTCCTACTGCATCTGTAGTCCCGGCCATCTGATGATGGTGGTTATGGGGTTGCCAACCGTGAGAAGGCTAAGCGAGGCCAACTTAAGAGGAGGAGAGGACTCCCCACCATGAGTGGAGGGAGGAGAAAGAGGGAGCAAGGAAGATCATCAACAGCCGCCAAGGCAAAGTGAAGCAGGTGTTTTACCGTGTCTCTCATGTAGTCCCTTGTTCTGGGAGAGATAGCATCACTGTAGTGGAAGGGATCCCACCACCTGCCAGCCAGCCAAGGAGGGCCTCCGAACGACCAACCCCCAGAGAGAGAAAGGGCCCTACAATGGTAGACCGAAGTCAATACCCCAGCATGAGAGGAGGGAAGAGCCAGACTCCCCTACCCCGAAGCCAAAGGGAGGAGTGGGCGGAAGGGTGCAGAATATTTTGCGATGAAACAAAAAACTCATGATAAAACCCGTGGTGTTGAGTTTTCAATCGCTGGAGGTGTCGCAGAGACGGAGGATGACTTAAAAGCTAGGGAGGCACCTCGATAATTATAGTCCGTGTCTGGGTGGTCGCGGCCTATATCTAATCCCTTACTGACTATGTACCTGCCATACTAACGATTCAGTGTCATTGGAGTGGGAACTCCGTTAGACCCTGAAAACTAACTTCCCTGCTCTCTTTCTGTACGGAGTGATCAGCTCTGTCAAAAGACTTATCAATGACTCTTCTATGTGTATAGCTTAGAGTGCACGATGAAGATAACTAACTTGTCCAGTGAGTTGTTATTTAACCAATCGTAAACTAGTCTTCCCGATGACCTAGTTTACGCGAGCTAGGGGTGGTGCGGCTACCTCTTAGGAATAGCAGCACGAAGACTTCCGGAGGTCATAGTTCAATAACTAACCAACCAATCCATTTCAACTAAGTCTTATCTTGTGGAGCGCAGCTCCTTCTATGTTATCCAGTGAAAACCCCTTGGTCGCATGCCTCGTATGTCCGCGGAGCGCGCTGCATAGATGCCTTATCGTTTCGCGTGATAATATGATATTGTCATGATAACTATGGCTGGGTCTGCAGTCGAACACATGACCTTATGCATTTAGTCACGTGCTGTACAGCCTATGCTTCTATGTGTAATAGTATGGGTGCCTGGGTTTTATATAAGAATGTGTGTAAGTCTTGCTCAAATCCCTGGTAGTATGGTTCCATGGGCTCTGTGTAGTAGTATATCTAAGTCTTACTTAGATTTCTGATAGCATGGGTAAGTAGGTTTCATTATAATGACCCTACATTATAGAGCTATGGCAACCTAAGTCTACACTAATATATAAGACCAAAAGGTAAAGTGGTAGAGAAGGCGGGCATGCTGGAGCATGTCCACTGGCAACTGATATCTGATGATTTAGGCATTTCTAAAAACAGAAGATACTTAAGGAATAAGAGTTCCTAAGTAGCAGAAGTAATGTGACTATGTCTGCTCCAGCTTACAGACAGGTAGGAAGGCTAGGTGATGTTACCCTGTCTAAGGATGTCATGTTACCCTACCATGGAGACCAGTTTCATGTTATCAGGAAGATAGTTAGTCTTCCTTTAGAACACTATTACCCAACCTCCTGTCGAAAATGTTCTCAGATGAATTTTCAGAAATGTGGGGATTGTTTGTGGCTCGATAACAATCTATGGGGACTTACTTGCATACTGATCAGAAGACTACAGGAGGAGCTGTAGTGCTCTGAACAAGCTGTAACCAGGTTGAAAGATTCCTAACAGGTACCTGCGGCCCCAGAGTTTGTCCTGGCTGTCATGGGTCAAAACAGCTGAAGTTGCTATCTTTTTAGTCAAGTGGAGTCTATGAAGACAAGTCTATAACACTGTATAAGTTGCTGGTGTCTGGCTGACTGGAAGCTGTTTGCAGGATATACAAGGGGGCCAAGGTGAGAAGGTGAAGTAGCTTCTGCAAAAGGAACAGAGTCAAATGGACCAAAACTGACTGAAATAGCGCAAGTTCTACAGAAAGGTGCTGAGAGTAGTTGCAGGGAGTATCAGAGACATCTGGGATGGTTTTATGCTAATGAAGCCAACACTGGTCCCATTGCCATAGGCTCTTTGTAGGTTATTTGAGGACTATAATAGCATGATTCTTATCATAATAAGTGGTGTGCCAGGGGTAAGGGACTATGGGTAGTATCTACTAGGTTCCACTGGCCCCGCAGGTCTCCAATGGAGTATGGTAGGCTTTCTAAGTTTGCAATCAAGATAGATAGAACTTAACAGAAAGATAGCTGATGTCTATGGGTGCTTGCATAGATCATTGCAGATGGGAAGAAAGTCAAATAGGTTAGCTCTCCCAGGTGCCTTACCAGGTAGCCACTGACAAGATACAGATGTACAGATGTTTTCTTTCTGGCAGGTGTATTGATAAACATCTCACAGGAACTGATGTGCATATGGGAAATTGCTGCAAGAGTACACTGATACCTTAGACCCTTCAAGGATGTGGTAATGGTATCAAGCCACTCTTAGCAACAAAGGGTATACTGGCATTGGTTAGGGTAACCTGATAGGAAAGCTTTTAGTATAAGTCTGACAACTTAAAGATTATATAAGAACTCTCCTACCTGGACAGAATGAACATCCTCTCAAGAGACTATAATTGAGATAAGCTTGGGCTTAATGATATTAAGTTTTGCAGTTTACTTTCATTCTTTACATTTTGCAAGAGCTGTATTCAAGAGACTTTAAGTTTGGTATAGTGGTATCCTTAGGATGAATCTTCCTAGGAGAGTCCCCATTACATTCATTTAGAAGTATGTGTAAGTCTCACTTGGATTTCTGATAGTATGGGTGTTTTGGAATCCATTTCTCTCTCCCTCTACAGGGTAAACTCATTGTTACTAGATGGGGCCCAAAATGCCTTAAGCATTAATACAGGTAGCTTCTAGTAGCTTAACTCAGGCAAAGTTGGTGCTGAGCACATAATGACTTACTGTATGGTGGGGGATTCTTTATTGGATTTATTCGACCTCCACTATTCAGTTACTAGTTCTATTGCATTAGCTAGTCCATCTACTTGTTCCCAACTATTTTTGCATGCAGGATAACCTTTTCACTTGATTAGGAATTGATAGTGGCCTGAATGCTTACAGTAGCCCAGAACCTCTTCAACTCACCATTCAGGGATTTCGTTTACTGTAATTAATGGAGGTCTAATATTGGCTCATCCAGAGAAATTTGAGTAATTGTTAGGCCTGTACACCTTGATCACCCTTGTGTGAAAGGTTCTGTTTGGTTGTCGGTGTTTAAATGTGTATGGTACCGCACTAGCTTAATAACTGTATATGAAAATGAGACTCAATAGAAAGAGTATCCTACAGGCACCCTAAGTGAGGAGGAATTTTGTAAGAAGATAGATTGGTAGTAGTTCTGGTGCTTTATTCTTTTAAGCGAGATGGGTAGTAACTTCTATTTATACAGGTACACATCTCTCCTGTAAGTAAAAAAAAAGTATAAGGAAAAACATACATGTTGATATGTTTGACTGTAATATAAGTAGGAAAAACATAAGTGTGAATATGTTTGACCTAGAAGAACTGCCAAAGAAATTCCATAAAGCATATATAAATCTGAGTTGGCATGAGCGAATAATTAGAACATATGAGTATTGTTATGGGAAAAAGAGTACAATCACTTTTTAGGTGTTTTGAGTTATACTCACTTTTAGTTTGTATGGCAACTAAAACCTTCTTGAGAAAAAGGGAAAAACATGTTTTGACAAAGAAATTGAAACAACTCAACAACTAATAAATTAAATAGTATAAAAATAAAAGATAGATAATACTTATTGTTATTTCTATAATTCTATGTAAAAGATTTTGAACTTTAATAAGGAATTCAAAATTAATATACATTCAGGAAAGATATAATAGCTGAGTAACATCAGCAAAAAAAGAACTCTGCGTCTGATGAGTGGGGGGTGCGTCTGGACCCCAAGTTTTATTTTTTGCATCCTCTGCGTCCCGTGCGTCCTGATTCTGGTTGCAATGCCCTACTCTGTCCCGTGCGTCTGAGCTTCCAGCCTCACGCCCCACTACGTTCCCTGCGTCTGGTCACCACTCCCCTCACATGCTCACCTCCGGTATACTCTGGCCCCTCAGTTCAACGTCTGGATCACGTCCCTACATTGCTACCGCAAAACTGTCGCTCTGATCACAGCGCTCGCGGCCTTGCGTCTGCCTCACCACCTGACACTCTGCCCCGCCCTCCATCCTCAGGATTCCTGCCTGGTGTCCCCTTCTGTCACCACAACATCTGGACGAGGTCCTACGGTAGGCAACCCGTCTTTTGAACCCCTACGATGAGCTCCTAGTATCACTGCCTCCTGATGCTCCGCTCCTGGCTTCTGTCTCTGGATTCCCTCCTGGCGTTGTACGACATTCCTACACTCTGTCCAGTTCCTCCTGCCTGCTCTGACCACTGGGGGATAATGGCTGACTTGAAACGGAACACTCGCTACACTCCCGATTACACTCTGCTATGTTGTCTGCTGGTGGCGATCTGTATGAGTTCCTCCCGAGGTTGCTGCGACGTTCATCTCCTGCTGATGGACATTAGAGCCCGCCTCGCATCCCCTATCCACGATATTGAGGACCCCACGCGGGCAAGGATGTCATGGTCCCACATAGCAGGGTTGCGGATCCTCCGGCGGACTCTTGATTTCTAGCACTTTGTCGTAATCATATTCTATTATTTCTCTGTATAGCTTGCTATCTAGAGACCTTTCTCATTCTATGCCCATATTGCCTGTTTGTGGTAGGAGGATTCACGTTGGGTATTAGAAGTTCTGAGTGTCGCATAATCGATGTGTCTGGACGACATTTGTCAATATATTTCATTGAACATCCTTAAATCAATGCGACTGTTGACCAGCTATCGCCCATCTGCCTCCGGAACCAGGTGGACTTGCCCAAGTATCGTGCCTATGTCCACTATGGTCAACCTTCTCACATCGGGCCTAAGCTGAACAGCGACAAGATCGTGTAATTCTGATGGACGCCTAGAGTTAAGTGCGCTCAATATTTGAACACAAGCGAGTCGATGTATTGTCTTCTGGCGCCTACAATCTCGCAGTTTGAAGAGTGCCATGAGCTTTCCCAGAAGACAGCCATGGAGCGCACCATAGATTTGCTCCCCGGCTGCCCGGACCCAAACCCGATCATTCTGACTAGCCTGGTTTCGAAAAAACCCGGATCCCGTAGATCTGGCCCGATGGATGTCGTAATTGTCGGGTTCTTGTAAGGCGGGAACATGGATTTCGCGTTGCTCAGTAGTTCAATGGGAAGGAGTCGAAGTATAGCAGTATCATGGGGAAGGCCATGCTCTACAGGCAACGACTGGCGGCTATATCGGATCAATGTGGTACTCATGTTTTCGGTGGTGACACTCAGGACATTGCAAAATTCGACCAGACATGCAACATCACCACGGTGCCACTTCAGGACTCGAAGATAGGACTCAGCCCCCGGTGCAGGTCCTGTGCTGGTTTTGTTCAAAAGGTCAACAAGGTCTGCGGGAATATGAGCTCCTTGGCGTCTCAGTGAATCTAGGTTCAAAAGCCTCATTCGGATAGTGTGTTGTCGGCTATAGCTGCTCAGAATCTGCCTGGAGGCGTCATTTTTATTTGATCGTCGTCATCCGTCCTTAATCTGATCCTTATGTGCCAGTTCTCCAAATTCAGTTGAATACATAGGAATATTTCCAAACTGGTATATGTGATCATGAAAGTGAGATAGCAGATGCATCTTGATGAAGTTGAAATGACATTTCGACTGAATCAATTCCATTGGTTGCTAGTTCTTATACTGGCGATGCTGCTCGCCTATTTTCCATACCTTCGACCTGGCATGAGATTCATTCAACTGGGCTTGCTAATGCCCTATCCCCCGGACCTGATCCTTAAGTTCAGCTTGTGTTTGTTTCGACATTGGAAATTCTAAGAAGATATCCATCGTGGCGTGCAACCTGTGGAGATATTGTTCCATATAACCTATAGTCTCTGCTGTATGACTTGTATATTGCACCATCAAACTGAAATCAAGTAATGACCCGACCCACGCAAGCGCACGTTCGAAAGGTAGCTGTTGCGCACCGTCCGGCAGTCTTAATGCTATAGCTAAAAGTGCTAAAAGCTATCTCCACAAATTCCTCATCTCTTTCCCTTGCCACTGCGTAATCTTACGATAACCTTTTTTTGGGATCAAAGAACTCGGGGTACGGGGGCAAAGACTTCCCAGCATTATCAAATGCTTGCAGCTGCCCATGTTTCTTGAGAGATCCTTGAACCCAATCCATCATGTGCTCAAACAGTGCCAGGTAAATGGTAACAAGGAGATCAGGCTGGTGCAAGTCCGGTGCAGACACCAGTCAGAGCCCATGGAAAACATTCTGCCTGATCCTGACACCCAGAGTGTCGAGTGTGGAGTGGGTTACGTCTGACTCTGACATCTCCAGCTCGTCGCGGGGTTGCTGCTCGGGTTCCTCATATCTCGCATAATCTCGGGCCTGATATGCCGTGTTTGTGTTGGCACCAAGCTGGTGTGGATAAACCTCACGTTTAGGACAGGCGGTGGAGTTTATTCTATGAAGGGCGACGTTTTCCATATGGTCCTCAATCCACGCAGCCAATATCTGGAAGCACTTCTGGACATTCCCATCTGCACAGTCAATTGTGACGCCATCTTGCCTAGCGTCTTGTAAGGAGTCAAATAAGAGTTCGAATATGCCTTTAAGAGTGTCGGCATTGATTTCTATGTGGGATCTGTTTGCTAAGGCCGACTGGGGCAACTTAGGAGGGACTGGTAGGAGCGGAAGAAGGAGGATAGCCATCGATCCGGGCCTGTTATGCCTCGTCGACACAAGATGTCCTATTGTAACATACACCGGCCAGGCCTTCTTGTCACAGGAGAAGTTGGTGAGATGGGTCTGATCGGACATCCTGATAATTGGAACACCCATGGCACCCTGTTGAAGAGTTTCCTGTCCTAGGTTAGCCAGATCTTTAGTCAAAAGGTGAAAGAAATTGCTATGGTACTTGAACTTCCCACCACCAGTCTGCGCAATGCATTTCAGCATATACTCTGTGTCCATTGTGATCGTATTCACGTTGCGCTGCATAAATAAGATCTTCGCTATAGGTCATTTGACGAAGAAGATATCAGACACAGTCTAGAAGGTCACGGTGGAAGAAAGGTAACGTTGTCATGCCATCATCCACTTTCCCTTGGTACCATCGCAGACACGGCCCGTATGGATTCAGTATAGGGAGGCGGTTCTCGACTGCATGGATTGAACCGTCGCTGACGGATGCCAAATTACGAAGGCCACTTGAAAAGAACTTATTGATATGTGACTTGGAGACTTTGCTGTGAATAAATCAAGACGCAAGTTTGAAATCCTGTGCGCACGCGAATGGAGCTCATGGGTCCACCGCTAGATTGTAGTTTTCTCATTCAAATGCCTTCACTTCCCCCATAGATTCCCCAGCACTAGGAAAGGTTACCAGTTCGCTGGGCACAGAGGACAGGTTGAACCCACAACCTGATTCCACAGAGGACTCCTCTGAAACTTCTTGATTCAACGAGTCAGACAAGAAATCCATAGGATCAGCCGCTGACTCCTGGTCAGAATCCATCTGACCCATCTGGTAGAAAGCATCATGGTGGCGTAATGGGTCAGAGTTACTCTGGCGAAAAGGACCGTCTGAGGTGGTCGGCCGTGTGGTCGACGCGAGAAGAATGGGTAGATTCGCATGGGTGCTGAGCAGCTGTTTCTGGTAGGGGCCTGCCAGGGCGTATTTCCACCAACAATAAGAACGTTTGATACGCAGCGAGTGCTGACAAATTTTTGAAGTGCAAACGCAAGTATTGAGACGTGAGCAGAATGCTCAAGTTTTGTTGAGTGGTTCAGGGGAGCTAGGTCACAGCATCCCCCAAAGGGAGCTAGAGTCGAAGGGGTTTAGTGCATGCCCTGTGTATCTCACTAGCACATGGGTTCGAGTTTGGCTTTATTTATCCAGTTGTATTATTACTAATAATTTGTTTCCAATTTCGAAGAGTCGCTGGACATACTAAGTTTATAATCTTGAAAGAGAGGCTGGCTCTGAAGTTGGCATCGTTCGAAGCTTCCATTGCAGTATTGATCATGTTGAAAATTGTTCCTGATGCCTAGGATGTCAGGAACCCCGATGTATAAATGGAGGATCAAGAACGCAGGAGTGTCGTACCAGAAAGACTTTCCACAAGATACACTATCCAAAATGCCCATCACATCCATACCCTGAAAAGTTCAGACGAAGACGAAATGGCTCAAAACAATAATGCACAATATGTCTACATAGTAAATGTGGCCAAGGGAAAGAAAGTTCCAGCCGGACCTGCACAGGCCTACCAGCTTCCTGCCGTAGCTCTTGCTAGTACAATTTCAGCTCAGCGCCCTGGGAATCGCAAAATCTCGGAATATAAGGAGTCTCTTAACTTCATACTTGATCT
Organism: Tuber aestivum; assembly: GCA_900010015.1. Classification (NCBI taxonomy): domain Eukaryota; kingdom Fungi; phylum Ascomycota; class Pezizomycetes; order Pezizales; family Tuberaceae; genus Tuber; species Tuber aestivum. The sequence continues at coordinate 28,494 of LN890970.1, read as the reverse complement.
CAATGGCAGAATGCAGTATGGCGCGTGGTGGAAAACAGTCAAAGATCAGATGTCAGCCAGGCACTTTGCGAATATTCTTACTTTTCTGAATACTGATTTTGGTAACATCTTTGATGTCATGAGGAGGCTGTGCCTAGCCTGCAATTGCCTTGTAACCGCACTGGCGAATAATGACATACCTAGGATTCGGGAGATCGATGAGGCTATTATTCAACTTGTTAGAGACTCAGGAAAGAAGTTTACAACTACTCTTCTGGGCAAAGGTGTGGGTCCGGAGCCTTTGGCCGGTCCGCTAATTGTTCCAGGACAGATTATAGTTGATGCAATCTTACTGCCTCTCGGGGACCCTACGCATTGGGATCCTGCATTTCCTGTGCCTAATGCAGATCCAGCGGGCCAGGGGGGGGGGGCGAATGCATCTCAGGTTTCAGCGCCCAAAGGATGCCCAGATGAAGACAATGACCCAACTCCAAGCCTGGCTGGTGATGATGGCCAGGCCACAGTGCGTGGTAGCAACAATAGTGAGAATCAGGGTCTGGCGGGCGATGATCACGACCCCTATGGCGTAGATGTGAGTGCCGGAATAGGTCAGAATCTTGGCCCTGCTGTCGTAGATAGTCTGAATGAGGACCCAGCCGCCAACGATGGCAAGGACCAAAGAGAGGCTGCCGAGAGTAGTCAGAATCTCCACCCAGGAGAAGAGGATGGTGAGAATGCACCCTAGGCTAGTGGTGTTGGACAGGTCCAACCAGCACGTCCTGCCAACCCGGTTTCATCTTACAACTTGTAAACAGGTTAGTTCATTTCTCAAGATTCATGTATATTGTTGTTTGCACTTACTGACTGCCAAAACCTACACTGGAGCGCGCTGCTTGGGCGGCCTCGTGCGGTGCATATTGTTTGGGTCCGGCTGGCAAGACATGGGCACCGTATGCATTGCAACGAAAGGAGGGAAGTGCAAGCTGCTCCAAACTACCGCTCTCTTTCCTGGGGTCCTCCCCACATATATGGAACCAAACTTGGACAGTTAGATTCCTACGATATCCAAAGATTGTGCAGGATAATTATGAGATGGGTGCCTCAGCAACTGTTTTGCTACATCCTTGGCGCAACTGGCGTAGGATGCAGGAAGCTCGATCCATTTCCAAAGGAACGGCTATCTTCAGTGGACATTGTCTTCAGCAACAATGATGAAACGGTGCGTACCTGACTGTTATCAAATCCAGTTCTGGAGGACCCTCTAGATCTATTGGTATATTGTTAACGTGATACAGTTGACATGAGATCTCAAACACCAACATTGAGGGGGAAAACTTACCTTCCTAAAAACGGGGCATTCAACTGGGGCAGGGACGGAGGGGAACCCATTGGTCAGATGCATTTCAGGAACCCCTGAAGGGATGCCGGAGTGGAAGAACATCACAGTACTGACCCGGTAAAGGTGCCCAATCAAGACATCTTAACCGGAGTCCAGCCATTTGGATTTAGTCCAGACATCGAGACATCTAGATATGACCACAGCAATGAAACCGTGCGAAATGCTGACCCAGATTCCGAATCAAACTCAGAAGATCTCGCTCAATTCTTCAATAAACATGCGCTGTTGCAACTCAAAAGATGGAGTCTGGGGAGTAGAGAGTGATCGCCGGGTTTTCTGCCTCCTCCTCTAGCTGACAAAAACAAATAGAAACCCGGCACTTTGGTTGATGTGGAGAACCTGGAGTTACCGAAGACGAAAAGGCTCTGATTGTGGTTATAGGGGGCAATGATGGCTACTCCAAGCGCACACTTACCGATGGTGTCACATGGGTTAGGGTTTGAACCCATCCTGACGTGGCGGCCCGCATCTACGAGTACTCCAGTAGAGGACGTCTCAGCTCATGTTTCGACTTAAAAGGTTAATTTAGTGTCTTCACGATCATAAGCGTCAATTTAGCTAGTCTACCATCATTTGATTTAGCGCAATTTGCATGAATTTACATAAAGTGTATGTTCAGAGAAAAAACTATCTGATGTAGGTGGACATCTTAGTGAGGCCTGCATATACACTCATGCGTATGCTTTGACTTATGGGAGTGACGACGACGGGGAGATACGGTAGGGTTATAAGAAGCTCTTCCACCTCAGACTTCTTTCCTCATTTCCTCTTGCCTCCACACCATGCTCAAGGTTTCTTATTAGCCTGTCGACACACAACGCACTGCTGTCCGACTTAACCTCCCTCATCTGGATCACATCCCGCACATATTAAGGTTGCTTTTTTCGTTTTTCGGCCGCTCACGCCTGGTGTCATTTCTCCAGCTTTTTTTTCTTCTTTGCTCTGGGCATACAAACCGCTCCGGTGTCACCTGACCTGGCATTGGAAAATGCCATCCAAAACTGAGCAAAGTACCATTGGGGGTAGGAAGTATGTATCTCTTATCAAACTAGTTATGTCTGACCAATATTGATCTCTTTATGTTTGTCAGACGTCCAGCAAGTCAATCAGAATATGCCGAGGGATCAGCCAAACGGAGAAAGGTTCTCCCCAGGGCTGCTGCCATCGCCGCTGCGACTTGTGTGGGACCCCACGAAAAGGCGGAATTCGAACTGTACATTGAAGATTCAAAGTAAGCAAAAGACCTCCGATCCACATACTGGGACACTAGAAACTCACATGTCTTAACTAGGGGACTCTATGGGGACATTTCGTAAGCAAAAGGTTGGTGTGGCTTCACTCACTCCCGTTACCTGACCAAGCTTCACAAGTCCTGACGGGAGCATATAAAGGGCTAAATCCCGAGTTGGGGTTGGGACCTGACGAGCCTGAGCGAGGCCCGGCTGGACTGGGTGACTTCTTTCAGCTGCTGGCTTCCCCCCATGGCCGGCGGCATCAATGAAATTGAAGCCAGGTACCGCCCCGATGGCGTTGCGGAACTCGTTTGTCAGATGAAGATCTGGGTGAAGGACACGGCCAAGAAACTTCTGATGAGGAACGAGCATCGTAACATGCAGGATGATGATGGTGGCGACGTCATAGGACGTCTGAGCAAGTATTATGCACTATGTGTCGGGAACTATTACAGTACTAACAAATATTCTCAGTGGTCAAACCTGACTGGTCCTCTCCTTACTGTCCATGGGCGGTAAGGATCCACATCGTTCACCGAACAGGTCCGCCCCCTGGCAAGTATACATTCTTGGACCTCTCGTGGGACTCTCCTGATGGCGATCGGGGAGTCACATACGGGGTCCTTGAATCTCCGCGAATAATGGAAGTGCTCCGGATGATTAAGGCGCAACGTGTGGAGCAGGAGGTTGGGTACCCCAGGTACCTGATCGGTGTGACAGGTTAGTGACCCCGGTCAGTATGTCTGGAACCCTGAAACCCTCTCACTCTCTCTGATCTCATCTCCTTACATGGAGATGAGGACATCCGTATTTGCCTCCTTGTGAACCAGCAGGACAGCAAAGAACGCCTTGACCTCATGGTCCTGGAGTTACATCAGCGGGAGAGAAAGGAGGAGGGCGACCAGACGCCTGAGGTAGCTGGTAGCCAGTATCCCTTTTTTGACACAAATGTCGGGGATCGGTGTCCGCTGGCTCAAGGTAGCTGGGGGGCCATACAAGAGGAGGAGGCTGATAGCGAAGATGAGAGGCCGCAGGATGTGGACGAGGATGAGGATATGACGCCACTGGGCATAAGAGAGATGGTCCTTGTCTTGGACTGGACTGTGGTATAATTTAAAAGTTGATGTACTTGCAGATATGAACGTTATGGCTGATTACAAACACAGGACAAAGAAAGCGGTGCTAGTCAATCTCAGACAGCAGTACCCTCCAGGAGCCAGTTTTCCCCCTCATCAGGTGCGCAATCGGTCGGCCCTTTTGTAGGGAAAATTCTGCCACTGAACAGATATGCTGCTCCTCCCACCGAACCTGCATCCTGGCCCCGTAGCCTCTCCTCAACGCCAGAACCAACTCCTCCCCTCCCAGAACCTGCATCCCGGCACCGTCGCCCCCCCCGAATGGAAGAACCAACCTCTCCCGCTCCAGAACCTGTATCCCAGCACTGTCACGTCTCCCCGGTACGAGAACCAGCACCTCTGGCACTGGAACCTGTGTCCCGGGGCCCTCACTCCCGCTGGCTGCGAGAACAAA